>JALPQD010000411.1:623908-976730 GCA_023101885.1 Typhlomys cinereus | reverse complement strand
TGTGTCTGGTTAATACCCTGCCTATAAGGCTCCTGTTGTTATGGTCCATGCTAGCCTTGGGGGCGGTTGGGGTCAAATGATATGTTGGTCATTGCACAGGTAATGCAAAGTTCCCTATTATGATTACTTGGCCCTTAACTTGTGTGGGATTAGTAGTATTCTGCCAAGTTGTTGTTAATGTTACACAAGCAGGACTTTTAAAAAAGTAGCTCAATGAACATTGTAGTTTCTCTTAATCTTTCCAGATTCTGCAAAGTGAAGTGTTGAATGGGCAATGGCACCCCACCCCTAGCTCGTTGGGAATCAACAATTTTATTTTTTTATAGCAAACATCATTTTATGGAGGAGAGAACTATTTTTTATAAAAGGGAGGAAAAACCGAACTTTAAGGAAATCGTGACTTTGAAACTTGTAGGTAGTGTTGACATTTTAAGGATATAATGAATGAAAACAAATAATAATTGGTCAACCTAATAAAGTTTGATGAGTGCTGTTGTTAGACCCCTCTCCAAACTGGCTTCTGTGCTCAGGCAAGAGGTGAAATTCGCTTTGTAATTTGAACCTCTCTTTGGCGCGATCATAGACCAGAAGGTTTAACTAAGCAGGACAGCTCACCTGCATTCTCCCTTATCCCAGCCACCATAGTGACCTCTGGCGGCTCTGCAGCTTGGAGCATCCTCCTTGGCTCTTATGCCAGAGCCACCCATTCTGATGGCAGCCAAGAGAGCACAAAAGCAATTCCTCTGTTGTTAAGACCAAACACATACCCTAAAACATGAGCAAAGTAAATAAAAGATAAAAAAGGATTTTTTTTTTTTTTTCATCCCTCTGTGTTTGGGGCAAGAATCAGGATTTTATCGCACTTTTCTCCTCAAAGCTAGCTATACCAAATGGAGGGGGGAAAAAGCACATGATGGAATATCTAGTGCCGTGTTCCTCAGCTTTGGTTATTCTGACGGGGGAGATGGAGGGGGGTTGCGACGAGGAGAGGACACGAGAAATGTACGTAAAAAGCCACGTTAACCAGAAAAAGAAAAAAGGCCCTGGCAAGATAAACTAGTTTTTACGAGTTCAAATCAAAATATTCACATTCAAGCGATGTATGACTATGCCGAAAGGTATACCAAGCAGAACTTTCAACTAGGACATGAACTTTTGTCTTTACGCAGAATCAAGAGAGGGGGGAGCGATGATTATTGGGAGTGAGAGTTTGGGTGTGGACATTTTCACAACGAAAACCAAACCACTGTTTCGAAACTGTCTGCTTGATCCTTTGTACTTGGGGCTTAGTATAGTTTGTTACTCCAAAGAGCACATCTAACCCCCACAGCTACCCCAAAAGTAAAATCCTCAAACCTGGGAATTGGGGGAGCTATTCCAAAGTGTGACCGCGTTAAGGAAAAGGGGAGGCACAGGTTTCTATATAAACCTGTGCTGGTCCTCAAAAAGAGACTATTAGACTTCGCTTCTACCTCTCTTCAAGGGGCTCAGTGGGGTGGGTTAATCTGGGAAATCATTTGTACGCATTCTCTAATGTCTTTCCCAGGTGAGGAGAACACACTGTATAAAAAGTTTTTGGTGAAAGGACAAGATGGGGAAGACGGAAGTGAAACTTATTCTAAATCACCGCAACAGGCAACCACCCCCCACCTACTTAATCCTGTGCTCATTATGTTATTCCTGTCTATTTAGAACAGTAGCGGCTATTCTGGTGTGTTTATATAGGAGAAGTTTAGTAGATTACGATATGAAAGTGCGGGACTGTGCTTAGCAATGTAAGACACATGTTATGTGAAGTCATCAACTATGTCACGTCCATGGCACTCTGGTCACGTACATTAAGTAGTCCTCACAAAAAAAAAAATTCCGTTGGGAATTATGCTAGTTCTGTACTTTATATTATATTAATGGGATTTTTCTTCTTCTGATTTTCATAAATATTATATTCGACACATAAGAAAATAAAATTAAATTTTAAAGATACAATCCTACCTCTCTTCCCCCCATAAAACAGGACAACCGATATAAAACAATGGGGGGGACCTATTCCAGAGGGACGCGGGAACCCACTATAAGCCTCCTATGTTACAGTAGTAATAACACGTTTTCGTGTCCTTGCATTGTGTCCAAGTTGTCAAATAGGGGCCAACCTTTATTTTCACTGTGAGAGGATTCTTGCACAACAACCAAAAAGAAAGACAAGCGGGAAATCAGGACAATCGAGGGACGCAAAAAGTGGCAGCCTTACGCGCATGATGGGTTGTCTGATTGTTGGTTCGAGAATGGATGTAAATGGAAGAGGGCTAAAAGATTGCCTTTTTTGCCACTCTCTTGGATTAGCGAGACTGTAAAAACATTGAGAAACCGGAAGCCATTTTTTTTTACTTCTCGCTTTAAGAAACAGAAAAATGGAATGAGCAAGCATCAACGCCTACGTAGGCCATTGTATTCATAGTATCTAAAGACCCAATAGCAAGAGGGAGACAAAACAATGAAGGCAAACAGTGCTTGTATAGACTGTTATGTCCACTATAGTAATAAACCCATACACTGAAATGTAACCTTAGCCACTTTAAATTACCAAATTTTGGTGGTCATCTAGTTTAATTTCGATCAATATTGATATTTTTCTATTCGTGTGTATTTTCAGTGTATATATGTTGTATATGTTTTTTTTATAATATTAAGTTAATAAGTAATAAAAGATAAAAAGTAATATATTAATAGTACTTATGATGAAATTTTTTTAGGATAGAATGACTATATTTTTAAATAATCATTTTAAATATAATAAAACATATAGGTTTTCCGCTCTTCATACAAAACTTTAGAATAAGGGGATATAATAGGGAGGGGGAAAATTATGGGAACAACTGGGAAAAAAGCGGCAGGGAGATTCCACGGATCCACACACCCTTCCTACGCCCGCCCCCACAGGCGCCCCTGCTCCCCCTCCCTTCCCTTCCCCCACGTCCGCAGTGCAGCGTACACCCTCAGCCGGAATTCCCAGAGGGAATCCTTTATGCGGGTAAAAAGGGGAAGGTAAATAGATGACCTAAAGGGAAAATCTCCTCTGGTAGGGGGAAGACGTAACATGGCTCGCTTTCCTATGAAGGACATAACGGAGAAAAGGGCCCCAGTGGGCGAGTTTCCGAGGACTGAACGCCATTTTCAATAGTTTACGGACCATGGCGGATTAAGCATCGAGAATAAAACGACTACTGGTTAAGAGTCCGTGGTCAGGATCCCTTGCCTCCCAGGGAGATACTTGGTGACCCTAGCCCAAACGTTAGGGAATAAAATTAGTGGTAAGACTTTGGTGAAGAGAGGGAAGATCAAATAGTAGGTGAAAAGGATGGGGGGAAAATAGGGAGCGAGGAACAAAAATTGGACATTGGGGCAAAGAGAGGGAGGTGGGCACACATATCCTGATTATCGGGGGGGAGGGATGGCGGAAGCTTCGCGGAGCAAAACATAACACGTGAAAACCGGAGTTTGGGACGGATATTGAGGTAGAAGAGGGGGAAGACGTATGAACGGCGACTCTTTGGAAATACCGGGGATCAAAATAGGAAGCTCAACCCCCAGGTACGCGGAAAACTTATTGCTCTAATTACTAGGAGAACTCGCGACTTAGACCCGCCCCACCTGCATTACCGAAATAGAGTCAATATTGGGGGGAAAAGATAGTTTATTTCAATTAGGGAGTGAGGGGAAAAAATGCTCCTGAGCCCGGCTAAGTCACGCGAATGATAGGGACGGGAAAGAAAAGGAGATGGGGAAGACCACGAAAGGGGAACTGGAACCGAGAATAAAGTGGAGAGAAGAACCAGGATTAACAGGGGGAGTAGGCATAACACGCTAGAAATATTAGCAAAAAGGAAGCTAAGCAAAAGAAAGAATTAGGCGGCTGCTTGTGCTCTGGTCTTCTTTTTAAAGTAAATTCAAATATGGCTTATACGTGTTTAGATTTTTGTATTTACTGGAAACTTCATAGGAACTTTAGGGTAAGTATAGAGTAGTGCTGAAGGCCACTTAGGCACTTTCCTGGGACCTAGAAAAAAGATAAAAATTATTTTTGTAGAGGGCATTCTTTGTTGTGATCTGTTCTTCTACTTGCAGTTTTTGCACCTGCACACGCGATCAAAAGTTTAGAAGCGGGGGGGGAACCTTTAATACTCCATCTCTCAAAACTTTTTACGCACTGGACAGGGGGGATCCATCTGTTCTGTCACCCTGGTTCTCAGAGATTGAGGAGGAACAAGTAAAAATGGTGGTTTTTTTTAATTACTTGTTTTTATTAACCTGGAGACGTTACTTGTGGATATTTTTGGTTCTAATAGCACTTCATAAAGGATTGTATTAGAAATGATGATATATAAATTTGATTATAGGGCAATAGAAAGAAAGATGAGATAATAAAAGAAAGCAAAAGAAACATCGCAAAGAAGGATTAGCGGGCGGGGTATACAAACTTCCGTTAGAAAGTAAGACATCGAAGTAGAAAAGGCGGAGTGGGGTGGCAGCCAGTCAAACTCAGTTGGTAATCGATAATAATTTTTATTTATTTTTGTTGGAGAGTTATTCCGTCAAGCTCTCACCAGTTTAGAGGCCAATAAAACGTTAAATGATCACAGGAGAATGAGAATCGTAAGATTAGATTAATTTTAATTTCAATCCATTTTTCTTTAAAATAGACAAGAGATAGTGCATACTAGATCCCCCATGGATACGGGGATGAAGTGAAACACTCAGAACAGATCTGAAACCACTTTCGTTCACCTTTCCCCGTGCAAGATTATAAACGTTCAGGGGCGGGCTTTGGGGAACAGTAAATATACCTAAAAACCTTAACCAAAACAGCGAACAGGTGGAAAGTAGGGCCTGAGGATAGAAAAACGCAACGGAGCCCACTTCATGAGACGGGTAGGGAAACCTAACAGGAGGAGCTGAAACTGGACGCTGTCTGGGAAACGTTGAAATGGTGTATAGGTGGGGGTGTGGGGTTTTAGGCAAGCCGTTGAGACGAGCAAGCGTCCACGCGGCGAATGTGTGACAGGAGGGTAATGGGGTGAAGATAGATGGAAGGGGGATACTCTCCTCTTTCTCTTTTCTGCTCTACATCATAGCGTAGCTGCTCTTCAACGGGATCCATCCTCGTACAACTCTCTTTCTCGTGATGTGCTATTGTAACTCTACCTTCTACATCTGGGACCATTTTCTTTTCTCTCATGTCTCTCACTCTTTCATTCCCATCTCTCTCATTTCTTTTCCTCTTCTTGAACTAAAATAGTAATATATAAAAAACAGTTAAGTGATTTGAAATTTGGTGGATATCCCATAAACCGGTACTTTAGCACTTCAAAGGCAATATGGAACTAATATTATTTGTTACAATGGTTTACAAACCCGGAGCTGGGACAAAAACAAGCAAAAAATAATATTCTTCCGAAATTCTCTCTCAAGTGGGTTC
Organism: Typhlomys cinereus; assembly: GCA_023101885.1. Lineage (NCBI taxonomy): Eukaryota > Metazoa > Chordata > Mammalia > Rodentia > Platacanthomyidae > Typhlomys > Typhlomys cinereus. The sequence goes on along the minus strand of JALPQD010000411.1, from coordinate 971,257 downwards.
CCCCAACGCGTGTTCGGGGCGCCCTGCGAGTGGCGACCTCTGATTAGACATACAACTTTACAGGAGAAACTTTACCACCCATCATTGCCAATAAGGCATCTCCTTTTTTTCGGGGAATGGCCCCCTCTTCCTCCCTCCTCGCATTTTCCATCCAATCAATTTTTTCTCTGTACCTTCCACTTGTAACATTAAATTAATAATCGTCGAAACTTGGAACATATAGGCACCCCAAAAATAGTTGGCCTTTCTGGGTGGCATGTTTGACACCGAACCTCTATTGGGGGGACCTATATAACTCAAAAGCCTAATCAAGCTTAAGCGGGAGAGAGACAGATTTAAGTGCACCAGCCAACCCTTAACAATGGTATTCGAGGGAAAAACAATGCTGTCGAAGAATACTTTGTGGTGTTAGAAAAAATATGTTGATTAGCAGCTACCAGCTCATTGTGAACGTGGTGGGACCACGTGAATCTGATCTTCAACGCACTATTATCCTCTTTGATTGGGTGTATTGTAGTTTAAACAAGCAAAACCCTACACATTTGTGCACATCAATGCGTAACTCACCTCATTGTTTTAGGCCATTTCCCTTTGAGACTACCGCAGACACTAGACCAGCTCAGATTTATGTAATCACTTGTCACAGGAGAAAAGACAAGAAAGAGTGAATACAGTCCCATATTTGCGTCCCACTCCGGCGCCTCATGGCGTGATTCAATAACCATTGAGCCGAGTGAAGCGTAGTTGCACTTGGGCAAGAGACACCTCTGATACATTTGACTCTCTGGCTTCCACCTATCATGCACACCACAACATGTTCATCCCTCGCTTTACCAACATCCATGACACTCACGCACTATGCCACCACATTGCCTCTCCTACACTTACTACAGAAAGATTCACGCGACCGCCAAAAAAAACCCACAGCAACCGCAAGCAGCCCAGACCACATGGGAGGGAAAGCAACGTGAAGGGCCGGGCTTTATGAGGATCTCAGCGCATAGGGGGACGGGGGGACTAGAAGGCTTAAAGAAGCCTGGGAACGGAATGAGGATCAGGAAGGAAGGAGGAAGGGAGAATGGGGAAAAGTGAAAGGATGAAGGACGGACGGAAGTCGGGAGGCAGGATAGGGACTGGGGCGAGAAAATGGAAGGGACGGGGGAGAGGAGGGAGGGTGGACTTAATTTGTACTTCAATTGGGTTACACAATCAGAGTAGGTAGGTCTAATGAGCCAACCCGTAATGCCGGACGACCCCCTGGGGAAGGTCTCTGGAATGGCAATGGGGAATCACGTTTCCGTGGACGTCTGCCGGAAGGATTGCTCAGGGGGGTAACTCGGACTGCTCTTTTTGCCCAGGGGGGCAAACACCTTGAATAGAGGCTCATTCAGTGCCACCACAAAAAGAAGCAAGGGCATGACTGTAGAAACTCTTATAGCACACCACTCGTCTCTCAGACCCCACCCACCGTGAAGAGTGACAGATGTCTAAATCGTATCTTATCCACGTGCCCCCGGCGTGCGCGTTCCCTTTTCAGGGAACACACCTTTTAAATTAACCTTCTCCTCTGCCTGAGTGCGGATATTCGTTTTTCTTATCTTTATGCCGTCTTCATCTCATAGGTTGACCAACTTCACATGAGCAGGGAGCAGGGATTGGAAGCAAAAACACAGGGCTGAATCCCATAGGCATCCCCCACTTTTAGGGTGCTCACAGTTGAAGCCCATGGGGCAGGTGTGGGCCTTAAAGAGATACAGGTCCACTGTTGTTCGCAGAAGATGATTCCTTGTGACTTCCTGAGCTCTTTTCTCCACTTCCCCAAAGCGTGGCTGTTGCATAATATTCCCCCACTGTTGACCTAGCTTTGCGCTGTGCTTAGTTCAGCCTTTCTCCCAACCCCGCCCGCGAGTCGGGAGCCTAGAACTCTCAAAGCCCCGATGTCACTCTTGTAAGGCCTTGGTCCTTGCCTTCTGTTCTGAGGGAACGGCAGGGTTTGATCTGGTACTGCTACGGTATGAAGGACGTCTTGTTACCCTTTGTCTCTCACCCCACTGCTCTTCGGGCCCTGTACGTTCTGGACGCCAGGGAGGAAGGCACCTAGTATGCTTCTTCCCCAAGCCCTCTCTGTTCCCCCTTTTTTCAATTTTGCCCTCTTCTTTTCGCTAGGCCTACAGGTATTCCAAGTCTCTTGACCTCTTCACATTGATCCATGTCCCCTACCCACTCTAAATGCACACGTACTTCGCCTCTCTTCCCCACAATACTCTTCAACATTACTGGCCTCAGAATATCACCATTTCTACTTGCACAATTAGGGCCATTCCCCATTCCGCTACCAATCCACACCCTCTATTCCACCCTAATTGCGCCTTAAACGTTATCCTTACATGTATCATCAGCCAGAGACCTCAGACTTTTTTATTGTCAGTCATATCATCCTGTATTATAAGTGTCATGTAAACCGGTAATTACAAAAAAAATAATAAAAAAGAATTAACTAACAAAAAAGAACAATGTTAGGCCGAACATTAAAAAAAAGGAGTAAGAGCACAAAAAGAAAAATCCCCAAAAAAGGAAGGTGGAACTCAGGGAAAGCTATCAGACGCACCTTTAGGTTGGGCGCTGATTAAACAAACAGTCTCCCCATGTTCTATGGTCGAAAACTACTGGGGACCAAAGAGACCCACAACACAGTGTCCGTCCAATACAAAATACGCAATCGTATAGAAGAAGCAATTGTACAAAAAAGAAAGCAATAGAAGAAGTTTCAGGGGCAGTAGTGTCGGAATTTAAACTAGGGTTGTTGCGTCTGTTTCCGGAAGATTGGTGCAATTGAGAAGGCGGAGGGCGTATAGTTTGAAAAGGAGTATGTCCTGCCAAGAGAAGATTGTGTGGTGTGTGGTGTGTGTGTGTGTGTTGTTGTGTGTGTGTGAATGTTTGTGTGTAACGGGCGGGGGGGTAGGGAATGGTGGCCAGGTTAAAAAATTAAAAAAGCCCAGGGACTGTCGAAAAGGGAGGGTGTACCCGTTTCCACCGCAATGTTATTCTGGAGGGAGGCAAAAGCTGGTGAGGGTGTGGGTGAACCTGCCGAACGAGATTCTTGTACTGGAAAGTTTTGTGTACCACGAAGAAAAATTGCGGATGGAGGAAACACTGTTGTGGGCCGGAAGAACTTCTGGCGTAGGGGAGTTCTGTGATCAGCATGACAAACAGGTTAAAGGCCTCACAAGGCGTAGCAGACGGAGGCAAAGCGCAGGGAGATTTTTGATGGTGTTGATTCAAACATGGAAGTAAAGCCTTGAGAAAAAGACCCTCGGAAACGGTGCATTAACGATTTAATGGCCGCGAGTTGGTGAAGTGCTTCCATCCTGGTTTAAGCAGTGCGTCACGGACTTGGGCGTGGAGGAGCGGGGCTCAAGAGGTAAAGTCTGTTGTTCCGTTGCAATAAAACAGCCAGCTAGAGATCATTGCAGCCGCCTTTTCGCTTATAACTTACCTTCTCCTCCTCAACAAACAGAGTTTGGAACCTCCAGCTCCAAAATTTGCTGTCGTACAATACACCACAATGTCGGCATACGTATCCCTTATTCTAGTCCTTATAATCCATCCTTCCACCCCCTTGAGACACCTCCTTCACAACACGGAGATCTATCAAAACAACCCACCGGAAACTAGACAACAATCATAGGCTACACACACACCAAAATGTGCAAGGGCCACAAAAAAAAATAAAAAATAAAAAGCTCACCCACGCCTTCAGTAAGTCAATTTACTATTATAATTATAATAATTCAAATTCTTACACACTTTCAAAATAATATCCTAACTTGGTTGAAATTGCACTTGTTAAGCTACATTTCAGATAAAAGAAGTCTCATACTAAAGAAAAACTAACGTTGCCTCTTGTCACCCTCAAAAAGCATACCCCATTATCAGTATAAACTAACTCCTGCAATTATCCTATCGCCAAAATAAAATACTCATTATCATTATTTTTGAAAACAAAGACAGCCATCAAGGAATTTATAATAGTCTGTAACGGATAAGCAGCATTTAACTTCTAAAGGTTAATTTTTAGTTCTAACCAACTGAAGCTACCAATATCTATACTTCTTGAGAAATCCCAAACAAAGTTCTTTGCAGTATGTGGATAGATCTCTGCCTAGTTCCTTGTTTCCCATGTGGAAATATGCTGTTACTCTATCATTTATTTGGTCCTTGATGGAAAACTATGTTCTAAATTTTTAAAAACTACTTAAAATTATTTGGGAGCATTTTGCAACTTTTGGGATTTTTTGAAGTCACATCGCGATTTCTGTCTGCTCTTCAGATCATTTTACAAATTAATTCTTTTGTTCTTGTAAGAAAGATGGAGTGCCTTTTTCTCTTGCCTGTTAAATATGACTGTCTGCGTTTCATCTTGGAAGAGTAGACCTCATGAGGTCCCTTCTACCCTGAGTCACTATTGAGGAGTCAAATGCTGGCTGTGGAAAGGTGTACCCTCAATGGTGTACCCACTGATATGCCATCCACACTCCTGCAGGTGCTCAGGCACATGGCAGTGCAGACAGCCCAGATATGCACAAAAAGACAGGAAAGTAGGAGTGAGACTGGTTAAGAGAAGAAAGTTTTCAGAGGACAAGGAGCGAGGGTGAAATAGCATAGTACAGGATGAAAAGTAGTTAAATTTATTGCATGTATATGGCAGTTTCTCTGCTAAAGAATTTTTTAAAAGGTGGTGTTCAATATATGAACTGTAAATGTAAAAAAGAGATAATGACAGTGAGCCTTACAGAAATTAAATGAGATCTGAGGGGCTACATAGACACCTATGATTTTGTTTTCTGTAGGTATGAACTGTGTGGTTTTTTACAGGAAATTAGTTAATGCCTTAAACTAACAAATATTTATGATAGGAGACACATTTGAATTAAAAAGAGAAAGACAGTGTCATTAAATGGGGTTTTCAAATGATGGACTTCAAGCTGTGCAAACTTAATTGAGAGAACAGAAATAATTTTAAAGGCATTTTTTCCTATTTCTGGCTGTTAATTGGTTCCAATAAAAAGTCTAGCTCTAAATCCCTGATTCAGAAGTAAGTTTAAATTGAGATTTTTTAACCTTCCTATAAAAGAGTACTATAAAAACCCAGGCTTCTAAATAGAAAAAAAAAAAGTTCTTCTCCTCTTCCTTTTTGGTCATCATCTTCCTCGTCACCACCATCAAATTTATTTCAAAGTTAATAGAGCACTCAAGGGAGTGAAAGAATGTGACAATGTCAGGCTAGTCAACACCCAATTGCTCTAGAACATAAGAAGCAGCAGATTATTATGAGTACAAGATTGGCAGCTTCAAAAGAAATTTTTGGATTAGAATTCTTTTTTTCTTAAATCTAAAAATCTTAATTTCTGGGGTTAAAAAAAAGGCCTAATTCTTGACTTTTTTTGGGGGGGGGATGTTACCTTCAGTTTGAACATTGAATTGTCATAGAAAGTGTGACCCTTCACTGTGATTGAAGGTGTCTGTCTGGAGACTGGTTGCCTGCAAGTATCTGGGACGTGCGTCCATTGCTTCTCTTCCATGATCATTTCCAACCAGACATGAGGGAAACACCCTTTTGTTGGACTTTGGAATCTCTGGTTTATTCCTAGAGTTTCCTCAGGACTATTTCATTTATCTGATGTCAGGTAGCACTAAATATGTTTGATGGCTAACATTAAATGCCAGAAACCAAGAAAACATACAAGCACCACAGCTAAATAGTGTGATTTGATTGTTGCAAAAAAAAATATGCAGCCAGATCTTATGAGATGAGCTGTGAGCTGCCGCTGCCCAGTGCTTGGTACCAGCAATTCTCTGACTTGCCAAGTTACCGTAATAATGAAGCTTAGTCACATTAGACAATGAACCAGTGATAGATGCTTAAGAAGCAAGGGCAGCGAGAAGTGAGCATGGTTCTACACAATGCCTAGAGATGGGTTCAATAGGCAAGACTGAACAGCTAAAATTGGTACAGAATGAAGAAAAAAATAAATTTTTAGAGTCACACTTCGCTTTGCAGTTTAACTAGTTACATGATATTGGACAAACAACTTAACCTCTTTTTCTTACTTATGCAATGAAGATAACACTCAGCTTTTCAGGCTTTTACAAAGTAAAACACAATAGAGATAATGCCCTATGGGCAAGCAACAGCAATACTACACGTTGTTATTGTTTTGTTTTTTAAAATACATGGAAAATTTTAATTTGAATATCCTTAAGAGAAGACATAAATGAATGCACAACAAATAACACCCAGGAAAATGCCATTATTAAATATGCCTGTTAAAAGCAAGAATGGAAAAATTAATTTTAGAGTTGAAAAGTCCAATACTGTCCATAGGTACGGCCTGTTGTTATGGGTAAATGATCTTGGAGCTTACATGCCACCATCACAGACGTGGGGATTTTATTCTTCACATCATATCCATTGTGCAAATGTAGAACGGCTTAACCTTGCTGTAAGCATGTGCTTGTGTTAGTTTCATTTCCGTTACTGTGATAAAATACTCTGACCGAGGCAACTTAAGAGAGAAAGAGTTTATAGTGGTTCTTGGTTCCAGAGGGAGAGCCCATCACAGCAGGAAAGGCAATTGGCAGTTGGGGAAGGCATGGAGGCTTCCCCACTCTGGCTCACAGTGTATCAACAGACAGGAAGGAAAGAGAAAAGGGGAGGGAGAGGGAGTGGGAGAAGGGGCTGGGGTAGGAGGGAAGGAGGGAGGGAGGGAGACAGAGAGGTTGGAGAAGGAGAGAGGGAGGGGGGAAAGAGAGGGAGAGGGAAGGAGGGAGAAGGAGAAAGAGAAAGAGACGGGGAAGGAGAGAGGAAGGGAGGAAGAGAGAGAGAAAGGGAGAGAGAAGGACGGGGGAAGGAGAGAGGGAGGGAAGGAGGAAGATATATAGATAGAGATAGTGAGAGAGAGAAAGAGAAACACAGGTAAGGTCGATTGGGAAGGAAGAGCGCATGGTGAATATAGCTAAGGTTGTAGTTGCCAGCTGAAATATGAAATATCTAGGGTCAACTTGAATGGTGGGAGAGAAATAATTTCCTCATTATCTCATTTCCAGTAGTGCCACAGCCTCATTTTTACCCAGTCAGGCAAAGGTAGATGAAATGTCAGGGGGGCTATGCCAGCCCTACTTTAGTTCTGAGGCGCCAACTTAATATAGAGTGTGACTAGATGAAGGCAACAGAAACCCAGAATTGCTCCTTTGGCATAGGAAAGACTTGTCATATTAAGTTGTTCCAAAAAACGTCCAAGGTGATTTTTTTTTTTTAAATCACACAAATGGGAGCTAAAATATCCTAAAGACAAAGAGCATTGAATCTCCTCTCAGAGCAAACTCCAGAAGAGAATCATGAGCCTTCTGTCACACTTTTGATGGAAACACCCTCGGTGTTTCTGGGTTCCTTCTTCTTCATGATGTCGCTTACAGATTTTCTCAGCCGTGTGTGCAGCATCTCTTCTAGCAGATAAAGGTCCTGGTTTCCTTTTTATTTATTTATTTATTTTCCCACTCATACAAACTTAATAGGTACCCCGGTCCCCTTCCTCCCTCCACCCCTCCCTGGGTCCCCTTGCTCCCTCCCCCCTTTTCCCCTCCCTCCCCTTCTCCCAGTGCCCCCTCCCTCCCTCCATCCCTGGAGCATCCTTTAGTGTGAATGTCAAACTTCCCTCTGGGTCCTCCTCTCTGATGAGGTGTAAGGACTCAGTGGCATTGCCTAGAACTCTTTCTTGTGTTCCCCTTTAGTGTAGGAACACTATTGTGGCTGTTAATCCCTTGACTCTAAGGATCCTAGTGCCTGTGATCCATGCTACACTTTGGGAGGGTCAATGATATGTAGTCATTGTGCAGGTCATGCAAACTCTTATTATGGTTACTTTGGCCCTAACTTGTGTGTGGAGTATCTTGCATATTGTTGCTCCTCCCCATCTTTAAGCTTTTACAATCTTACCGCCACCTCTTCTGCAAATTTCCCTGAGCTTTAGGATGGGGAGAGACTAGGCTGACCTGATTCCAGGTGACTAATGTAGGGTCTCTGATCTGATTTTTTTTTTAGAGTAAACAGTGAGAGATTTTGTTTTGTCATTGAAATGAAAATTTTACCTAGATCCCTCCACACCTTTTAATACTTTTTCTGTAATTTTATAGAAAAAAGTGGTCATCTACCTTACATAAGTCCAATCGTTCTATAATTCATAGACTCCTCTCCTGTCCTCCCAGAGCATTGCTGGGTAGATTAACCCCTCCTATCCCTTCAGCTTCTTTTTTCTGCTAACTCTTAGCACTTACACATTCTCAGTTGTCAGCCTGGAGTCTGTAACAGGATGTTAACTACAAATTTCTTCCTAGTTGTCTCGGATGCCTGTAACTCAACATGACCAAAGGTTAGCTCATCATTTGTCTTCCATGAACTCCTGGTTTTCTCTCTATAATTTCTCAAAGATAGAATGGCATCATTGCCTAACCGAATGTCTTGGCACAAATCATGGAATTTTCTTAAATTCTGCTCCATTCCTCAAGGCTAGTAGAGCTGTCGGTCTTGTCGGGTCCATCTTCAAAGTACATTCTGTAGCTACCCGCTTCTGTCCATTTCCACTGTGACTTGTTGAATTAAAAAAAAGTTATCTGTTGCTTGGATGGTTTTAATTGATTATAAATGTTCCCTGTCTTTATTGTTTTAGCCAAGAGAGGTCTCATGCGTACCAGACTGACTTTGAATTCACTGTGTTAGCAGAGTTAATCTACTGACCCTCTTGCCTCTGTCTCCTGAGAGCTGGGACAATAGGCATGTGCCACCACAACAAGTCTGTGAGGTGCTGGGGATCAAATCTAGGGCTTCACATGCTAGGTAACCACTGCACCTAATAAGCTGTACCCCTTGCCTTAGGTCCTCAGCTTCAACATATGATCCAGTCTCTTATCCATACTATAGTTGCAGGAATCATTAAAAAAAATCCAGAAGTGATCATACCCTTCTCTACTTACTTCTAGTTTCCTGTCGCCCCTCAGATTACTTCCACACACCTTCATAACTTATGCTGCTCTTTATGGTGTATTGCCTCTGGTGGTTCAGCCCTGTCTCTTGCCACATCCACTACTCAGTCATTCAAAATGTCCCTCAGTTTCTCTTCATTCTTTTCTTTACCTGCCATAATCCCCACTGCAGCCAAGTCAGTACCTCACTTAGCATCTCCTACTTAATGTAGCCTCAATATTTGTATATAAATTATCTTTCACCATTATACATTGGAACCCTTAGCTCACATGTATTATCTTTTGGAATTTTAGTATCATTTCTTCAACTGAATTCAAGGTTCCAACTCTTATTTCACTTTTTTCCTATATCAAAAAGAAATTTATTTTAAAACCATGTATTTATTAAAGATGAAGTGCAACGAACGTATCCTCACCAGACCTGCACCACAACTGACACATCAACATTCTCCCACACACTGGTGGGGAGCCCAGGAGAAATAATTACATGCAGGTGGAACCTTAAGGGCTAGGGCTAGACAGGCGAAGGAAAGTGTCCCTATCAGTGAGTCTACCCAAGGAAGGACCACCTAATCTGTCACAGAGACCCTAGCCCATGCTAATACAGGGGCCCACACAAGCAGATTGGCAGGGGGGTAGGAGGGAGAGGGATGGATAGATGAAGAAAAGGGAGGGTGGGAGAAGAAGGAAGATTCAAACTTTTGAAAACCCTGTGTCTTCACAGATGATTTAGGCATTTAAGAGTAATTTCCTTGTTGCCATATGAAGATCGAATAAATGTAAAAACATACATTTGTTTAATTTACATTTATTTAATTTATATAAAACAATAATATCTCTTATGAGAAGGCAGAGTTTTCAAGAGATTCTGTTTATTTTTTCCTGGAAACAATGGTAATGTGATGGCCAAGACAATCTTTGGAAGTTCCAAATATGGTCAGCATCATTTCAAAGCTACTTATCACAAACTTACAGTATATAATACTTCATGCTATAAATACTGCAATCCTAGAGTCAGGAGAAATCTTGGATGTCACACTGGCATGGCTTAGATGCCATGGGAACTCCAAACTGGCAGTCTTTGACATCTCAGGCTCGGGAACTTTCCTGAATGCTCTGCCCACTCCCAGGCACTCTAAGGAAACAGTATTTTTCTTCAATCTCATTTTTCTCCTTTAAATTGACATCTCTTCTTGCCACTTCTACAAAAGCACAAAGCACTTCCGAGCGCTTCAAATTAAGTCCTTAACTTGAAAGTCTGTAGGTGTAGGTAAAACTCTTTCCATGTGTCTATTTAATGTTGATCCCCCACTTCTTTTTTATTGAAAGGTTCTAAGTCAAGCATCTAGGGTGCTCCCAAATGAATATCTGTTAATGAATTTTGTGTGGAATTGGCCTCTGAGAGCCATGGTTTGGATTGTCTCAGTTAACTTTAGAAATTTTTCTTTAATGATGAATCTTCACAAATCAAATTATGTGAGTTATTTGGCTATATGAATATAACGTACATGTAAAATCATACTCAGCAAAACCTTATTGCCCTTTAGGAGGACACTCTTAGAATGATTTGAGCTATCAACATTCTGGTGAGTCGAAAAGCATTAGAAGACCTAATAACCCACACAAAAGAACATTTTCTTGCTATTGTTAAAGCCATCTGCAGTGTTTTAAGGTCAGAGTTTGATAATAACCATACAGTGGTTTGCCACTGTAAGAATTTGCTAACCTGGTAGAGTCAAAGTTTGGAAATTCTCAAGGAGAAATTTAGTGAGCTAAAAATGCTTTAACTTGGGCTGGAGAGGTGGCTCAGGGGTTGAGCCTCCGCCTTGTAGGCGGAAGGTCCTGAGTTCGGATCCCAGATCCCACGTATAGACGCCAGGCTGAAGCGGGGGCGGCCTGCGCTTCTGGTCCTGGTAGGGCGGAGCCTGTGAATCCCAGGGCAGAAGGAGGTGGAGGCAGCCATGGTGGTTCACGAATTCGTCCGTGGTTCTACACATACACAGACACACACATGCGCGCACATACACACACACATACGCACAGTTGAATAAATAATAATAAAAAAAATTTAAAAAATGCTTTAACTTAACCAGTACTTTCTCCTGTGTGCAAAAACTTGGTTTTAGTGAGTATGAGTGTTTAAAAGCAGAATTTTTATAGAGTTTATTTTTTGCTTCATGTCTCACTATATTTTTAATATTTTATTTATTTATGTTTATTTGAGAAGGAGAAGGAGAGAGAGGGAGAGAGAGAGAAAAAGAGAGAGAGAGAGAGAGAGAGAGAGAGAGAGAGATCCATACATGTACTATGTGAGCTTCCAATGATTGAACTCAATAGGTTTGCAATCAGGTGCCTACCCCTAAGCTATCTCATTGGCCCAATTTTTAAAAACACCAATTTGGTAAAGGCATGCCTCCTAATAATTATTTTGAATGTGCTCCCCTTTGAATTGATTATATGGTTGTAGTTCAGACAAAATCTCAAATATACTAAGTTCTTTTTGAGGACTACCTTTGGTGAATTCCTGTGGGTTTCCATTAATTAACTCTTTTTTTTTTTCAGGTTTTCTAAAGCACTTGTAATTTGGATTAAATAAACCAGCTCTTCAGTTTGCTTCCTCAATATTCTTCCCAGTCATGAGAGCTGCCCTTACATTCCTGGAATTCTATCTGTGTGAAAACAATATGTAAGTACCTTTTCCTTTGACTCTCTTAGATCATATGAGGAACCACGCTAAAAAAAAAATATGCCCAGGAAAATGAAAGAAATGTATCCTGACGGTAACAAGAGGGCTTTTTTGTTTGTTTGTTTGTTTCTGTTTTGAATGATGAAATTATGGGAAACTTCTTTCCTTCTGGTCCATTTGAAAAAAATTAACAGCCACTGCTTTAGCAGTGAAGACGCCTTCTTTTTGAAAAGTCAGCTGTAGACACAATAATGTCCACATGGATGAAATGTGATCTCAGGTAAATGTGCAGGTGACAGAATGTTGAGTAAAGACATAAAAGACTCCACCGATGGCAGATTGCAACCCGATAACCCAGCCCACCTGTTCATCACAATCCAAATTCTGTGCAGATCACTAATAGAGTTCCAAACACAGAGACAGGCCATGGGTGTCAGGTTATCTCCAACCCCTTGTGGGGAAGTCAATTTAGGGGAATAATTTTGGGGTTTGCCTCCCCCCGAAAGAAATAGTTTGGTTGATCTAAACTCTTTGATGTTAAATAAAGCATTTAAAAAGTCTGTATACTTATGAAGGTAATAAACTTGTCAATTGTTCAGTTTTTTTTGTTTTTTTGTTTTTTTTTGAGATTGGGTCTTAAATAGACCAGACTGGCCTCATATCTGCTACATAGCTGAGGATGATGTTAAACTCTTGCTCTTCCTTTCTCCATCTCCTGGGTGAAGGGTTACCGGCCTGCGCGCCATGCTCAGACTTTCCAGCACGACCCTTAAGCACCTGAGGGAATTCCATTAGAGAGAAACCAGGGAAGTGCTGTTCTTACATCTGAAAGAAGTGCCAAGTCCTTGCGATGACTATGGACAGGCTCTGTTAATTATAGAAAGCTGGCAAGTATTTTAAAGCTTATGCAAATTAGTGAAGCAAACTTAAAGATTTATAGTACTTCTAAATCACACATGCATTTGTCCATATTCAAAAGAAAACTTTAGATAATCTCTGTTTTATTCATTTCTTTACCCACCAACTGTACATCCATTAAATTAAGAAATCTTGGGCCTGGAGAAGTGGCTCAGGGGTTAAGCCTTTGCCTTGCAGGCGGAAGGTCCTGAGTTCGGATCTTAGACCCCAAGTATAGACGTGGGACAGAAGCAGGGGCGGCATGAGTTTCTGGTCTTGGTAGCGCGGAGCCTGTGAATCCTGGAGCAGAGGTGGAGGCGGTCCATGGTGGTTCCCGAATTCCGTGGTTCTACACACACACACACACACACACACACACACATGCACACACGCACAATTGAATAAATAAAAAAAAAGAAATTTTTTTGAGAATTTTTTTATAAAAAATTAAAATACAAACTTGATAGGTACCCTATTCCCCTCCCTCTCTCCACCCCTCCCTGGATACCCTTGCTCCCTTCCCCTTTTCCCCTTCCTTTTCCCCCTTCCTCCCTTTCTCCCAGTGTCCCCTCCCCTGCCCCATTCCTGGAGTATCCTTTACTGTGTCTGTCAAACTTCCCTCTGGGTCCTCCTCTCTGATGAGGTGTAAGGACTCAGTGGCATTGCCTAGAGCTCTTTTTTTTTTTTTTTTTTTTGAGTTTCCCTTTAGTTTAGGAACACTACTGTGGCTGTTAATCCCTTGCCTCTAAGGATCCTAGTGCCTGTGGTCCATGCTAGACTTTGGGGGGGTCAATGATATGTTGGTCATCGCGCAGGTCATGCAAAGTCCTATTATGATTACTTTGGCCCTAACTTGTGTGGAGTATCTTGCATATTGTTGCTCTTTCCCCATCTTTAGGCTCTTACAATCTCACCACCCCCTCTTCTGCAAATTTCCCTGAGTTTTGGGATGGGGAGAGATTAGGCTGGCCTGGTTCCTGGTGATTAATGTAGGGTCTCTGATGCTCTGAATTATGGTTCGTTTTTTTTCTTTCTTTTTTTTTCTCCAGTTTTACTGTTTCTGCACCGCCCTTAGCTCCATCCTGATGGGTATTGAATGTCACCTCCTAGCCAGAGATAAAAAGCTGTTAAAACAGAATCTTATTATAAGAGTAGATTCAAAGGTAGATGGAATAAAAGTAGGAGACCATGGTGAAGGGAGGTCAGTCTCCCATTTGCAGGATGGTTACCTTCTATCTGCCAGACTCTTTGCCCTCCCTGTCTGGTGAGACCAAACCGCATCAGTTACAAGTGACCAGGAAGGAATTTTGCATGTGAGGGGCATTTGGAGTGTGTCAGGGACCAAATGCTCAAATCATTCTGCTCATGTAGCTTATTTAATGAAATAAAAATAAAGGAAAATATATAATGTATAATAAAAATAAAGTAAAATATGTTAGTGATAGTGTAGTGAAGAGAGTTAAATCTAGGAAGGGAGGAGGGGCAGGTTGAGCAGGAGGAGAGAAGTGGTCAAGAAAGGTTTGCTCTCCCTTTCCCCACCTGCCTGGGACACGCGCAGTCCAGCCGGACCTCACGGTGACCTAAGGGGTGACATCCAATACCCATCAGGATGGAGCCAAGGGCATTGCAAAAGCAGCAAAACCGAAAAAAATCAACAAATCATAATTCAGAACATCAGAGACTCTGTATCAACCACCTGGAACTGGGCCAGCCTCATCTCTCCCCATCCTGAAGCTCAGGGAAATTTGGAGAAGAAGGGGCGGTAAGATTGTAAGAGCACAAGGATGGGGAAGAGTAATGATATGCAAGATACTCCACACAAGTTAGGGCCGAAGCAATCATAATAGGACTTTGCATGACTGCGCTATGTCCAATACATTATTGACCCCACAAAGTCTAGCATGGACTAAAGGCACTAGGATCCTTGGAGGCTAGGGACTGACAGTCACAGTAGTGTTCCTAAGCTTAAGGGGAAAGGGTTCTGGGAAATGCCCCTGGGTCCTTGCACCTCATCGGAGAGGAGGACCCAGAGGAGAGTTTGGCATGCACATTAAAGGATGCTCCGGGGATTGGGGGGAGGCACTGGGGGATAGGGAGGGAGGGGAGAGAGGAGGGGGAAAAGAGGGGTCGGGGGGAGGTGGAGGGAGGGAGGGGACTGGTGTACCTGTTAAGTTTGTATGAGCGGAAATAATAATTTAAAAAATGAAAAAAAAAATCATCCAGATTACATCCGGCAAAAAAAAAAGAGAAAGGTTTGCTGACCAGGTAACTGTGTTAAGTGATATAAGAGGATTGGTTTCACACCATTTTAAGAATCGCCTTTTGGCTATTTTAATTAATCACTTTCTTCATCCACTAAAAGTAACACTCTAGATGCATTGATGAATGCAGAGTGAATCGACGATAAGCTTTTTTTGTAGCATTAAATGGCCAGTGCACAGACTTACCTAACTATCACTCTCTGGTGGTCTCCTGATAATACACACAACTATGCATGTGGGCATTAGCCGTCTTTCTATCCAAGTGTCTGCTTTCTGTAACTAAATGTAAGCCCCCTGAAGGTAGAAATGGAGGGAACAGCAATTTCCCTTGCCAGTCCCAGTGAATGCCTGGCATTTGTCAGGTGCTCGGTATTTACCAGTTGAATAAGCAAAGCTTGAGAGCAAAAGAAACCCGGACTCAAATAGTCCATGAGACTTATCTTTAATGGTCTCCTCACTGCACTACGCTGCGCTGTTTGTGTTTCTCCTCATCCTGCATGGTTCCGATGGCAAGGACTTGCTCTGAAATAAAGGGATGCTGTCTCCCCAATAGGAACACTTTCAGCATGAGCCGCTGGAGGATGCTTCCATCCAGTCTTCTCAGGACAGTGCTGTAAAACATACGAGCTGCTTCCTTTCTGGCTCTGTCGCCGCACCTTTGTGGAAGAGTGATGCTCCTCTTCACACTAGATTACAGGGCCGAGTTATGGTGGTTCATGATATTCCCATGCATGGGAGCAATGAGGAAGGATGGGATTCCAGAAGCTTTATTTTGTAACAGGGTCTTGTTTCTGGGGCTGAGCAATTGCATAGTTTGGATTTACCTGCTGAGCTCTGTGGATCCCACAAGATTGCCTCTAAGTAGGGGATAATAATTTCTCCCTCATAGCGTCATTATGAAAGTCAAGTTGGGTAATAAAAGCGAAACATCTGTCATATCAGGTTTAACAAGCTACTGTTAATATTTTTTACTACCAGGAGGAATAATGTGATTATTCCCACACTTAGGAAAATAGAATTTTGTTAGCAATTTACCTGATTACTGAGGATGATGCTTATGAATACATTTGTGTTCAAAAATGTCTTTCCCTCTGTATATTTGCAATAACATTACAACAGGTAATGTTTACAAAATTCTTGAATATCTTACTATTTAAGAATGTAAGTAATATGAAGGAAGTGTGAGATACTCTTTCACAAACTTTCCATCTGCAGACAGAAGTGGTATTTTAACTGAGATCTGTGATCTCAAAGCACCAAACATGCCAAGAGAGAGCGCAACAAGTACTCTCGTGTCAGTCAATGTCGTTTCTGTCAATTTAGTACTTCTAGAAAATTACAGTGAGTGAGTGGAAGTCATTTGTGGGGGGCAGGTAGGAAAGTAATAACTTGAGCTCTGATCTGAATCAAGTCTGATAAATTGTGTGTGTGCGTGTGTGTGTGCGTGTGCATGTGTGTGTGTGTGTGCATGTGTGTGTGCGTGTGTGTGTGTGTGTGTGTGTGTGTGTGTGTAGGATACAGAGACAGAGAGAAATACAGAGAGAGAGAGAAAGAGAAAGAGAGATGCATGGGCATATATGCATGGCATACGTGTGAAAATAGAGGACAACCTTTGGATTTTATTCCTTGCCTTTCTGCCTTGTTTGAGCCGGTGTATCTTACACAGTGAAACTGTTGTGTAAGTCAGGCTGGTTGGCCTGAAACTTTCTGGAGATTCTTGGTTCTCAACTTCCCTTTTCCCGTTGTCTCGCAGGGATCACAGATGCTATGCCATTGCATCTAGCATTTAATGTGGGACCTGAGGACCCAAAACTCTGGTTGTTCTGCAAGCTCTTTGCCTACTGAGCCATCCCTCCAGCCCCTGATAAAATTTTGTTCTTGTTTGTTTAGCCTTTTCTTGAAGTACAACTAGGAACAGAGGCTTCCACTGGATAAGAAAACCACCGGTTCACACGACTATGGAGACGGCCTGTCTGCTGATGAGAATGTCTCCAGTTTTTTGACAACGGCTAAATAACCATGGGGTCCAGTGGCCTTGGGAAAGCTGCGACACTTGACGAGCTGCTGACCACGTGCATTGAGATGTTCGGTAGGAGCTTTCCCGTGTGATCCCTTGTGTTGCATCTCAAAACTGTCACTTGCCTTAACTCGGAGGCAGATTGCTTACAAGACAGGTTTCAGCTTCTGACCTCGGTTTTTAAGAACTGTTTCCAATTGTCTCTTAGTGTTGCTTGTCTTGGCATTTCTTTCTCTTCACTGCCTATAATTTATACACCAGCCAAACTGCCTGCTTATTATTTCTGGAACATTCCTTGCACTTCTCTATACTTCCGTGTCTTTATTTTACTTCTTTCACTGAAATTCTTCTTGAAGGCCAGTCATAGTTGTCCACTCAGACACGCATGCCATAATGCCATTCCTAATAATCTGTTAGAAACGCTGGTGACTTCTACAGTCCCAATGTCCAGCATGGCTTCTGATGTATATAGTATCTACTGCTGTCATAACTGTCTGGTCTTTTGACTCACACATGTGAGTGTTGCACAATCCAATGTGCTTTATATTTTTGCACATTTTTCTATCTCTTACCAAATAATAGGCTTCACAGACATATAGGTTTTTTTGTTATGTATGTACCTACTCCTACAAGGAACATTGGGAGTACTTCGTCTAATCGATTACAATAAGAGTCAGAGTTCAAGCCAGAGTAGGGATATCAGATAAAATGCAGGATGATTGTTTATGCTTAGATTTCAGATGAGCAACATTTTCATTGTGTTTCCCAAAAAATGTCTGGGCCATACTTAGACCAAAAATTAGTCATCATTCATGTCAAGTTAAATTTATCCAGATGTCTTTAATTTTTATGTTTGCTAAATTCTCCAACTGTAGATACATGAGTGGTGGTATCCATCTACTTTAATTTGAAAGGAAATATCATCAGCAGTAGGAAGTCAATGATATTTGGACTCATGCGAAACTTGGACATATTTCTCCAGCGATGTTAGAAGAAAAGACTAACACTGTTATCTTCTCACCCTTATTTTATCTCTGACAGATGACAATGGAGAGTTGAATAACAGTTATTTGCCAAGAATAGTCCTGCTGATGCATCGGTGGTATTTATCTTCCACAGAACTGGCAGAAAAACTTCTCTGCATATATCTTTTCAACTACTGTATAATTTTTATAATCATAAATCAAGTTCTGTATTTATACAGCGTGTCTCTCCAAAGCCAGTAAGTTAAGATGAATAAGCAGTCTTCAGCTACCCCGCTGTTATGAGAATATAAGAGTTGTCTAGACAAAACATCTGGATGATGCACCAAATCGTTGGCTCTGCGCTGGATGCTTTGGCTCTACGTGGAAATCATCACTAAGCTGTGAAATGAAACAGAAGCTGTGGGTCGCAGGCCTCTAACTTGTCTTAGCTGTTTTGAGCATTAGCGCAATGGAAGGATATTTCGGGCTGGAGGGATAACTCGGTGGGTAAAAGAGCTTGCTTTGCAAGCCTGGAGACGAGTTTAATCCTGGAGCCTGTGTAGAAAGCTTGATGTAATGGTGTACATCTGTAATCCCAGCAAGGTAGATGGCAGAAACAGGAAGACCAGCTGGAGGCTTGTGGAACAATAGAAATAATGAGAGAAACCGTGGCTCCATTAAACAAGAGAGAACTGACACTTGAAAAGTTGTCCTCTGACCTCCACACACATGCCATGCATATACATGCCTGCAACATACAGCACATCACTAACATACACAATATTGATTCAAGACCTAATATTTTCCTTCTAGACACGTAGAGAAGATGTAATATGTTTTGCCTCAGGCACAAAGACTGGCTTCGTTCTCACATTTTTCTTTGTTGGCAAGGTACAATGAGCATTCTAGAAGGTTTATTATAATTTGTTGATTGATTCTAATTTTAGGTTTCATTCTGACATAAGAACAAAAGAATATCCGAATAAGCCTGGAAAAATAGATCGCTCCTTTAGCTGGAACTCCCGTTTTGTAACGAGAGCTTTCAGCTACAGTTTGCAGCAGCTACTGCTTCACGAAATACAGTCTTGAAAACTGATCGCAAGGTAAATGACTCACAATTGAAGCAGTCTCACAGCACAAGGAGGCTTTAATCCCTGGTCCATGTTTATTATGCAATCTCTAGTGTCACTTCCTCCTGTAAACCCAGGAGGTCCTGCCTGAGTAGAAAATCTAGAGGACAAGGAGATCTTGGCAGGGACAAAACCCACCTAATGCTATTATTGCCTGTCAAGGCTCCCTGGGCCAAGGAAGATCCACCTGGCTAGCTCAAGCCTCTCTTTCTATTACTTCCTTCCATTACCTCAACCTCAGAGAAGAAGGTGATGTTAGAGAGGATAAAGAGTCACTTGCTTTGGAAGTAGCAAGATCCCAGTGTCCAATGGGCTAAGAGTTTCATGAGATCAATCTTGAAGTGTAGGAAGAAGTGCAATCAAGCCCATGTGGTATAGTCTCCCAGTGATCCAGCATCACCCATGGAGCATGCCTACAAATGTTCCTCACCCTAATAAGTCTGCTGATGCCTGAAAAACAAAGAGAGAGGGGTGAGTATATTAAAACCTAATACAGGAAAGTTCAGATGGCATAAAATTGAAAATTGACAGGTTGAGGAAGATAACTCACTGATTAAAGCCTTCGTTTTACAAGCAAAAGGACCTGAGTTCAGATCCCCAGATCACACATAAAAATGCCATATATGGGAGTAGTCTGTAATTTTGACCTTGAAATGCAAACCTTGGGAAACCTAAAGCAAAACAATAATACACACATACATGAAAAAAAAATCTACAAGTCAACATTTCTTAAATTTTCCTCCTTTTCAATTATTCCTTGCCCACTCTATGTTCATTGTAGCACCTCAATAAGTGTTTGTTTGAAAAAGAATCATTGATAGACTTAAGTGCCAATAATACAACTTTTATATTAATATACCTGAAAATATCAATCAAATATGAATGAAATTAGAATAATTGTATACAAAGCACAAATCCTAGATTTGATTCATTTGACTATACTAGTGCTTCTATATACTGTCAATTTTAATTATGTACACTTGGAAATATAAAGTACTCAGGAAGGTATTCCTAAACTTAGAAGTAACTTCTCCTGCAGACCAAACTATATCCCTGAGCATGGAAGAGTCAAGTTTGATTAGTGTATCTGTTACTTATCTCAATGTTGTGACAAAATACTTGACAAAAGCAATTTAAGGCTTACAGATCCAGGTAACTATTCATTATGGTGATGAAATCATGATAACTGAAGATCGAGGTGCCAGCTTGTCATACCGCATCTTCTGTCAAAAGCAGGGAGTAATGACTGTTAATGCACAGATCTCTTTCTCCTTTGTATTCAGTCCAGGACCTTAGCCTATGGGATGGTACTGTCCAGAATTAAGGTGGACCTTCCTACTCCCATTAACATAATCTAGGTAATCCTTTAGAGACATGCTCAGAGGCTAACCTAACCTAGACGATGCTTCCTTCACAGGTGTACCCAAGAGCTTGTCCACTAAGTGATTCTATAGTCTGTCAAATTGGTAACCAATATTATCCACCACAATTATTCAGGTTTAAGTGGTCAGCCCCGATTCTTTCCTCATTCTAGTACTCACAAGTTGAATTTCTCTTATCCAAAAGCCTTGGGACCAAAATATTTCACATTTTAGGTTTTTAACAAAATTATAATATTTACACTTGTATAGTGAGGTGACACGAGGATGATACCCAAGTCTGAAGGTGAAATTCATCTATTTTGTATGTACCTTATACATGTAGCCTGAAGGTAGTTTTACACACTACTTTTTTTATTCTTCATAACTTTCATACATAAATACAATAAATTTGTGTTTTTATCCGTTACTACCCAATCCCGGTCTACTCCTATCCCACTTCATATTTTCTCCTTTCTAGTCAGTTTCCCTATGTTTTTGATATCTTTTTTTTAATGTGTGCCCACTGGGATTCATCTGGGATGTCTGTACTGGCAAGTGCTGAGTACTGCTGGAGTATGGATGACAAGTATGAGGGGTAAATCGTTGAATAAAGAAGCTCTCCTTCTCCTGTCTGGCATTAGTCTTAAACAATCCCTCAGGGAGGTGTAGTGTTTCTTGAGATCTTTACTCCATCCTGGTGAAATGTTGATAGACCAACGACTGTGGAAGTCTTGTGGAAGTGGACATCTAGGCTGTGAGTTCTACTTTCAGTGGACTTCTGTCTTGACAGTGCTGTTGCATATGATCAGGATATGAAATGTTTGGAGGGCTTTGTAACCCTCCAAAAGTTACAGATCTGGGGCTTTTTGGATTTCAGTGTTTGAAACTGAGGAGTTCAACCTAGAACCCTAAAGCAGTCATAGAGCCCTCTCGTTAGGAATTTTATCAAAACTGAATTAGTGCTAGGTGTGTGCAAAAGAAGAAGGCGCAAGGACCTTTTCTTTAACTAGCCTACGTATCGCTGTGCCAGTGGAGAAAGCTGTGACGAGTTTCGATTGAAGATCTGCTACTTCATGAGGTAAGCACACGCTTACACATTTAACTTCTTAGAGTTTTTGGTTCTGGGATTGTTGGCAATTTCCAAGTAGCAGAGATTATGTCCCTGACTTTGCTAAAACATGTTCTCTATCCCCGGTGGATGGGGTGAGATGAACTTTATGAACTAGAGATCAAGTAATGATGGATGCATTAGGGAAGCTCAAGAAGAGGGTGGATTCAACTCTCTTCTACTCTCTCACAATATGCATTTGCCTGACTTGGCACGAATTCAGGGAAAGCTCCCCTCAGCTGTGCTTCTGTAGAGACTCAGGGAGAGACTTGGGGTGGGTGGACCTTGGCTCTTGATTGGACCATCAGAGAAACTCATTGAGGTGGTTGGGATTGAGGAAAGATGGCTAATCGGTAGCCTGGTTCTGGATTCCACGTTAAATATAGTTCATAAAATGGCCCAATAGTTTCCATGGAGACCCACTTTGAGTACTTCTAGCTGTCAAAAGTACTTATCCATTACAGGTACTGGATTCTGAAGTTTCCTGCAGAATTTAATTTGGA
This sequence comes from Typhlomys cinereus, assembly GCA_023101885.1. Lineage (NCBI taxonomy): Eukaryota > Metazoa > Chordata > Mammalia > Rodentia > Platacanthomyidae > Typhlomys > Typhlomys cinereus. Next base: position 949,290 of record JALPQD010000411.1, on the reverse strand, counting down.
TCTTGGCTTGATTCGGATGACGGAGGAATTCCGGGAAGTAGCCAGTCAGCTAGGCTATGAAAAGCACATCAGTCTCATGGACACATCTAGTGTGTAAGCATGGCACAGTTCTTTGCAACTTCGTGCAACTCACTCACTTTGGGAGGGGACTAGTGATGACCCTACTGGGCCCCGAATGCACACTGACACTCCAGAATTGAAGGTTATGCTTTAAAGACAGTTTCACCGCAGTGAACACAGCTACACTGGCATAACCTGCTATCTAAGTTGCACTGGCATAACCTGTCTCTCTAAGCTGCAGTTAAAAATTTTTTAAATTTTATTTTTGGGGGTGTGTGTCTGTGTGTTTCTGTGTATATCAGAGAGTATTTACTGTGTGTGCTTGTGAAGGCCCAAGGGTAACTTCGGGAATCACCCTGGATTGTACTACCTCCTCTTTGCTTTGCTCTGGAGTTTCCTAGGCTCCGCCTGCTAGAGCCAGAAAGCCAGGTTGCCATCATTTCTGCTGTTTTTTAAAATGGGATTTGGGGTCTGAACTCAGAGCCTTCTGCTTGTGAGGCAGAGACTTAGCCCCGAGCCATCTGTCCAGCCCCAAGTTGCAATTAATTTGCAAGATGAGATCATACCTTTCTCATGGGACTTATTACCAGCAGCCAAAAAGTACACAAGATACCATTTGGAAAAGTTGCTCAGTACTCACTTCCTGAACCTGAATCTAGCTAATGTCTCTTATGCCCTGGCTACTTGATCAGCAACGCTGACTTTTTCTGGAAGCCCATTGAAAAGTAGAATCCTGGACTCCTCCCCGGACCTGCTGATTGGAATCTCTGCTTTCAGAAGATTCCCAAGTGATCGATACATTCATTCAAGAAGCTTGCACCACAGTGGTTGTAAGGTTGGCCCGAGGTTGTACAACATTGACCATAGTTGTGCTGTGAATTGGTTAGCCTGGTTATCAGGAACTTAAGACTAACAAGACTCATTTCATGCATACTAGCTTGCTTTGCACAAGGAAAACTCTCTAATGAACCCTGTGGGCATCCATCTTGCAAATGTATACTCTTTGGTTTGGTTTTTAAGATGCGATTTCACAGTGGCACCCACACTGGCCTGCAACTCACTGTGCAGACCAGGATGGACTCACACTTGGGATGATTCTCCTGCCTCAGTTTCTTCAGTGCTAGGATTTCAGGTATGAGCCAAAAGTGTACATACTCTTGTGGTCCAGGCATTTTCATTACCTGAAACGCTCTTTTAAGAGTCACCAACAGAGAGAGAGAGTTCAAGGGTGTTTTTAAACCTCTGTCTCATAAGCAGACAGTCCTGAGTTCAGATCCCAAATCCCATGTAAAAACTCCAAGTGGAAACGGCAATAGTCTGTACTTCTGAACCTAGAAGACAGAGCCTGGGAAACTCCAGGACAAAGTAAATACAAGGTAGAAACAACCCAGGGTGATTCCTGAAATCACCCTTGGGCATCCACAGGCACACAACGCCCTCTGATACACACACACACACACACACACACACACACACACACACACATGCACACACACACACATGCATGCGCATGCACACACACATGCACACATGCACACACATACACACAAAAATCCATTAACTTGACTGTCACCAATAGTGACTACCCCAGCTGCCGTCTCGGATGTTGGTTCACAATGCCCATCATTCAGACTCATTCCTGGCAAATCAGGTTTTCTGCCGTTAAGAACTAGGCCTCTGTCTTTAGAACAAGTTTTTCAGATAATCTGTATTATGTTAAAATGTTGGAACAGTCGTGGTGGCTTCCAAGTACCTTAAATCACATCTGTGGACTGATAGATTCCTAAATTCACAACCTAGTCCTGACCTCTCCTTTATGGTCCAGAACTTGCTTGGTGACAAGGAAAAGTAAATAAAGAGATTCTGGATGGACCAGAGTTAACCTACCCTACCTGGAAAAACAACTCCGAGTTCTATTGCAATGGGTCAATTTCCTCTTCAAATGTGAAAGGCAGGGCATATATTTTGCCCCAGCTCCTGGTAGTCGGCCAAGAGTTACAGAGTCAGTAGGTTAACAACTTCCATTGAGTGAAATACCTTTTCAGCCCATTGACCAAGGGCCGCTGTTCTTTCATAGTCCTTCCTACGACTGGATGAGAAGAGTCACACAGAGGAAGAAAGTCTCCAAGAAGGGAAAGGCCTGTCTGCTGTTTGACCATCTGGAGCCCGTTGAGTTGGCGGAGCACCTCACTTTCCTGGAGCATAAATCTTTCAGAAGGATCTCCGTAAGGAACTTCACATACGTCCTTCCAAAGATAACAAGCCCCGTGCCAACTTTCCCAAGCGCTGCATTTTCGTACTCTGAAGTGTTGGCAGGCTCTGTCACTGTGCTATGCTGGAAGAGTGCCCTTAATCCCCAGGGACGATCCCTTCTAACCCAAGACAAATATTGTCCTGTCCCTCTTTTATGGCTCACGAGCTATATTTCTGTCGCTATTTTCAACATGTCTTTTCATAGGAGTAAAGCATGATTTCTCTAAATACTCGGTGGAGATTTAACCATTCGAGGTTTATTTACATTTAGTGACTTCTCCCAAGTGAGCAGTTCTTTTATTTTGTTTGTTTGTTTGTTTGGGCGCTTCATTTGTGGGGGGAAAGTTTTCTCTTTAGATCGCGTTCTTTATAAATGTCTAACTATAAATGCAGGTTGAGACTAAGAGTGGTAGGTTTTGAGGGTAACTTCGAAGCCAGATTGTTTCTATTCCAGAGATAGAAAATCTGACTTTAGCTTTCCTTTCCTACTTGCCTTTTTATTCAAGTTATTATTTTATTTTTGGAGTTCATACATGAATACAGTGAATGCATACTATTTCTACCCCCTGCTCCTAGTTCCATCCCCTCCTCTTTTCCCATTGCAACCCTTCTTCCCTCCTATTTTCAAGACTTTTTGCATGTGTGTGGCCCACCGTGTTCCAGTTGGGGTGTCTTTCATCCTATCTGTCTTGATAGGCCCTCATTCCTGCTCAATACCCCTTTTTCCTTTCTTTCTTTCTCCCCCATCATCTCCCTGAGCTTCCTCTTTTCTATTTACCCACTCTAGGATAACACGTGCACTCTGGTCCACGATTGTCCAGCTGCTCTGCTTGGTCTTTAAGTTTTGGGGAAGTCACTTTCTTTCTGATGTGCTTAAAGTTAATTATTATATTTCAGACAAAGAAGGCAAGTTTAATTAGAAGAATGGACTTTCATTCTCTTTCTTCTCTTCTTTTAAACTTAATTTTCTGGGGACTAACCCCAGGGCCCTTCCTACTGCTTGGTAAGTGTTCTACCACCAAGAACTGGTGCGTCCCCAGTCCAGCTAATAGATTGATTCTGTCATTGAGTATTCCTGAGTGCAGAGATCCATACTGGTTCTCCACAGACAGGCCAATGCAGGGAATCCCCTGTATAAAATACAAGGCTCACGGTACTTCCTGATAGTTGACTTAACTTTCAGAAATGTTTATATTGCTAAAGAACTACCTGACTTCATATTTCTTAGCTCTCTTTTTCTTGAAGCAGTATTGGAACATTACTTTGATTTGAAATTGTTGTTTCTGTTCATTAATGCATGCATTTCATTTTTAAGTTCTTAAAATTTTATTTTACAGATCTAGAGATCAAACCCAGGGCCTTGACATGTGCCAAGCAAATGCTCTGCCAATCAGCTATGTTCCCAGCCTCTGTGCCATTCTATCATTTTGCTTTATTTTGTGTTTTTATTCTTTGATACCTTTATACATAAAGACAGTGAATTTATGTGTTTCACTCCTATTATACAATCTCACCCCCCCATGTCCCACTTCATGCTTTCTTCTTTCCAGTCAGTCTCCCTCCTATTTTCAAGTCTTTTTGCATGTGTGGCCCACTGGGTTTCTTCTGGGGTTCCTGTGCTGGCAAGTGCCTGAGTTGCTTGGGGCAACTTGCTGGGGCAAGGATGATCTCAGAGAGCAAATCACTGAGTAAAGAATCTCTCTCTCTCTCTCTCTCTCTCCCTCCCTCCCTCCCTCCCTCTCTCCCTTTCTTTCTTGTCTGGCAAAAACTTTCAACAATCTCTCAGGGTGATGTAGTATTTCTTGAGATCTTCCCTCACACATGGTGGCATGTTGATAGGCCAACTATTGTACAGGTCTAGAGGAAGTGGACATGGCTGTGGTGACTTCTCAGGTGCCACAGCCCTGTCATGACCAGAGGAGACTGTCTGCAAGTACCACTTCCCACTTGCAGACTCTCACATTCTTTTTTTTTTTTTTTAAGAAAAAAAAAACTTTTTTATCTATTTATTGTGTTCATCCTGGGTTGCTTCTACCTCCTTGTTGCTTCACTCTGAGATTTCCTAGGCTCTGCCCACTAGGACCTGAAGTGCAGGCCACTGCCATTTCCATTTGGTTCTGAGATTTCCCAGGCTCCGCCCACTAGGACCATTTGGTGTTCCTATTTGTGCGTGGGACCTGGGAACTGAACTCAGGACCGTCTGCTTGTAAGGCAGAGTCTTAACCCCTGAGCCATCTCTCCAGCCCAACTCTTACATTTTTAAAACCCTCTTTCCAAGGATCCCTGCCCCTTGGAATGGAAGGTGATATGAATGTCCTGTACAGAGCTGAGCACTCCACAGTCACTGATTTGCTGATCTTTATGCCATTGTGTCTCACACTTGCTCTGTTATTGGAGTCATTGGTAGAGTTATAAATGGAGAAGCTTAGTTTCTTCCTTTGGTGATAGAATCCTTTCTGTCTTGGATACTCCCTGGTAAATGACCTATGTGGATGTTATGATTCTGCAAATTTGAAATTCTCTAGAACATGACTCTGAATGTTGCTTTCTTTCCCTTCTCCCCAACAAGTCTGTGATGTGTAGTAGTGTCTGCGTGTTTGTGGGAGTGAGGTTTGAAATACAACAAAGCAACCTGTTAAAGGCACATATGTGTCAAACGTGTAGGATGCCATTAGGAAGTACAGTAACAGACTTTGGCTGTGGAAGACTTTCATCCGACATTCCAATTTCTGACTTTGTCAAGGCTCTGTTGTAACTCAGAACCTCTGAATCTTCCTTTGTAGTTCACCGATTATCAAAGCTATGTCATCCATGGCTGCCTGGAGAATAACCCAACGCTGGAGAGATCTATCACTTTATTTAATGGAATCTCTAAGTGGGTTCAGCTGATGGTTCTTAACAAGCCGACTCCTCAGCAAAGAGCAGAAGTCATCACAAAGTTTATCAATGTTGCGAAGGTAATCCAACCATGGAGCTGGGCTGGGGGGTCTGGGTATCTGTCCACACTATTAAGAAAAGTTATTGAGGGAATTTTGTGTTCACAATGCATGGGCACTGGTGTGCTGAACTACTCGTAGCTAACTGAAGAGCACATTGTTTTTGTTGTATAAGGCAATTGTGTTTACAAACCGTACTTGAATACATTTAATGCAGCTATTTTTCTGTGAAATGACTGATGCATTTTTTTCTTTTTTAGTTTTACAAGCATATTGAGTACTAATTCCTGCTTCCCTTCACTTCCCCCATCTCCTTGTTTCCTCTCATCAATCTATTCCACTCCTTCCCACCCTCCTGCTTGTGTGCGTCTATGGACCCCAGGGTTTTCTCTGGCCTGTTTACTCTTGTGGGGGTTTGGGCCTCTGTGGCATACCAATTTGCACACACCCCCCTTGGGCCACCCCATTGATGGAGGCATTTCCCTTCACTCATCCAGCTTTAGTCCCTAAGGTTTCCACTGCGTGTTCTTATCTCTCTTGGGTTCCTTGATATTCTATGGGGACATGTTGATATGTCAGTCATTTTGAAGGTCTGGTAAGGACAAGTCTCACTGCAGTGAGTTCCTGGATGCAATGTTTTGTCCAACGTTGGACCTTCCCATGACTGATGTATTTTTTTAAGAGAGTCAATGGAAATCAGTGTTTGTTTCTTACCCTAGGCTGTTATTACTAAATTTATACATGCACTGAAGGAAGTTCAAAGTCACTAAAAAAAAATTCTTACAAAGTACTGAAACTAGCATTTTTTACTACAGAAGCTCCTTCAACTCAAAAACTTCAACACCTTGATGGCAGTGGTTGGAGGCCTGAGTCACAGCTCCATTTCACGCCTCAAAGAGACCCACTCTCATCTTTCTTCAGAAGTCACAAAGGTACAATGGCTTTTGATCTTAATTCCAAGTAAGCATTTATGAGACGATCTTAACATGGAGTGGAAGCATTGTCCTCTTAAACCAAGGGAAAGTTACACGTGGGGAACAAAATAAGAAGGGACTTGCCACACCAAGTGAATCTACCCAGATAAGCAAGTTGGAGATGGTGATAATGTTCCAATGTTAAAATAAAAATCTTCTGACTGATAATGAAAATATTCCCGCTATAAATGTTAAGGAGTGTTGACTTGGTGCTTGTTACATGATAGATATTCTGATACACGTGGAAGATACCAGGTGACTAAAATAATACTCAACCCTTCTGAAATCGACTCACTGAATGTCTGCTCGATCCCTAACACTGAGCTTGGCACCATGACAGACACAAAGGACAGGAGAGAACGAGGCCTTGTGTGGGAATATTCAGACTCACGCTAAGTTGTCAGGAACAAAGCCGTACACTTTCAAAAGCCAGTGACCATTTTCCAAGTGGAGTTCTGGGGTACTTATTTCCAGACCATATTCATAAGTCTTTTCCTTATTGAGTAAGTTCCAGTTATTCTTTCCTTGCTGATGTGAATACAAGGCCAAACCATTTAGGGGAAAAGGGATTACCCATGCTCACAGTGCTTGGTCATTACTTGTTAACATAGCAGGAGAGTTTGTACTGCTATCAGGAGCTGACAGAACTGGCCACACCTTACCCACAGAAAGAACTGAGAGAGGGATATGCTTTCTACCTTGCCAGTCAACCAAAATACTGACCCGTCTTCCTGTCTTCTCCGTCTGCACAGGGAACGGTCACATCCACTGTGGCCTTGGTCTTCGCATGGCAATGAGATAATATCACACGTTTTTGCTCAAGGTTTTCCTTAATAAAAATAATTCTTCATAATTGTGTCTAAAAGCTCAGTTCTTGAATTAAGTTGACACCTGCAAATTAAACTGGTACAAACCAACAAGAACAGCTTTCTTTATATTAGCCCTTTGCTGTATCATTGATAAGACATGCTTAGGTTTAAGTTAAATAAATGAGGAAAAAAAAGGACTATCTATGCCAATTAAATAACAAGGAAATGTGTGACCTGGCAAACCGGGTGTGGCTGATTGGCCTTGGCTTGGTTTCAGGGTTTCAAAGCTTTGTTTTGGTTTGGTTTTCGCTTGTCTGTTTGTCTTATTAATCTGACCTCCCTCCAGATTGGGTTTAGGGCTACAGCAGAAAAATTCTTCCTCTTTGTTCATGAGAGTTGGACAGAGGAAAGACTTCTCACTTCAGCTCTGCCCCGGTGAAGCTGAAGACCTTGTTTTACACGTCGGGTCTTTTCAAGTCATATGATGTCCACCCTGGGCCAATAATAGTTGCCAGGGAAATGCAGTTCACTGATTGGCTTGTCTGTGCATTCCTAAACCACTCACAAACCAGAAGGATAGAATAACCAAGATGCCAAATCAGAACCCATTCTAGGTCTATCTGAGTCTCAAGGAATGCTTTGGGAATGAGAATACTGCTAGAAACTACATTTATAAGTGAATCCAGTGTGTAGATATACACATTAGATTAAAACACATCCTTACCAATCATAGTAGGAGCCAAGACAAGTAACACTTTTTCTTTTTTATTCTCATAGTATTACGTGCAGGAATATAGTGAATTTGTGATATTTCCATAGCTTAGTCCCAAATTCCATCACCCCTCTTCTTCCTTCCTTCCCCACTGCCAGACTCCCTTCTACTTTGAAGTCTTTTCACATGTGTAGTCCCTTGAGTTTCATCTGGGTCGCCTTTGATGACTTGGGCCCAAAGTGTTGTCTGCATCCTGGTGGTGGTAGAAGCATTTTTACTACAAAAAGTTGTCAAGGGGCCTGCGGAATTGAGGGGGGTGGTGAGAGGTCAGGTGATTATGGAGGGCTTTATAGCTCAGTTGCCTCTACTTCAGAGCGCTGGTTGTGCGGCGTGCAGTCAGGTGCGATATTGAACTTCAGAGCGTTGGCTGTGGGCCGTGCACGCTGGGTTCCTTTGGATCAGCAAGGTCACTGTGGATGGTGCATTTTTCTTGCAGCTCATCCACGTGCTGAGCTCACTTCTTGGATGCATGATTTGCTGGTGCAAGTGGAGAGTTTGCTCGCTGTTAAGTAACCAGCAAGGTTTATCCATGTAAACAAAAGCAAGTCAGCCAGGGAAGTGCTGCTATTTGACTTCAAACTCTGCCCTCGTTCCAAATATAATAGAGCTCTTTGTGTGTTTTATTTTCTCTTAGCTTTGTACTCAATTTCAAATAAAGGCCAAAAGAAATTTTAAGGGCCATAAAGAATAAGAATCTGACAGAAGATCAGAGAAGCTTAGAATTGCAAGTGTATCTCTAAAAATTGTTGGTTGGAGCTATCCTTTCCTCTAGGGAACGGAACAGACTGAAACAAGGGAAGGGATTTACTGGAGTTCACCCTTCTTGTTAGCCTGAAGTCCAGCCCCTAGCTCAGGATGACCTTTCTTAGCCACAAATAATACCTGGAATGTAGTTTCTAGAGCTAGAACACTGCCTTGCTGCACATGTGTATGCACTGATTGCAACACCCTCACAAATCACAAAACACATTGAACAGCACACATTCCTAGTAGGCAGGCTCAGGCGCAAGGCATTTCTGCCTCCTAAAAGACTGAAACAGGCTGTCAAACTCATAGCCAGGCTGGGGCGTTTTCTAGCCCCTCCCCCCTTTAATATTTTTCTGTATTAACCTTGGTGCGACTGATGCTTCTCTTGCTTGGTAGCTGAGGAATTTCCTAGCCACTGATTGCCGGGCCTGGGAGTGGGCAGAAGAAAAGGCTGTTTGAAAATTCTACTTTTCCATCCGTTCCCAGAACTGGAACGAAATGACGGAGCTCGTATCCTCCAACGGCAATTACTGCAATTACCGCAAGGCCTTTGCTGACTGCCAGGGCTTCAAAATCCCCATCCTTGGCGTCCACTTGAAAGACTTGATAGCGGTCCATGTCATTTTCCCCGACTGGATGGAAGAGAACAAAGTGAACATTGCGAAAATGCACCAGCTCTCCGTTACGCTGAGTGAGCTGGTCTCTCTGCAGAACGCCTCTCACCACTTGGAACCCAACATGGATCTCATCAACCTGCTCACGGTGAGTTCTTGGGGCCGAGCGTGTGCAGAACAACCTGCTGCCCTCTCTTTCTAAGAGACACAGGAAGGGGTGGGCCAGTAAGACACTGCGGGACAAGGTGGATTTAGGGGGCTCAGTATATGAGAAGAAATCTCAAAGAATGAGGGAAAAGAGCTATAACGAGCATAATTCGAGACTACAATCTTGGGACTTATAAATTTCCCTTTGTGCAGTGGGATCAGTCTCTTTCCAAATGGGAGCCTCCCAGAGCCACCCCCTCTCCCGCATCTTACTCCCTTCAGCAGCTTCCCCAAGCTAATCGCTTCTGTCTGCATGTCCTCAACTCGGAATGTGTGTGTGTTCATGACTGTGTGGGTGCACGTGTGTGAAGGTGCACGTGCACATGTGTATGTTCATGCATGTGGAAGCCAGAGTTCATCTCGAGGGTTACTGCTTAGGCGCTGCCCACCTTGTTTTTCCAGCTGAGCTGGGACTGGGGTCTTGCTGGTTAAGCTGCCCTGACTGGCTAGGGAACAGCAGGAATCTTTCGGTCGCTGCCTTCCCGGTGCAGTGACCACAAGCGTGCACCACACGCCCTGCTTTATACATAGGTTCTGGGGTAGAACTCAGAACTCACACTTATGCTTGAGTGGCACGCACTTTACCGACCAAGCCTCTCCCCAGAGCCTTCCGCTTCTCTTCATCTTTGCCGCACAAATAGAAGCACCGCTCCGCATCGTCCCGGACCACCGGGATGTCCAAAGTTCCAGCCTGGCCTTCCGGGCTCTCTGGAATGATGTCTGACCTTCAGTCCTGTCTTGTTTGCTCTCTCCTTTCCCCACATCACATCAGTCTTTGAGGACGATCAGGCCTGGTCTTTCCACCATGCAATGCTGACTTCTGCTGCCTGGCCCATGTTTGCATAGAGAGAAAACCCATTCCCTCTTCATACACGTGGCTAATTCGAATTCAAAAAATGAGGACAGAACGTCCGAAGAAAGAATCCCTAAAAAATCGCGTAACCGTGAGAAAGAAAGATAATTTTCATGCACGTCTACTCGGTCTTTGCCCTTCATGACACTGCCCTTCCTTACATAAATACCTCCATCCCTATAACTCCCTCCCTCCCATCCTCCCTCTCTCTCTCTCTATCTTTCTCTCTCTCTTTCTTTCTCTTTCTTTCTTTCTTTCTTTCTTTCTTTCTTTTCTTCTTTCTTTCTTTCTTGCTTTCTTTCTTTCTTGCTTTCTTTTCTTCTTGCTTGCTTTCTTTCTTGCTTTCTTGCTTGCTTTCTTGCTTTCTTGCTTTCTTTCCTTTTCTTTCCAGGGTATTGACATATAGCTCAAGAAAATCTTAGTCATGATTCCCTCCTGCCTCAGTCTCTCAAGTTCTGAGATCACAAGCAGGAACCATCAGAAAGCATTCATCTTTCTAGAACATTCTTCGCTCCCTTCCAAACCAGTAATTAATCTGCCTTGTGCAGTTTACTGCTCTCTTCGCATTAGGTTTCATTCTTGTTTACATACCTTATCCATCAGTCAAGTGCCCAGCAACTTTCACAATACATGACACATTCAGGACATGGGAGGTGAAGTGAATGCTGTGTTTAGGAGTGACAAGTGTCAGGAGCAAAAAGAATCAGACAAAAGAGGTTCATCAACCTCCTTTTTTTTTGCATTTACAATGTGATTATTGGCTGATCACCAAGACCTAGATCTTTCAAATGCCACAGGTTTGTAGAAAAAAATCCTTGCCTTGGATCTTCCTTTGCAAAGAGGAAGAAACATAAACAAATTCACTGTTGCTTAAGCAAGTGCAGACACAACTTCCCCATCGGGGTTTATGCCAGTGTAGCATCTGAAACTTGGCTGCAATATTCAGTTGACTATTTGATTTTCCATGGCCGTGGAAAATGAAAGAACTGCCGGCTCTAGGCTCAGCCCAGATATCCCTTAGGACGGCCGCTCTGGAATAGGAGTCAGCTGCCGAGACTCTTCACAAACTGCTCCCAGAACTCGCCCCTAAGTGTAGGTAACTGCACTTGGTGGACTGCACAAGACGTCAGCACACAGAAACAACTGTCTCTTGAGATTGTGTGATAAACAGTAAACACACAGACATTCTCTACCTGGGGAGAGAAAACCAATGCATAATAATTCTAACACCTGCATTTATTAACCATGTGTCATGGAAATCTGTTTCCATGGATATGTGAGCACAGTCACCGCCTGAAGCAGTCTGCAAAACCACAGGCACAGGTGATATCTGTAGAGCACTCCCGTGGGGGGGCTTCAGTTTCAAGGGTCTGTGCTCAGACCGCGTCCTTGATGTTGACAGTAAGATTTCATGAGGCGTCCATTCAGGCAGTGTCTCGAACAAATAAAAGACAGTAAGTGAAGTCTGACTTTTAAGTGTATCAAGCAGGAGCAAAGTCTCTCAGTATTAGAACACTTGTCCAGCTTGTACAAGACCCAAAACAAAACAAAATAAGAACCTTGAACCAAGCAACATTATTAAAAAGAGATTTTTAGAGAAATTTTGAAGAATGTTGAGGGCAGTTTCCATGATGCTAATGGAAAAATCTGCATTCTGAAAAATAAAAGGCGTGGGGCTGGGTTAATGGTTCAGCGGTTAAAGCCTTTGCCTCAAACACAAAAAGATCTGAGTTTGAGTCCCCAGATCCCACATGAGAAAGGACAGGTGGACATGACGGTGGTTGGTAATTCTGGCCCTGAAATAGGCAGAGCTCGGGAAACCCCAGAGCAAAGCAATAAGGAGGCAGAGAAATCCAGGATGAGTCCCGTGTCACCCTTGGGCTTTCACAGGTACACACGTTCAAGCACCTTCTTGTACACACACACACACACACACACACACACACACACACACACATTTTTTAAAAGGCACAAAATAATTTCTTTTGTTGGGAAAAGAAAGGAAAGATAAAAAAAAAAAAATCCCCCCACACACCCTTTTTCTTCTCTCTGAGGCACTGAGGGAAAAGCACCCTATTTCCTTTTTTTAAACTTTATTTATTATTTATTTATTTTGCACGCAAGTGTGCGCGCGTGAGTGCATGCGTGTGTGCGTGTGTGTGTGTGTGTGTGTGTGTGTGTGTGTGTGTGTGTGTATGTGTGTATCAGAAGACAATGTCCCTGTGGAGGACCAAGGGTGACTTTGGGAATCATCCTGGATGGCTTCTCTACCTCTTCACTTTGCTCTGGGCTCTTTCCCAGGCTCCGCCCACCAGAGCCAGAAGTGCAGGCAGCTACCAGTTTTTTAATGTGGGACCTAGGATCCGAACTCAGGACCTTCTGCTCCCGAGGCAGAGTTTTAACCTCTGAGCCATCACTCCAGTCTTCGCACCTTATTTCTTAAGGGAAATGCTGTGTAGCTACTGTGATAGCAAGATCTTCAGTGGAAAGTTGTGCATTTTAGCTCTGCCTCTGCATTAATTAGTCCTGACTTCAGTTTTTCAGAAGGGCATTATGTTCATTTATGAAGTCCCTTTCAGCTCCAATTTTCCATAACCCTACATATGTGGACTGGGGTTGTAGAACTGTGAAAATAAGGCATCCTTTGTGTTTTCCTGGCTCACTAGGTCCCCAGGACAGCGTAGTCTCACATAGGAGTCCTGATACCTCAAGCCTATTTCTCCTTAAATCTAGTATCTTTTCTCTCTCCCCGCAATCAAAGAGAAATTTCAGCAACAGTCTTCTTTCTGACCTCTGCGAAGTTCATCTCCACCATTTCCACCATGTGCTCACTAGCATCTAATAGCCACTTTATGAAGCACACACACCTCTGGATTAGAACCCTGTGGTTGAGTACGGCTGCCTGCAGGCAGAAGAACACCTTCTAAAAGGCTGATTCATCTTTCTCTGAGACTCGGCTTTAAGCAAGTGACTTTTTGTTTAAATGTGACCCCAGGTAAAGTGACCCATACATGCTTCAGAGCTCTGGAGAACAGAAAGCAGGAACTCTTCAGTTCCATCAGGAATTATTAAATGTCTACTCTGTGCATTCCTGCTTCAAGATACATTTCCTGCTTTTCCTTGGTAAATCCACACAAGTGCCCTGTAGCACGTGAGTCCTGAATGAGGCAGAAAGTGTGACACCACCCATGCTCCTTCCTTTCGTATAAATGAACAGACTGAGACTTACAGAAGCAGGTGGGCTTGCAAGCAGAAAGCATGTCTCTAAGCTTGGGGGAGTTTTCTCCCTTCAGTGATGTATTGGTCAACTTTCAGTCACTATAACAAATACCTGGTATAAATCAACTTGTAAAGCCTTGGCTCAGTCTATGGTCAGTTGGCTTTACTGCTGTGGTCCTGTGGCAAGGCTATATAATCTTGGGGAAACACCCGGCAAAAGAAGACCACTTACCCCATCATTGAGAAGAGCAAAGGGAGGAAGAAGGGACTGGTTTCCCATATCTCCCTTGGAGGGGATACCTTTGTGTCCCAAAGACATCTCACTGGACTTCACTTTTTACAGTTTCCACTACAGTTTCACATGAACTAGAGAATAACCCTTTGGCATGTGGGCCTTTGAGGGACAGGGAAGGTCTAACCTACAGCAGATGGTTTGCCTCAGATGGACGTTTGATCCCTAATGCAGACATATTACTGACACTGTTCTGTGTCAGGACAAAGTTAAATAAGTCTCAAGGAAGGACTTAGAGAACAAACTCTGTGAGACAAAGTTGCTGTCACTTTTGCCACTAAGCACTTCATCCATTGTGCAGCATGGGCTTGTGAGGAGAGACGGAAAAGACACCAAACTCCCAGGATTTGGGGACTTCCTCTCAGGAAAGATCTGGAGTAGACATTTCTTTCTGGGGATCCCAACTCATAGAGCAAGGACTTCTTGAAGCTGATGCCCCTGGTTCATGACATAAGAAACAGTCACATTCTTTTCATAGTATTTTTAGCCCCGTCAGTTGCTTTTACCATTTTGAGTTCATGCAAAATAACTGGAAAGCCCCTATGTTTTTACAGTCTCATTTCAACAAAAAAATAAAAGGAGAAGAAGGGGGAGGAGGAGTTGTAAAACCGAGGAGTGGAGGTAATTTTGATGCTCCGATGTTTTATTTTTCAGTGAACACTCAAGCTAATAGAAGGTTCTGAATTGAAGACTCACTCTAGAGTCATGTTTGCTGAAAAGATTGGCCAGTGAGTGTGGCCTGAGATAATAGATAAGAAACCAAGAGAAGCAACATGTGTCAGATGAAAACTAGTCATATTACTTAAAAGGTGTGCAGGAAAGTAGACAGGGCTGGTCCTTGTGGCCCCGAGGAGAGGTAAGAAAGGGCATAGGGTCATAGCTGGCAGGGCAGTAATTGTGGCCATGGTCCATTCATGAATAAGTACCATGTGGCTCTTGTGTTGCCTGGAAGCTAAGTCTTAACTTATAACCTTCTCAACAAAGTCCGTGTAAAAGACTGAGCAAAAATGGTGGCAACCTACACTTTTAACCTTGGAGGGCAGAGACTGGGAAACCCCAGAACAAAACAATGAGGAGATAGAGCAATCTAGGGTGATTCCCAATGTCACCCTTGGGTCTCCATGGACATAGTACACAAATGCCCTCACAGATGCACACACCACACACACACACACACACACACACACACACACACACACGCACGCATGCACGCACGCACGCACACATGCACGTATGCATGCAAATGCACAAAAACAAAAGCCAGTGTAGATACGCACTAGCTCATTCAGTCAATCCTCACCAATATCCCGAGAGGCACCCACAACTGATAATGTCTACTTTACAGATCAGAAAGAAATCACTGTTAATTTCTTGCTTGGGATCACAGCATTAATAAGTAGAATGCAAACATCTAGAGAAGACAAACCACGCTCATGGATGGGTTGGCTTTCTATCCAGCTAACATGGAGAAGTACCCAAGGAGCCTCTGTTTCTTTCCCAAGAGCAACTCCTAGACTTAGCATGTGACTTGTGGGGCTTTCTGGTTGGATGTCTTGAATTGCAGTCCCCTTGTCGTGGATGCTGGTATCAGTCAGCACAGGACTTGGTTCTCATAGGAAATGGGTGGAAATGAGCAAGCTCAAGGTTTGAATGAGCTCCCGACACAAGGAACCTGAAAGGATGACTTCAGTTGGCTTTCTCTCTTTATTTCTGGAACTTTCACCATGCAAGCCTGTAAATTACAAGTGTGGCAGCACAGACAGATGAGCTACCCACCTTTGTGAGGGGTAGAGCCCTCAGGGAACTTATCAAGTGGTAGGCAACTTCTCATGGCATATAGGTTTTAGTTCACTCACGTAGAAACATAAATATTGTTTTTGTTTTTGAACTCATAGCCAGTATTTAAAATTGGCCTGATTCATATTAAACTTGAGATCTCCGAATTCCGACAAATCAGATGTGGCCACTTGATATCAACTATCAGACTGACAACTGTTTGTTGTATCAGAATGATGACTGACCCATCTTGTCATAGACTTTAGTGCTACTTAGTAGAGAACTGGTGTTCCATGCCCTGTACCATCATAAGTTTCTAACTGCCCAGCGGAAAGGAAAGACCCCTAAATTAATAGCATCTGCAAAGATTCTTTTTTTCTGAGTAAGACATTGTGGTATTGTATTAGCCACTTGTCGTATTGCTGCAGCAAAGTACCTGATAGAATCAACTTGAGAGGGGGTTAATTTTGGCTCATAGTCTGTGTGAAGTAATTTATTATGTGCATTGTTTCATTTGATCTTGATTAAAATCTAATTCAATGGGGACTTCATGATTATTCATGTTTCACAGTGTAGAAAAAGTGTCACGGCACAAATCCTTGTTCAAGGTTCTGGCGTTTACCAATGGCGAGCTCTGAGTCTCATTGATGGAGATATTCTTCTCTTCTTGCACATCCACTGTGCTGCCTCAATGACAGACTCCTGGGGAACAGCTCACCTAGCATGTAGCATGCACTGATAACACGGCTGTTTTGTGTGTTTTAGTTCTATTTTTTCAAAATAAACTGCCAGGCCCTTGAGACCAAGAAACAAATGTATGCCCTCTGGTACCACCAGGACTGGGCACATTGCTCTAAAATAAAAGGAACTGAACCAAAATCTTGATTTCCACAGTCTTTTAATGAACTGCCAAGGCAGCATTTATTACATTCATAGGTCCTGTTCTATGCATTGTCGATGCTGATGGACTCACTAGATTCTCTCTCTCTCTCTCTCTCTCTCCCCCCCATCCCCCGCCCCCTAACTGGGTCTTATATATATCCAACTTCAAACTTACCGTGCATATGACCCAGGATAACCTTGAGCTTTTGATCCTTCTGTCCTCCTGTGTCCTCTTCCAGAGTGCTTAGATTACAGACAGGTCTCGCCCATTGTATTGACAGAATCCAGGGCCCTGTGCACACTACGTAAGCACTACAAACACTGTGCTATATCCACAGATCTTTCTTTTAAATTATAATTTTCTACCTCTGTGTATTACCTTTTTATTATTTTGTGTTCATTCAACTTAAAAAATTCAATCTGCAAAACATTTCATCCATATGCATGAAGAATTGCCATCCCACTTAATTATTCATCCCTTCTACTATGATTCATCCCTTCTACTTTTTTGTAGCTCTCTCTGGACCTCTATCATACAGAAGATGATATTTACAAATTGTCACTGGTGCTGGAGCCTCGAAATTCTAAGTCGGTAGGTATTGTTCTTTTTAGTGCTTGTTGCAGTCTGCCTGCATGGTTGCTGATAAATCAAAGGGCTTAAGGGAACAAGGGGTTTATTTCTCACTGATAGTCTGGTTACGGTCTGTCCAGCTACTGGAGAGCATGCACCAACACCAGGCTGAGGGAACTGGCTGCACCATCTCTACGGAATGGCTGAGAGGGATGATCTGCCATTGTCTGTCTGTATTTAGCATGACAGTGCTAAATACTATCTTTGGCTATATACTGCAATTGGCTATTACAATGGTAATTTATGCTCTGAAAGCAAAAGAATTTTTTTAAATTGTTTCCCCCATTCTACCAATGGAACAGTTTATCCCTCATAATTTGAGAATATTTTCTTCATATCAGAGGCTGATAAAGAGAAAGAACATCATTCCTATACTCTAGTTTATTATGAACCATCTGTTTTCTTATAAACCTCATGGACAGCCTCCTAACCTCAAGAATGCTAGCAGCCCACGAATAGCAAATACGATCTACTGGAGTGAAAGAACCGTTCTGAGTGCTGATCTCCAGTCCTGGTAGAACATGCACATGAGTCTGAGCCCTTGAACTCTGCTCTTGTCATAGTACATGGTGGCTCCGACAGCACATTCCCAGCATGCCATTCTCCAGCAATGGGCCACACTTGGAGAACATAAGACAATGGAGCCAAATGGGAAGATACCATGCGTGCAAAGGGGGTATAGACCCTGGTGCTTTGAAGTATAGAGCCTAAGAAATGTAAAGGTGGGTTAGAGAGATAGCTCAGGGATTAGGCTTCTGCCTTGCAATCAGAAGGTCCTGAGTTCAAATCCCAGATCCCACATAAAAATGCCAGGCAGAAATGGTGGCAGCCTGTACGTCTGATCCTGGAAAATCAAGTCTGGGAAACTTCAGAGCAAAGCAAAGAGGAAGTAGAGCAATCCAGGGTGAATCCTGTAGTCACCCTTGGGCCTCCATTGGCACATACAGTGCTCTCTCTCTCTGACAGTTTTCAGAAGTTGGTTCTCTCCTTCTACTATGTAGGTTTCTGAGACTCAAACTCAGGTTTCCAGGTTTCCATGCAGATCCCTTACCCACTGGGTTACCTTTCCAGCACCCCTTTCTTTGCCAGTTTGAAGAAGCATTTCCATCACACACAAGCAATATCCATTTGATGCTCAGGAAGGTTTCAAATCCCTTCCCAGTGAATCTGTGGAAGCTCCGAGTCCCTGAAGCCCATTTCCCAGTGTCTGTATGTCTCTTCTGTGAGTGTGGTTCTCTTGCCATGAGCTGGTAACTGGAGAACAGCCCCCACAAGGTTTCTAGACTGGAATCCTCCTGTCTCTTCAGGCTTGCAGTTGGTGCTGGCAAGCCCAACCTGTGTAATGAGGGTCTCGTCTTTTTCTGCTATGTCCTGCTAATTCTGCATGAATCTGCAGGACTTCCCATAGTGCCCTAAGTCATGAGGAATACTCAATATTTCTATGTAGAAAGCAGTTAGAACCAAAGAATTTGATAAATATTTGTGTTCTGGCCATTTAGTACCCCCTTGAAAAACAATAATGCACTTACCTCAAAACAAAACCTAGGACTTTTACTCCATTATACACAACCACAGTCACTTAGCAATTGTGCCTTTGACCCTCTGTACTGTTTCTTACACCTTGGAAGTAGATCAGAGGCTGCCACCCTTATTTTTTATTCTATATTAATTTTTTCTTCTCAAAACTATAACTATGCAAGACACGTAGGGTGATCTGTGCTGGGGAGATGGCTCAGTGGAGAGGGCGTTCACCCCACTAGTATGACGACTGGCCTTTAGAGCTCCAAAACCCCCACAAAAACTGGACAGGTGCCACAGCCACCTGTCATTTATGCACTTGGGAAGCAAAGACTGGGAATCTCTAGGGTGGGCTGGCTAGCTAGCTCAGCTCACCGGTGAGTCCCAGGTTCAAAGGAGAGATCCTGCCTTGATGATCAGGGTGGTGAAGCAATCAAAGAAACCAATGTCAATTTAGGGCCTCCAGATACACATGCATCCATCTCTCCCTCTCTCTCTCTCTCTCTCTCTCTCACACACACACACACACACAGTATAAGTTATATTAAACTTAAAAGAAACATTGTAATCTAATGGGTCAACAGTGGGCTACTCCAAGTGATAGTGTTCATGGTATCTAAAAAATACCAAAGGTCATGTTTACTTGAAATATCTCCTGGTGCCCTCTGAGCTTTGGCACTTTTTGCTATGCAGTTTCAAAACTGCATATATATTCTTTAACCAGAACAATAAGAATGAAAAAAAGATTAATAGAAAAAGCCTTGGTTTAGGCAAAGGTACATGAATGAATATGTGGGCTAACATATCTAAATGGTATAGAACTTGTGATCCTGCTAGTAGCCAGAAGATACCAGTAATGCCCACCTCACAACTCGTTAGGGCTTAAATGAATTACAGGTTCTCCTCAGTTCCTCTTGCAAAACTATGAATCCTCAGTTCCGTTCATCGTCAAGTAAAGAACCTCTTAATACAGATTTGCATGTGTGCGCCTGTGGAAACACTGTGCTCTGTGAGAGTCTCAGGGATAGAGGGATATTAATATACATCATTCATAGGTGGTCTCCAGAAAAGATAGTAGGACAGTATAGCATGCTTGCTTCATGAGTTGCTGCCACGTCTTCCTTAACCTCTTTGTTTTGCTTTTGAGATAAGGACTCATTATATAGCCTAGGCTGACCTTAAACTCACCATGTTACAAAGCCGTCCTCAAATCTTCATTTTCTCCAGAGTGCTAGGATTGTAAGAATGTGCCACCATATTGACTTAATAGAGTATTTTTAACATATTTTATATCATATGAAAAATCCACAAATTATTATATAGATATTTGAGTTTGACTTAACAATATTTATATTTAGAAAATTGGATGAATATTTGGACAGACTGAGAGAACGTTTGTTTTCACTGAATTCAAATAATGGGTTGTAATTTTGCTGCAAAATACAATGTACTATCAAAACATGTTTGAAGCCACAACTTCCAGCATTCAGAAAGTAAAGAGAGGAGGATCCCAGAAGTTCAAGACTGGCCTGATCTACAAGCAAGTTCCAGGCTATAGACCAAGCTTCTGTCTCAATAAATGAATAAATAAAAGTAATAAATACTTGGGTGCTGCATGAAGTTAAGTTTCTATTGCTATCATTAATATATTGAACTGTCTTTCTCTCCCTAGCCCCACTATCTCAAGATTAAGGTTGACAAATATGTGTTTTTTTAGCAGCCTACCTCCCCTACAACACCAAATAAGCCTGTGGTGCCCCTAGAGTGGGCTTCAGGAGTGATGCCAAAGCCAGACCCCACAGTCATCAACAAGCACATAAGGAAGTTGGTCGAGGTAAGACATTAAGGGAGAATACACAGAAAGCTCTGGAAGGTTCCTTTCTCTTTTCTGCATGTGCTATGATTGCCCTGAAATTAGACGCATTCCACAGAAGCAGCCCTCTGGCCAGTAAAGACACAGCTCAGGAGGTGATTAACACTACTGATGTTGGCCTCTGGGGAGAATCTTCCAGAAATGACATCTCTTCTCTCTCTCACCCATGTCTTATTTGCCTAGACACGCGCAGCTCCTTCCATCTCCTTTCTTTCTTACACATTTGCCCCCTCTGTCGTTGCCGCCAGATGAAGGCTCCGGGAATTAAAACCACTCATGTTAAGTCTGCACCAGAGGAGCTGGTTTCTCCTAGGAGAATATCTTCAAGTTAGATTGTTTCACCTGTTCTATTTTTGGTTGCTTTAAAAAAAAAAGCATCATAAGAACATTGATGTCAGAAAAACCAGTTAATGTAGATCCCCAAATCTTGGTTGGGGGTTCACATAGAAGGAAGGGGTATGTTAGCATGCAGATGGAATCCCAACATTTGGGACTCTGAGAAAGGAAGAGTCTGATTCTTTCTGAACTACCTATATCTAGTACTAGATAATGGAGAAGAGAGAGACAGAGAGACAGACTATTAAATTTTCCAGCTGTAATGTCATGTCAAGAGAAAAATTAAACATTAGGAACTTAAATTATCTCAAACATTTGCCAACAAAGAGCACAGTATATTAAACAAACCAGACCCTACTATAGCAGAGGATGCAGCATCCTTCAAAAGTAGAGATTTATTCGGGCCTCTATCACCATCGCCAGTGACTGAGGTATTTGCATTTCTCCCGTTGATACTTTTATTCTTCCTCATGTTCTTTCTTTCTGTCTTCAGCTCTTATTCAACTCTAACCCTGAGGTCTCAGTTTATAGCTTGCTTGTCTTTATTTAAAAAAAAAAAACACTTATTTGTAAAGAAATGTTTGGGAGGGTCAGGAGCACTTGTGGAGGCCACAGGACAACTGCGTGGAATTGGTTCTCTCCTTCCACCACGTGGGTTCCAGAGATCAAACTCAGATCATCAGGCTTGGCAGCAAGCTCAGCCGAGCCATCTGCCAGCCCGCAAAGTCTTTTCTGATCTAAAAATCCCTCCCGTTCTCAGAGCCTTCCACAAAACTTTGTATACTGTTAAATAGTCTTGGTGTTTCATGATCTCTCACTAAGCTCTAGAATCTGTACTAGAATGGGAAAAATGCTGTCATTGCATTTATAATAAATGAATATATAAATAAACATAATAAATTAAAATAACAACATCCTCTTCAGTCTGTCTTTAGAAACTATGATCATGATCAGGATGGATACATCTCCCAAGAAGACTTTGAGAGTATCGCTGCCAATTTTCCCTTCCTGGATTCTTTCTGCGTATTAGACAAAGATCAGTAAGTTCTAATTTTTGTTAT
Organism: Typhlomys cinereus; assembly: GCA_023101885.1. Classification (NCBI taxonomy): domain Eukaryota; kingdom Metazoa; phylum Chordata; class Mammalia; order Rodentia; family Platacanthomyidae; genus Typhlomys; species Typhlomys cinereus. The sequence goes on along the minus strand of JALPQD010000411.1, from coordinate 927,477 downwards.
CCTTTTAATGGAACTAGTCTAAAGCAGAGATGACCTGCGAGGAGGCAGAAAGCTTGTAATTTATATCCTCACAAACCCTGCCAGAGCTTTGATGAAGCCAATCTAAATTTTCATTGACTTTTTTCTTCTTTGTGTCCTTGAACATCGTCAGTTGTTCATCACAAACTCCATCTCTGTGTAAAACATGAGTGACCACTCTCCGTATCTTTCCCTTCTTCAACTGCTTAGCTGTCAACTCCCAAAGACTCCCTCGTGACAACAGTAGAGAAGGCAGGTCTTGATGGAGCAGGCTGGAACCCTAGCCACGTGGAAGGCTAAAGGCTGAGGGTTCAAAGTTCAAGCCCTGCTTGAATTACAGAGGAGAAGTTAGTCTGGGCAGTTTAGTGAGGTTTTGTTTCAGGGAAAAAAAAAAAGTATAAAAAGAGAGCTGAATATATAGTTCAGGATGAAGAACTGCCCAGTATGCATGAGTCCTTGGATCAGTTTCCATGCAGTATTGTGATGAGGTGGGGGAGGGGAAGGGACCGAGCAGAGGAGAAAAGCAGTACCATCGACATCTTTACTGGAAGACTCTTCAGCATTACAGGAAGCTTAGAACTCACTCTGAGAGAAAACAAAATTAGATTATTTGTGATCTTAAATCACAAATAAAATATTAAAGAGAGAAGGAAGGGAGAGAATGAACAGGCATGTACTTGTTCTGACACTTGTGTAGACATCAGAGGACAACTTTCAGAGGTTGGTTCTCTCTTTCAATCATGTGACTTCTGGAGATCCAACTCACGCCCCCAGGTTTGTGTGCAAGCCCCTTTACCCACTGAGCCATCTTGCTGGCCCACATCATATACATTCGTCATGGAAGCACATAGTGGCTTCTGAAAGCCAAGATGCAGTCACACTTTCTCTGACTGGTCAAACTAACATTTACAAAATGTTAGTCAAGAAAGAATGACATTAGAACTGGATTTGTTTTAAGGCAAGGTTTTGCTCTATAGCCCATACTGGTCTCACCTTTAATAAAGTAGCCCAAGCTGGTCTTGAACTTGTGAACATCTTGTCTTGGCCTCTTGAGTGCTGGGATTACAGGCTGATTACTTTTCAATCGTGTGAGATTAGTTCTTGATTTAAAAGTCATCTGTAATGCAATACTGGGTATGATAACAATGGCAAGCTCAAAATCAGTCACATTAAACTCCTCTGATAACTTCCACTGGTGTTGAAAGTGCTAGGCAACAAGTATTGTTCTTCTTTCTCTGTTTATTAAGTCACAAAAGACTTGAACAGGTTGCTATTTGACGGTTGAACTCCAGAAGCATTGATCATTTTATAGCCTAATATGTAGTCTGCTAAAGACTGTATGATTCAGTCATTCTATAATCTATTATCGATCATCCATCTATCTTCTATTTATCATCCATTATCTTATCAATCATATATATTAACAATTACCTATCTGTTTATCATCTGCTATCTGTCATGTATCTATTCTTACTTATTACCAATCTATCATCTACCTCATGTACTTATATCTATCTCTGTAATCTCTTAAGCTATATATGGACTCTCAATAAGAAACCAGACTCCCTATGTGTATTTATGATTAATATGCATATTTGCAGAGATTCCAGGATAATTCGTTCTTCTTGGATATCAGATGGCTTTTTAAAATTTTTTTGAATATTATTAAAGTTATTTTGCATATGAAATAAGAAAACAATCTGAACTCTGGAGGAAAATTATAGCACTGTCAATCGCAACAGAAAAGCCTGTGGCAGGGTGAGCTGGATAAATTGATTTTTGAGACGACACAGGTCATGCAGGAAGAGATATCTAGAAAATCATTGAAGGTCCAGCATAGAATTCATGAGAATGGTTCAGGTTGAAGATGCAGAATACATCTTCAGTCCAGTGCCATTAGCTGGACTCGAAGGATGCCTGCGATGGTCCTTTCTGATGGGACAGTTGCGCAGATGAGCTCAGCACCTGAGGAGTGAACCTACTTCTCTTCCCAGAGGTAGAAGCAGAAGCATCAGGATCCAGCAGACAAGCCAGAGAAGGGGGAGCAGGAGAGGAACAAGAAGACATGGGTGGCATAGGAGCATGGATTGATAGGGTGGCATGGGATGGCAGAGGGACATGGGGTGGCAGGATCTATAGCAGACATGGTGTCAAGAGTGACACATCTCCATGTCACACTGTCATGAGGTCAGCACTTCAAAGAATGAGAAAGACCATTGAGGTCTGTCCTTGTGAATGGCAGGGTTGGAAGGTTGACTGGATAGAGCAGAGGGATGGAAGAGTAAAGACGACTCTAATGAATGCTGGTTTTGACCCTTTAGAGGTTGGAAGGAGAGAAAAGGCAAATGTAGGGAGTGACGGCAGGATGCAGAGAAGAGATTCCTGGCAAGGGAAAGTCTTGGTCATGTTTGCAAGCAAAGAAAGAAACTCTTGGGGAGTTTCTCAAAAAAGAGTGGGTGCTGGAAGCAACCTTTTTAACGTCACAGGAAAACACAGGAAATTTAAGGAAATTCTGGGGGCTATGAGATGGTTTCATGGGTAGAGGTGCTTATTGTCCAGTCCTGGTAATCTGAATTCAATTCCTGGAACCCAAGTAACCATGGAAGAAGAGAGTCGATGCCACAAAGTTGTCCCTTGACCCCCATACATGTGCTATGGCAAGCATACCCACAATCACACATACATCACACATCACACATCACATACAGTAATAGTAATAAAAGAGGAAGAAAGATAAGGAGATAGAGTAGGGGCGAGAATAATCAGAATGCACTATATACATGTATGAAATTGTCACAGTTTTTAGAATTTTAAATTAATCAAAAAGAAAGAAAAATAAGAAAGGAAGAAAAGAAAGAGGAGAGAAGGGAGGGAGGGGGGGAGGGAGGGAGGGAGGGAGGGAGGAAGGAAGGAAGGAAGGAAGGAAGGAAGGAAGGAAGGAAGGAAGGAAGGAAGGAAGGAAGGAAGGAATGTGAATCGAAAAGAAAAGACCTGATCTGCAATATCTGCTCATGTGGAAAGAGGGCCACATAGAGCTCACCTATGTCAGGAGGTGGTGCGAGACATTACACAGATATCTCTCCATCCCAGAGGGGAAACCAACACCAAAGCAAAGTAGCAATTGCCCCAGAGTCTCACTGAGCAAACCAAAGAGCTGACTGGGATTGCCTACAGGCCTGAGGGTCACTTAAGACATGGGCAGCCCTACAGCAGCTTGCACCACCAGATCTCATCCCCACAGCTGCACAGGTGGGGTCTCCACTAGAGTCATCCAATCCTGGCCTACGTACCCCAGCCCTCCCAACACCCCCAAACCATGTGGAAAAGAGATACCCAACTCTGCAGAGGTGTTCTCGGGCCTCCACCCATATCTCTTGACATGTGCATGTCTACACTACACACACACACACACACACACACACACACACACATGCACATGCACATGCACGCACACACACACGCACAGTGAAAAACCTTGAGAATGGCAGACTAAGTACATTTCCTACTCTTCTTAACAACCTAATTCTTTCACACTTATAGCTAAGCAAGGAGTTCAATGTCCTTCTGGAAGCTCTCATTTGGGAATGAAGGAAACCCTCTAAGCCGGAGCACACAGGTCACATGTGTCCACACGTGTGATTCTCACACATATATGCACACACGCATGAACAAACATGCACTCATGCATGCACACATATACTATTTATGTATAGGCTTTGATGGAACTGTTAGCTGAATAAATCTCCTTTCACCCTCTAAAACAAAGAAAGAAAAAGGCTTTGAATGTTGGTGCGTCCTTTGAGATGCCTCTCCTTCCGGTTGTTAAAGAAACAAGAGCTTTTTTCATCTGCTTTTGACTTGGGAGGTGAGTGATTGAAGTGTGGTAATAACTTAGCAGCATGGTATCCCATGATCCCTCCCTTCTTTGATTTTCCTTACAGGGATGGCTTAATTAGTAAAGATGAAATGATGGCTTATTTCCTGAGAGCCAAATCCCAGCTACACTGTAAAATGGGACCAGGATTTGTCCATAATTTTCAGGAGATGACCTATCTCAAGCCAACCTTCTGCGAACACTGCGCGGGATTTGTAAGTCGCCTTTTCACTTTTTGCTCCTGCACGTGTTTATCTTTGCAGCCTTCTGCAGAGGCCAGAAAAGGATTCATGAAATACCTGTCGGCTTCGGTTCAGAAATAAAGCGTGAGGACTCCCTGAAATCAAAGATTAAGTAAAAACCAAAGCAAAAACCTGTAATTACACTTCAGAATACAGGCTGGGCAAAAGACAGGGGGAGATTGCTGAGGCCCGTAAGCTCAAGAGAGAGCTCGGTCTACTAACCCCTGTCAAGGAGAGGTATGAGCATAGAGCCCTGGTATTCATCACTGAGATCTGTAGTGGCTGCAATTAAAGGAACATTTGTCTTAGCCAGTTCCTTTCAGAGCTTATTTAACATGGCATTAGTCAGTAGGTATCCATCATGGCATGGCTCAATAATCACCAACTGAAACGGGAAAAAAAAATCCTTTGGGGGATGCATGGTCATAGTAATAAATACCAAGTCCATGAGACTTGACTGTAACAAAGTACTTCCATGTAATTTATCCTCACAAGAAGCCCTGGAGGTAGGCATTTGCCTTTCCCTATTTTGCCTGCGAAGATGGAGAGGTAGAAAGAAGATTGCACGGTCCAGAGCTCAGACTCAAACACAAGCGCTCTAAGTCAGGATCCTGAGTTCATCCTTCACCACCCCCACACATGAAGGCTGCACGTCTGGGCGCCCCATGCTGGAAGAGTCTTTTGGAAGTGAGATTAGTTTTTGGCTCTCTCCTAACAGATTATTGGATCCCAAACATTTTCCAGTTAATGCCCAACAAAATAAAGTAAAAAATTATGTTCAGGGGAGAGTGCCGGGTACTCCGGTGAGTACGATGTCAGACACCAATGCTTTATTCAGCAATCAAGTGCTGCCCCGAACTACACGCTCCTCAGCCGGGCTTGAGGGACTGGTAGACTTGTGAGGCTAAGGACTCACATCCCTCTGATAATGGGTTAACTGAGAAGCAACTGTCACAATGGATCCATAGTAGTTCCCACACCAGCCTAACCACCTCTCTACCCTTTCCAGGGATGGAGACGTTCCCCTGTGCCGCACACATGTCCTCTGGGTACACATAGCCAAGCCGCTTGGTCTCTTCTGTCAGTGTCTTTCCTGTGGCCACATAACCAGACTCTTCTATCCTTCCATGAATGCACTTTCTTTCTCTTGCATCTCTTGGTTCTCTATCCTGATGAGGATTTGGGGAAGCAGACATAAGCCTGAATGTGCCAAAGTAGAAAGCAGCCATGTGTAGTAACACGGCCTGCCAAAACTTGACTTTTTTCAAACAGAAAGATTGGGTCAGGCTGTGAGACCACAGCAAGATGGCTAGAGATGAGGATGATCCACCTGGCCTCTGGTGGTGTATGAGAACCCCAAGGCCCCAACTAAACCCCAAGGTGTCATCTGTGCTATCTGTATCTTGTATGCAGACTCTAGTTCTGTAGAAGCAGGAAGGTGGTCATTCCCAGGAATACCACAACTCCTGACTCAGCACAGGGCGATGATGTGTTCTGCTACATCCAAGATGAAGTTCCAAAGCTTGGACTTGGAGTCTGGAATCCTGATTTTGAATGTCAGTTTGGTCCCTTCTAATTCTATGCCCTTAACCGAGTTAATGATTTTCTTTGAGTTTCTATTTTCCTATGTGTGGAGACGTGTGTGTCCTCCTCTCACACCCAGATTGGGATTTACATGCACCAAATGGTTGATGGGAGAAATAAAGAATTTTCTTCAGTAGTGTAGCCACTGGCAAGGTGCTGCATGCTGCTATAAACAAATTCCACTCTCACTCCTGTGCATACCCCTCATGAATCACGCGCACACATAAAGACACAAAATAGAAGGGTAGCTAAGAAGGAGGAGATTGTCAGTAGTTGTAAGGGAAATAGAGGAGATAATGGGAGGGATGAATATGATCAAAACACATTATGTGCATGTGTGAAAATGTCATAATGACACCTGTTATTGTATATAACTATGCATGCTAATGAAGATGTTTTTAAAAATTTAAAGTGTCTGATATACCATGTACCTACTATGTTGTTGGTATGGTGATGAATTTAAATAATGTTTCTGAAAGTATTGAGGAGATTTTGGAAAAGGGAAATAGCATAAATATTTCTTTTTATAAGTATTCCCTTGGCACTTTTATGGGTTGCCTGAAATGAACTCATTTGTAAGTTTTTGCATCATTTACATTTTTCAAAACGTACTGAATTGCATTGGTGCAGTTTGATTCAGTCCTTGCTCACATGCATAGAAGATGGGTTTCAAATAGAACTCTGAAGGTACGTCTGTAAGGACGTAAGGAACCACTTCCCACCACCTGGACCATCTGCTTTGGGAATACATTCTATTCTAAGGGGAAGGAAGCGGGGCCGTACATCTCTTTCAGAATTAGGGTTCCAGAACTGAAAAGAGTGCTGGCAATCCCCATATTTTGTAAAAATAGAAAAAGCGAAAGCTAAAAAAGAAAATAGTGAGTTCCCCTAACGTCATACAAATCTCTGGCTGCAGGAGCATGTATCACAGCCTGGTCACGCAGCCTGGTCCAGTGCCCTTCATTGCATGGTCTCAGGTTGAAGGGCCACGGGAATTACTCTCCACAGTCGCTTGCATGTGGCTGCCTTCTCTACGTGTCCTCAGTTGCCGCCTGGCTAGTGAGTGAGCATACCCCATGCCTCAACAGTCCCCCCCAGCAGGACTCTTGCTTGACCAGTGATCCTCTGGCAGTGCTTGTAACACACCACATCTGGATTTAAGGAATTCTTCCTTTTTTTTTTCAGGAACAGTGGGGCTCACTGTACAGAACAGCTTGAATTTGAGGCCCTTTTTTCTTAGCCTCCTGAGCACTTCAGTGAAGTGCGTATCATCACACCGGGCAAAGATGCCTCTTCTTAAATCTTCTTCCTGGTCCTTCCTCAATGTTTTATTCACACGAGAAACACCCAGGAGCCGAGGCTTCTGTGCTCCCTGTGAGCGACACATCCTCTTTTCTTTATTTACGGACTGTGAGACTTTTGCCAAGTGACCTCACCTCTCATCACTAGAAATGAAGAAAATGAGGAGGACAGACATCCTCAACATGAAGTGGGTTAATACATAAAACTGTGCCTTTCACCTAGCAGGAGATCAATAGATGGTGACTAACACCATTACAATTTTATTACTATTCCAGAGCACTGGGAGAGGGATGAGCCTTGTCAGTTACCTATTTCCTGGACATTGCTTTCCCTTTCATGAACAGAAGCCAGCTATTCCAGACTATTTTAGAGATCTCCATCAATCTTGAAAAGTTGTAACTCACCTGACCACCTTCTCCCCTTCCCTCCCCACTTCTCTCCTTTCCTCTCCTCTCCTCTTTTCCCCTCTCCTCTCCCCTCTTCTTTCCTCTCCCCTCCTCTCCTCTCCCCTCCTCTCCTTTCCCAACCTCTCTTCTCCCCTTCCTTCCCCTTCTCTCCCCTCCCCTCCTCTCCCCTCCCTTTTCCTTCCTCTTCCTTTCCCCTTTTCCCTCCCCTTCCTTCCCCTCTCCTCCTTCCCCCTCCCCTTCTCTCTCCTTCTCTTCCCTCCCCTCCTCTTTTTTCTTCTCCTCTCCCTTCCTCTCCTCTCCCCTCCCCTCCTGTTCCCTTCCCTTCTCTCTCCCCCCTCTCCTCTCTCCTCTTCTCTTTTTCTCTGTCCATCTGTTCATTGGTCATCTTCTGCTTCTGAGCCAGTTAGTTGTCAAGTAGCCCTTCCTGTCCCGAGGCAGCCTGCGGTCCTTCCAGGGATCCTAACAATATGCTTTGGAAGGCTAAAGAACAGCTGGGGATCAGTGGAAATCTTTGGGCTTTCCAGTGGTGGAAATGATCAGAAGGAAGGAGAGGGGCTGGTCAGTTGGTGTCCCCAGTGTGTTCTGTATCAGGCTACTCTTCATGTCTCGCCCACACTGGGAAGGGGAGCCACAACCCAGTGTTCCCAAGAATGCCAGGCCATGACCCTACTTTAACAGCACTTTATCAAACAAACAAGCTTGGGATAGCGCGTTCCAAGCTTGAGCCCACTGAGCTGAGCTAAGCATTGGGTTGCACTGGAGGGGCTGTGAGGAGGCAGAAGGAAGGACTCAGATGCAGTCTATCAGGACAGCAGAGGCCGCTGTCATGGGACCGCTAGTCCCAAGCTGGGCCCTCTGCCAGCCCTTATAGGCTCAGCCTTCAAAATGCCAATTAAAGTAATGGTCAGAAGTAGAGAAAGGAGATTGATTCAAGTAATTCATCTGCTGTTCTGTTACCCTATCTTGCAAGGACAAGGAAGGACAATCTGCTATTTCTGCAACTTCGGAACAATAGAAGGATAAACCAGGCAGGGGGCATATGCTTGTAATCCCAGCACTTGGGAGACTGAGGAAAGAAAAACAGGAATTAAAGACAGATACATAGTAATATCCTGTTTGGCAAAAATATATATATATATAATATATATATAATATATATAAAAGAAAAAAGAAAAGAAAAAAAGAAAAGAGAGAAAGAAAGAAGCAAAGAAAGAAAGAAAAAGAAAGAAAGAAAGAAAGAAAGAAAGAAAGAAAGAAAGAAAAAAGAAAGAAAGAAAGAAAAAGAACTGATGATATCGTTTCCTCGTTTCCCTCAAGTTACCGTTCTTGTTTAAGGAATAAGGCAGAGGGAACGAATTGAAAGTGTCCCGTTTGGAGAACAGGCTCTTATCTCTCCTTCCTCCCGGCTCCTGGGAAGGTCAGATCACTTAGTTTCCACTTCCTGCTATGGAAGCGACCATGGGTGATTCCATTCGACTTTTTTTTTTAATAAAGAATTTTCCTTTTATACAAACATGATGAATGGTTGTCCCTGCCCTCCTCTCCCCTCCCTTCCCTCCTTCCTCTCCCACCCTCCTCTCCCTTCCCTCTCCCTCCCACCCTCTTGCCCGTCTGCTTGCCTGTCTGCTTGTATGGACCTCAGGAGTTCCTTTTGGGCCGCCTGATTTTTTAAAATACCCTACCTATATTGAATCTATTCCTTGACAAGTTCACACATGCACCTAGTATATTCTGATTGCTGTAATGTCTTCTGTCTCTACCCTCCCTTTCCTTTGACACCCTCCATTTTATTTTTAATTTGGTGCGTCGGAGCCAAGTGCGACAGCTTCGTCCAAAAGAACAGCCGCCTGCAATTTTTGTTTAGCATTCATCCCTATCTGTTGACCACTGAGGAACCACCAAGTCTTTGGTTGGCAGAGTCTGGGCCTTTGGGACATCTCCCACAGCCCTGGTAGAAACTGAACACATTTCCTCTTCTGTGTCTTCAAAGTATAAACACTGCTCAGAAAATAACCTGGCAAAATCCAAGTTACTGGGAGACTTCTTCCTTTGCCTTATTTCCTGCAAGAGGGCTTGGAGAGCCGCTAGTATCCTTTACAGAAGATAGAGAGAGCCACTGACTGAATCTTTCTTGTACATTTTGCTCGAGACCACGTCATCAAAGTCTAACAAACACACCAACTTTAGTTTCCCATCCCAGTACCATTTGGCTCTGAGAAGGAAAAGGGAAGCCGGACTCATGTTATCGCCACAGCTGGAGGGGGCCGGGAGAGGCTCCTGTCTGACAGGAAGGGTGTCCAGAGCAGCTTCATCCTGTTTGTGTGCCGCCAGCCGTCCAGCTTTCCAGAACTTCCTTCTGTCTTCCCATTCCCTGACATTCCTCTATCTTTTGTTCCAGCTCTGGGGCATAATCAAGCAAGGATACAAATGCAAAGGTAAGGAAACATGACTTGGTGAACATGTTTAAATTTTGAAATTTGGGTGGAAACCAAATCTGCCTGGTTGAAACACGCACGCTCTTGGCTTTGTGGAGAGTTCAGGTCTCTTGGCAGCTGAAGGTTTCACACGTCCCAAAAGAAGTCCCTGGAGTTTTGGAGAGGCAAAATATGAATTTTATAGCTTGTTATGAGAGGACAGCAAACTTCCCCTTTGGACACTACAGAAATGCACTCTTTGAAGTACTGATCTGATTCTAAATGAAGGATGGAGGAATCATCCCATTACCTAACTGTGAAATGGCTTCCAAGTAGCCAATTATTTTACCTCAGGTAGTGATTAATATCCTCCTTCCTTAACCTTAGGCTGTCATGGGAAGTCTACTGTATGCCACTTCAAAGCTCTAGTGAAATGTGGCATCTGCTCACCCGGTGTATCCCTGCCCCGTTTCCTATTTCCACTCAAGACAAGGAAGCAGGAACTACCAGAACTTGCCCTGGAAAAGATTTTGGGGGAAAAAAAAGAGGCTAGAGGTTCAGAATGGAGGGACAGGGTGCTGAGAGTGATCTGAGGTGGCTGTATCTGCAGAGCAGCAGGAGGACAAGGCTCCTCCCCCTTGAGGACATCCCTCTGTGCGCATGCCTTCTGGGCCTGGGGAAGAATCCCAGACGTGCATGAGTTCGGCCAATGCCACCAGTCTCTGGGGCTGATGCGTTTCAGGGCCTCCTGTGTTAGAACGAGGCCAGCAAATGTCAGTGAACATCAGGAGCTCGAGGAAGGGAGCGGGGGCTAATGATCGGGATTCTGAGATTCAGCCCCAAAACTGGAGTGGAGGAGGGGAGGGCTGGCAGCTCACATGTTCCAAAAGCTCGAGTAGCAGCAGACACAGGCTTCACATGCGGCACCTTTGGGATTTTGCAGACTGCGGAGCCAACTGTCACAAGCAATGCAAAGACCTTCTGGTTCTCGCGTGCAGGAGACTGGCCCGGGCACCCTCCTTGGGCAGCAATCACGGGTCACTGCCTGGAAGCCCAGCCTTGCCCCCAGGTAATGCCCTCTGTGTTCCTCACTCCGTGTGTGTGTGTGTGTGTGTGTGTGTGTGTGTGTGTCACTGCCTGGAAGCCCAGCCTTGCCCCCAGGTAATGCCCTCTGTGTTCCTCACTCCGTGTGTGTGTGTGTGTGTGTGTGTGTGTGTGTGTGTGTGTGTGTGTCTCCCTGTACCTCCTCACGCCTGTTCTCATTCGCTGCTGAAGGTGTTGGAGTCAACATAAACAGCAAAGCCTTCCTTAGAGCATGAGGCAAGGCTACATCCTTCATTGCCCCTCATTATCTCTGCTTTCCTGTCTCACCAACACCAACACCTACAACTCGTTTAATTCTATGCCTCGGCCCATTGCTCGGGGACCATGAGTTAGATTCTGGTTTGCTAATGGGCAGGTGTGTGAACACATTCCCTGGGGAGACACCACACAACTATCTTTCTACCCCAGATAGGAGTTCCGTGGCAGACCAAAGCAACTATTATGCCAAACTCTTCCTTGAAGAGCCAATGAATGAGTCTATTGAAGTAGGGACGAGGGTTGCTTACGGAGACCATTCAAGAGAGCTCACTACAGCATGACTGACGATTTCTCCATGGCTGCATAGATAGAACACACCCTCGACTACTCTCCCTCAGATTATATACCCTGGGGCTCCTTCCAGACCTCAAGTGGGCAGACGTAAATGGGGGCACATGGGCAGGCATGTGGGTGGGCACGTGCATTCTAGCCCCTCCCAGTCCCCTTGTCTCAGAGGAAACATCAACAGTCAACAGGTGTGCTCTGGATGGTCTTAGACGAAGATGATGGCTATCTATATGGAGGGAAGGGCCATATAACTGCAGATTGATGTCCCATATTCTCCACCCTCTTTTTCTCTTCCAGTGCAGGATGAGGTGTTTGAGTTTCCTGGGGTCACTGCTGGACACAGGGATCTGGACAGCAGAGCTATCACACTGGTTACGGGCTCTTCTCGCAAGATCTCCGTGAGACTCCAGCGGGCCACCACCAGCCAAGCCACACAGACTGAGCCTGTCTGGTCTGAAGCTGGCTGGGGAGACTCAGGGTCCCACACCTTCCCCAAAATGAAATCCAAGTTCCATGACAAAGCAGCAAAGGACAAAGGCTTTGCCAAGTGGGAGAATGAGAAACCCAGGGTACAAGCTGGTGTGGATGTTGTAGACCGAGGCACCACATTCGAGCCAGACCAGGATGAAGGACAAGATGCAGCCCGGCAGGATGGTGAGGTCAGTGCCCGTCATGCTACAAGTAGAATCGTAAGAGGGTCGACAGGACTGGTATGGGAGCTAGAAAGCAGGCTGGTGGGTTTGAAAGCAGGGCAGTTTGGAAATCAAGATACATTACTTTTATTGTTGCTGTTGGCTAGTTATATGACCCTAAGAAGATAATTTCTCCTCTTTGGATCTCAACTACCTTGTGTATAAAACTGAAGTCTAGAATTTAACGAGAATGTTCTGTGTGGAGATGACACACCAGGGATCCATTACTATTGCATTTGTCCAAATACTAGGAATCTACAGCTCAACTTCATTTTCTAAGTCAGAACTAGGGCTCAAAGTCAGTGGGGAATAGTGGAAGAAAGAGATTGTAGCTAGAGGCGAATCAGAAACTCTCACCTGTGCTAAAGAGAGCATTTTGATAGTATGATAAGAAAAAAGGGTGAGACTCAAGAGATGTGGAGATGGCAAGATTCTATAAGGCTGGCTCTGCCTCCACATGAGAATGATATTCCAGTCACCCAAAGTAAACTGGGGTACATATGGAGTTTTCTAGAATATGCCAAAATTATGAATTGATTCAAGATGAAGTGAAATAATTTATTCATCATTAGTCAATGGCTCATAGTATGTGAAGGAAAAAAAAAAAACATTTGGGGAAAGTGGTGTCATATTCCTAACATCTAGAGTGAAATCATGGAGGGCAGCCATTGCCTTCCTATTGAGCTGGTCTTGTGACAAGAGCGTTGCATTAGGGAGAGGTTCTGTTGGATTCAGCTAATATTCCTTGTTCTCAAGGGCGCTCTTCCTTCTGAGAACTCTAAGTGAAGACTCTGTAGTTTATCATGATGAGACTAAAAATTCCTCTGGCAGCTTTCTTGTTGAAACAGATACTCAAATTCTTTGGGAAACTGATTAGGAGCTGAAGAGGACATGAGGGTGGAACCTCATGTGACATTAGTGACTGTATAGAAGTGAAAGGAAACCTAAGCTAGCCTGCTTGCTGTGTCTTGGAGTGGCATGCTGTCTGACGGGATGCCAGCAACTTTATTCTTTAGAAATTACCTCTGCGGTATTCAATTATAACAACAGAACATCATACCATCACCCATATGATATCTATTGTAAATTCTCACTGAGCTATTTTCTTCCTTTCTTTTGCAACATTGTATCAGTCAGCTTTGTTACTATAACAGATACCTAAGATAATCACATGATAAAAGAGATAAGGTTTTATCCCAGATTGCAAAAATAGATAAATGTCAAATAATAGCAATTGATAGATGATATATAGAAAATAAATAGATGATAGATAGATGTAAGTAGATAGATAGATGAGAGGTAGATAGATGATAGATAGATAGATGATAGATAGATAGATAGATAGATAGATAGATAGATAGATAGATAGATAGATAGATAGATAGATAGATCTAGCTAAAAAACAAGAAGACATCAGCTCTCCAGTATAGCTCTTGCTTTTGGCAATGTCTGTCATCTAAAGGTCAACAGAAGGAAGCAACCACCTCCCTTTAAGGGGCCTGATGGCCAGAGTTACAAGAACCCTGCAAATTGCAGCCAAGGATCTCACTCCATTCTTCTACCCAAGGTCTCCAGTGTGTTATCTAAAAGCGATCAGCATTGTGGACAGAGTCAGCAGGATTCTGGGAGAGAGAAAGAGAGAGAGAGAGAGAGAGAGAGCTTTTACTTCATGACTGGGATGTGAAAAGGTAGAAAGTAAAAGACACAGTTCGCTCCAAGGATATGACCTCGGTGATCTTGACTGTCTCCCTAGGCCCCACCTCTTGAGGATTGCAGTCTTCCAAAATTGTCAAGCAGAAAATCAGGCCTTAAGCAACAGATGGGCTTCTGCAAAACACTATTTCAAACTTTATCTCTTTCTTGCCTTGGTGATAGTCGTGACCAAGTAACCTGATGAGAAGCAGTTTAGGGGAAGAAGCATTCATTCTGGCTTGCAGTTCAAGGGAATGCTGTCCATTATGGCAAGGGCGGAAAGGTGGCAAGAGCGAGAGGCAGCTGGTCACCCTGAAGCCACAGTCAAGCAGTAAAAAGGATAATCCTCTCTGTGGGACCCGCCTACAAGCTCTCAAAGCCCACCCCTTGGGACCTATTGTCTTCAGTGGGGCTCTTAAGGCTTCCACAACTTTCTGATGTAGCATCACCTACTGGGGCCACGTGTTCCAATGGTATGGGGGACATGTCACATTCAAACCGCGACACATAGCGTTCCTTTCTACTTGCCCACTCTAGTCAGACTCTATATGCAAGTAAGATTTTCCATTTATTGGTGGATCATACGGTTTTATTTGTGTATTTCTTTTTGGTGAGATGAAGTCTTACTATGCTCCCCTGAACTGGTCTTCAACTCCTGGCCTCAAAATATTCCTCTAGTCTCTGTTCCCCAGAGGAGTTGGAACTACAGGTACTTGGGCTACGTGATCTCTTAATTCTCTCTCTATCCTGAGATCATCAGGTACTGATCATTTGAGATCTTTTGTTGAGTTCATGTGGAAAACTGCTTTCTGGGAGTACTTGGGTTAGTTTTATGAGACCCAGTCATACAACAGTATCTCATCTGTGTTGCAGGATGGGTGACTGCAGGCTGAGGAACTGGAAGGGAATCATGTCGGCTCTGGGAAGCAGTAAGACGAAAGATTCTGCAAAGCATTGCAACCCCTGGAAGCTTCTGGAAAGAGCTCTGGTCCTTACTGCCTTGTGCCATCATGGGATCTCCATGACTGGACTCCGGGACTGAGGATTGACTCCCCAACTCCGAACTATTTATTTCCTCTTCCTCTACCCCTAATTAGGTATCAAAAAGACCATTATGTAGTCAGTAGTTTTCTCATATATCTTTCTCTTAGAGCCATTTATACATGGGTCAAAGAGAGCTTTTGTGCCTGTTTTTGATACTCATTCCTGAAACTCAGACTTGGCATTTTCATGAAAATATTAGAATATCAATATTTTATAAAGTGTGTGCATGCGTGTGTGTGTAGTGTGTGTATGTGTGTGTGTGTGTGTAGTGATGTCTCATAAGAGTTGATGTTGAGTTCTTTTTGCGTGCTTTGTAGATGGGACCAGGAGTCGATGTTTTCCTGAGGGGCAGGGAAGTTCCTGAGACCCTGGGAGGTGGTGATTCTCGCAGAGATGATTCTCTGCAAGGAGAAGCTGTTTACACGGTTCCCACCACATAGTTGCTGTGATGTATAATAAGGCATATGTGTACATAGCAAATGGCACCCGAGTCTTACAAATGCAGTACCATTAAGGGTCTGTGATACAGATGAAAGTTCTCATATTCCGAATAACAGTGGTGGAAATGAACTCTATCTGATCCATCTAACTGGGTTCACCAGGTTCTTAAGGTCCTGAAATAAAATATCAATTAAGAAATCAATTCAATTCTGAGGGATAATATTTAGCAGAAAAAAAAGCCGTAAGGTGATAAGCAAAACGCAACTCTTTATCAAAGTCTCTAGTCGTCTTAAGAATTTTGCCTTTAGAAAAGTTTCGGTTGTGAAGGATAGCTCCTCTGTTCTTCCTAATAAATTGTGCTTAGAGTGTATTCACAGAAAGAAAATCACCGTGAATCATCTTTGATTATTTCATTTATAGTTTTAAACTGTTTTTAATTTAAAAGCCTTCCTTTGACCCCAAATAACTAAGTGTGGGTCTGTTTCTTACATGAGGTAAGGATAGAGCATATGATTTAAGATGTTCAGAAACAGGGCTGGAGAGATGGCTCATGGGTTAAGCTTCTGCCTTGTAAGCAGAAGGACTTGAGTTTGGATCCCATTCTACCTAAAAGCATTGCGCTGAAAGAGTGGTGGCCTTTACTGCTGGCCCTAGACAGCAGAGCCTGGGATACCCCAGAGCCTTTGGAAACCAAAAGGAGGTAGAATAATCCAGGGTGATTCCGGAAGTCACTCTTGGCCTCCATAGGCACACAGTACTCTCTGACACACACACACACACACACACACACACACACACACACATACACACACACACACACGCCAGGCTGGTGTTGCTGGCTTGCAATTCCTGCACCCATGATGTCAGGTAGGAGAACCCTGTGCCTGAGGCTAGTTTAGCAGAGCAAGATGCTGTCTCAGAAAACTAAACAATAAAAAATAACAATCAAAAATGACAAACGACGATGAGATTGAGCCCATTGGAGAGAAAATTCATCTGCTGCCAAATAGCCAGTATATTCCAGTCCATATTTGAAGGCTACAGTGTATATATTCTGTCTGAAACTGGGTTTTTATCTGGGGAAGTCACTTCCCCAGTGCTTTTCTTCCCTGTCTTCTTCATGGAGACAACTGATGACCGCTAACTCAGCAGACTTGTCGGGCACCTGCTCTGGTTTATCCTGTGCTCGACACACAGACCAGCAAGACTTGATCTAGGTCCTTGGCAGTGTCCCAGGGGCTGAATACATGATATGATTCCAGCATGGCTAGAGCGGACCTAGGGTGCTGAAGAGATTCAGGAGCAGGATCGCTGCCAATGTGAGGTCATTTGTCGAGGGAGTGGTGATGAAGCCAGACAAAAAGAGAACTCATGTCCTTTGCCCTCAAAGGGGGTGGAGTTAGCAGCCTGTTTATATTCTACCTATTGCTATTTGTAAATGCAATTAAATACATGTTCACATTAAATTAAATTAAAATTAAAACCAGAAAGTGGCAACTTAAGTATAGGAAAGGACAAAAAATATTTTAAAACATGAAAAAAAAATCCAAAAAGAAATCTGTTCATAAATGTTGGATTGTCTTTGTTGTTGTTGTTGTTCCTCTTCTTCTCAAAGGAATTATTTCACTTGTCATTGGTTTGGATATTTATGGTTTTTTTATGGAGGAGTTTTATATTTACAGTCTTCCCATGACAAGGAAATAAAATGTACCTCAAATGAAAAGCAAACATAAACAAGAAATAAATGTATATGTGGATATATATATATACACACTATGTATGTATTTGTGCAATGTGTTCATTTACATATTATAATTATTAGCTTTCTGAAGAGGGATAATTTTAGACCATAATGAAGCTGCATTATATATTGTTTATATCGTTTTTAAACAGAGTCATAACAAAGCATGACTCTGATGTTTTCAGTCTCGTCATTTCCCATAATCTCTAAAATAAAGTAGACAAACCCGTGATAAAACAAAAAAACCTGCTCTTTCCTTTGGTTTCCCCAGAGCTTTGTTTCACAGATTTGATAATCACTGTTGTCTTTGTTTTCATTGTGGGGGGAGGGTGGCTTTGGAAATAGAGTCTCTCTATGTAGTAAAGGTTAGTCTGTAGTTTTCTGGGTAGCCCAAGATGGTTTTGAGTTTCAGATTCTCCTGCCTTGGCTTCCCACTACTGGGACTGCAGGTGTGTACTTTGTCACATTGCCAACTGTCATCTTTAAAGGGAAAAAAAAAAAACACATCAAATTCTTAAATTGGGGACTAGGATGGGGTGTGTTGGATACCTCAATTATTTCTTCATTGATCTATCCGAAGCAGAGCTGTAATTGGTGTCTGAAACCTTTCACTGAAGGGCTGCCTTCTCAACAATGTCTCCTGGTTTCCCTGGTAACGACTAGGAGATGTCGGCATTGATGCTCCTGGTTGGTAGCTACATGGGTATCATGGTTTGGATGTAAATGGAACCTCCATAAGTTCAAGCCTTGGGTATCCTTAGCTGTTGTTAATGATCAGGAAGGTCACGGCACCTTTAGGAAGTGGAGCCTTGATGAAGGAAGGAAGGCGCGTCACAGGAGGTGGGCCTGGAGCTTGGTCAGCCCCACCCTGCTTGTCTAGCAGAATGCTCCTGCCAACCTTCAGCTTGCTCTCTCTGCCTCCATGATGTCTACGGTGAACTAAGGCGCCACCAGCTCCTGCTGCCCACCATCCCTTCTGCTGTGGGAGTCTCACCTTAATGAATTGTGACTCCCCTCTGGAACCGTAAGCCAAATAAATCTCCCTTTGCTCCCCTTTGCTGGAGTTTGAGTGTTGTCTCCCAGCAGCAGAGAAGAGTAACTGCGACAAGGAGCAAATCAATGCTTCAAGACGATTGGCACCCCAAGGACGGGCAGTCCTTTTCTGCCTTTACTTAATCATTGTTGGATCACTTTACTTAGTAATTCCTTTTTAAAATAAAAAAATTTCTGTATGTGTGGTAACGAATATGTAGATGTTCGCGTATGTGCACATGTTTATACAGATACATGTGTGCATATGCTTCTGGAGACTAGATGTCAATCCTGGCTGTCTTCCTTGATTGAGCCTTACCTAATTTGGGGATGTGGGGGTCTCTCATGAACACAGAGCTCATTATTTCAGCTAGACAGGCTGTCTGTCTCTGCCTTGCCAACAGTGGAGTTTTAAATGTGTGTAGCCGCGTCTGCCCTTTGTTGTTTACTTGTTTGTTTTAATACTTGAATACTGGGGATCCGAATTCAGATGTTCATGTTTGTTTGGCAAACACTTTATCCACTGGACCACCTCCCCAGTCCAGTAACTCCTGCAGAAACTCAAGGACAAGGCAGTTGCCAACATAAATATTAGTACCTAATGAAATCTTTCTAAATATCAGAATAAATACAAAGACCAAAGAAAGATACCCAAAATGGAAATCTTTTAAAAATGATGAAACCGTGCATTAGGTGTGGCAGTGGAATGTTTATCATCTCACCACCTGGTAGGCCAGGAAGTTAACAGGCAGCCCTGTATAAATACAAACGGGCTAAACTCACCTGTTAAAAGAAAAAGGGCTTCCGGCTGTGGCTACCATTCATGACCTTCAGCCTTGGTTGTGGGTCTCAGCAAGGATCGCAAGGTGATGAAGAAGAGCAAGCAAAGCTGGTGTAGTGGTCGTCCACTAAACACACATGACCCAGGACACGCGTGGCTTCCAGCCCTTTGAAGATTAAGTGTCCCACCATGGAGCCGCTCCAGGTCTCCCAGGACAAGCAGCTGCTCAACTTCATCAGAAAGCGGGTGGGGGCTCACATCAGCACCAAGAGGAAGTTGGGGGTTCTGAGCAACACACTGGCAGCCATGAGGTTCATTAGCAAAGAAGGAGCCCTCTGGCACCCTGTACCGAATTAGTGGTCTGTAAGCTTTTCTATTTGCCTGCACATTTTGAGGTTCATGTATAACGTTTTGACAAAAAGTTAAATGATTTAAATGTTTGCTATAAGATGAAACGATCATTGATGCAATTTGACATGAATCAACTCTTAGCCATCTCACTTGCATATGAAAAGTCATTTAGTAGCTTATGACTTTTTTTAAGGACATGGTCTCATATATCCCATACTATCCTCCAACTAATTGTATAGCTAATAATGACCTTGAACTTCATTACAGACATGTACCACCATGCCTGGTTAAGTTTATGACTTTTATATAATATATTTTGACAGGTGTGGTCATAAAACTAGTGAAGTTTATTTAAAACAACTCACAGAACTAATTCATATTGCTTTGGTTGATCTAAACTCAAAATATCCCTGGACAGGTCAATTGAATCCTTAATCAAATTGAGCATAAAAGAATTTAAAAGCTTAGGGCTGGAGAGATGGCTCAGGGGTTAAGGTTCTGCCTCGAAAGCACAAGGACCTGAATTCAGATCCCAGATCCCACATATAAAATACCAGGAGGAAATGTGGCCTGAACTTCCTGCTCTGCGAAATGGAGCCTGGGAAATTTCAGAGCAAAGCAAAAAGAAGGTACAAGCAATCCAGGATGATTCCCGAAGTCACACTTGGGCCTCCATAGGCACACATAGTGCCTTCTGATACACACAGATACACACACACACACACACACACACACACACACACACTATACAAATTTAAAAAAGAATTTAAAAGCCTAAAATTGACATAAAAGCCACGAGTCAATGTTTTGATTTTTTTTTATTTGTTTTTTTTTTTTTTTTTTGGTACCTTTTGGTAAAACAGAAAGTGATTTCTCTGGTTGTTTTAGGAAAAAGTACCTATGGAAGAAAGAATCTGGAAACATGTCTTTGCTTCAAATTATCAGTTTGAGAAGAATATTCAACAATATCTTTGTGCAAGCAATGGTGCTTGATACTTGGCATAATTTTATATTCTAAAAGCTTATTTATTTTTTGAGTACTAGGACTTGAACTCACAATCTTGAGAATGCTAGGCAAGCACTCTAGCAGGGACATCTCCAGTCCTATTATATTTCAGATGACTGAAAAATGAAAACAGAAACAAAAGATGCTCAGTGCTGTGCAGAGCTGTAAAAATAAATTTCTTACATGAACCTACCTGTGAGTGGAGTCTCTCAATCTTCAACTCCCTCCCTCCCTTGTTTTGACAATGCTTATTACAAAGTGGCTCATTCTACAGCCAAACACTAAATATTATGAGGAAATGTTATTATATTAGGACAAAAAAGCAAAGGGATGCAGAGCTGACTCTGAGTCATAGATTCCTTGTGTGCACACGGGAGATATTTTAGGCTGCTTAAAGTTGTAGGAAGGGGAACACGTGTTGCATCTATTCCTAACTTGGACCAGAATGCATGAGGAGATTCTCTTAGAGACTCTGCTAGGAGTCCATGATTATTCATTCCCTCTCTGTTGACAACAGCTGAGCACTGTAGGGTTATTTATGTACCATAAACCAGGGTAGGTATTTTACACAGATTATTAAACTCAGTTCCCACAGCTCTTCTAAGAAAGGGAAAATCACCTTCATGTTGCAGATTGGAAGATGAGGGCTTAGCTAGATCAAATTAATGTGGGGTCTTCTGGGGCCTGTATGTGCTCAGGTTCTTGTGTTCTGGAGTTGAAGATTGAAACCAGAACACACAGAGAGGATAAAGGCAGAGTTTATGAGAGGAGACAAAGAACGAGATTCACAGACCTGAATCTGTGAGGGACAAGAAAGCCCTGGAGAACTGATGGACTCCGTGGAATCCATGATGATGGAAGAAAAGTCAGGTAGGAACTCATGGATTCTAGACGTGGAATTCATGAGGGGCAAGGGAGCTGGAACTCATGGACTCCAGACATGGAGACCCATGAGGGGCAAAGGTGCCAAAGATGGCTGACAGGTCAGGGTTAATTATAGGCCCAGGCAAAAATAGCTTTTCCCCATTGGTTAGCTCCAGTTTCTCCAAACCCAATTGGAGCTTTTGGTCTTCTCCATCTCAATCTGTTCACATTGGGGCTCGACCCACTTAACCTTGTGCCCAATTTCAGGGTAGGGTTAATCTACAATGGAAAACTAATCTTCATATAGTTTCTGAGGATGGGGGGAAGTTGGCAGTTTTATCCCCATGAAGGATTAGAGTCAGCTCCTCTAGATCAATAGGGGGTGCTCCTTTAGGGTGATCCCAGCCCCGGGGATGACCTTCGAAGACCTTCAGAGACTGTCCCAGAAGGGCTGCTCTAAAACTGCCTAAAAATAACCTGTTCAAGGTCACGAGGTCACATATCTAGTGTACTGGCTAGGATCTAGATCTACTGCCCCCCAGCCATCCAAACGCAAGCATTTAATTCATCTGTCCATTGTTTTCAAACTTTAATATGATTATATAGTTCACTGCCCTAGTTTGTTACAGGGCATATGCTAGTAAGGGAAATGTATATTCCACTGCTCACCTTTGCTCCAAATTAAGCACTTAAATGACTTAAAAGAAAGCAGTACCAAGGTCAGAGAGATAGCTCAAGGGTTAAGTCTCTGCCTTTCCAACAGAATGTCCTGAGTTTGGATCCTGGGCCCCACGTAAAAATGCCAGCTGATCCTGGAAGACAGAGCCTGGGAAATTCCAGAGCAAAGCAAGTAAGAGGTAAAAGCAATCCAGGGTGATCCCCAAAGTCATCCTGGAGCCTACACAGGCATACATACATGGTGTCTTCTGATACACACAGAGACGCACACATGGAAACAGACACAGACACACACACAAAAAAATAAAAAAATATATGAAAAGAAAGCAGTACCAGAAGGCTTAAAGCTGTCACAGTGAAATACGCTTCTTTTCATTATTATTTCAAGTAAGATTACTGTTAGGTCGTGGGAGAAGAAATTAAAAGCAACTCTATGACAGTGGGTGAGGCCGCTGTGGAGGTCCACAGATAAGGGAGAGTTTGGGAGCTGGGAAGATGGCCCTGGAGTTAAAGCCTTTGCCTCGACTGAGTTCAGACCCCCTGATCCCATGTAAAAATGTCAGGCAGAAATGGTGGTGGCCTGCACTTCTGGCCCTGGAAACCCAGAGTAAAGCAATAAAGAGGCAGAACAATCCAGGAGGATTTCTGAAGTCACTCGTGGGTCTCCACAGGCACACACGCTCAAGTGCCCTCTGATACACACATGCGCACACATGCACGAACACACGCAAAGAGATTAAAAAAAATACAAATTTTATTAGAGCTGATGGCAAGAGAACCACAGTTTAACCACGAAGTGGGAGAACACAAAGAAAGGATCAAACAGGGAACAATCATCCTAGACAGTATTTGGGATGGGGGGAGACTCTGCAGAGAGCCCTTGGGAAAAAGGGGGCTTCTATCTTTCCTGGCATCAGATGTTGCTCAGCCAGGGGGGCAGTGCAAGATAGGGGGTGAAAGAACTAAAGGAATACCATTAGGATAGGAGGCCAAAGGTCCAGGGAGATAAATCAGACTGACTGAGAGAAGCTCTTGTGATAGATTCCTATTTGGAAACGATCACATTCCAGCCAGGATAGAAGAGTTTTATAAAATGAGCTGGCTATGATTGAAAATTACAAAATATATCTTCTGCTTATTTCATTAGAACTTTTCCCAGACTTCTGGTAGTTAAAGATTAGTTATTACAAACCAAATATTTGTAATATAATGTAGCTGACTGGTCATTTTCTGTATCATGTAAATTGGTTTCTGTCAAGAAACAAATGAGAACCAGGAAAGCCTTAAATTCTTATGATCTAGGCATTGTAGAGTCCACAAAAGCATGTTTACACTTCATTCTGTTGGAAGGAATCTGCAGGCACATACTGCTAAGGACTTGTTTGTTCTGAGTTAACCTTACACACACACACACACACACACACACACACACACACTCACTCACTCACTCACTCACCGGAATCCTATCTGCAAACTTTTGCTACAGATAATGAAGGAAGGGGAATCTCAGAGAGAAAAACAACCCTGCCAGAAAGATAAGACTGAACTTTGATTTCTTTTGTTCTTGTTTCTATAAAAATGCTAATGAGAAAAAGATGGAGGAGTGATTTGGGGCTGGCGGTCCAGATCGCTGGCTTTCTTGAGTAAAACAAGATTCCATTCCTGGTTTTTATGTGACTGGCAACATGGACCGCCATTTTTCTCATTCTCAGTGACCATTCCAGGACAGCTATGAGACGCTGGTAAGTCACACTAAGTTGGCTCAGGGCACCCAAAGTCTGTCTGAGTCAGAGTCATGGGGTTTGGAGCAGATCATTTCTCAAGTGGCTGCCAAATGATTTCATTTGGGGATTCTTCTTATCTCAATTCCTCCATCACATTTCTGTTATCTGGATAATTGGTTTTCCCTTAGGCTGGGGTATGGGAGTTTGGGGAGGAATGTACACAAAAACAAGAAAACACATCTGGGCCTCAGATTCATAAGCACATTTGTTCTGTCATCCTAGGATGTGGCCTGTCACATCTGGCTTAAGTATCTTTGTTCTGTTCTGTCTGTGGTTTATTTTAGGGATGTTAGAATGGATGGTGCAACCTCCACTCCTAGAAACAGGCCCATGGGGCACATTCTGGCAAATTGTTCTGATGATACTTATGACCCTATTTTAAAAATAATAAAAAAAGTAGCTGCTTGCTGTGTCTCCCACTTCTTTAGAGGAGCAAATGTATCTCCCAAACTGTAATTATACGACTAGCATTAAAAAAACGTTTTGTTCTGTGTATTTTCTCTTTCAATAAATTGGTATATTTGTTTACTTATGTTACTATATCTCATGATAGTAAAAAGGGAAAATAAAAGATTTATCAGTGGGAGAGAAAAAATGCTAAAAAAAATGTCAGTACAATGGCCTATTTTGGTAAAAAAGTTGAAGGAAAAGGAAAGGCATTTCCATTGGGAAGGACTCGAGACTCTAGTTTTGTTGTAAGGTTAAAAAAAAAAAAAGCCTACGTAATTAAAAGTTAGAAAGCTAATGTTACAAAAAGATTATGAAACTTAAAGTGAAAACAAAAGAGATGGCATAAATGTAACTAAGTTGGCTATAACTACAGATTACTAAAATTCTGCTTTTTGCAATATTTACAAATTATTTAGAACGAGATTCATTAGAACCATGTTGAATTACAAAATTTTGTATTCAACATCAGTTTGTGGCTAATAATACATTTTGCCATTATAGATTATATTTTCATATCCAGCTTGATATGTATTTGAATTATAAGGTTTTCAAGATTTTTATCTTAAATCGATTGGTATTTTCTACTGTTAGCAAGGATGCGGTCTGGTCCTCAACCTCAACACAGCAGAAAGTTTTGCTCCCAGGATCCAGAGGAGATTACAGAGGAAATATGAATGTAAATCAGAGATGGTCCCCCCCTTCTGGGCACCATCTGGCTGATGTGATTGCCTCCATTTTGTCCTAGTCGTCTGTCTTGCAAGTAGGACAAACATTCAAGCCTATAATAACTCACCGTCCTGACAGTGTATAAAAAGAAGCTTGAATAGAACTATACCAGAGAGACAGACTTTAGTAATTTTCCTGATGGATACTTAGACAAATTATTTGGTAAGAAATTGCCCAGTCATGAGGTTGACCCTGGACTCAGATGAAAACCACTAAGTCCACCTGGGTAACGGGAAGGTTGGGTGTACTGTGCTTATGCTGGGTGGGGGCGACTAAGACAGAAGTGAATCTGCTTGGGGACTCTGTACCAGAAGTTGAGCACCTCAGGCTGTCCTGCGCATCTGAGCTGTTGTTGGGTAACAGGCTACAATCATGCTGAGTGTCTGGGCCCACAAACCAGCATAAAGCCACATTTACATGCAGGAAACCGAAGTGGGTGTGGTAGGAACTGATCAGGCATCGGGTCAAAGGGAGCCTAGGATGTCCTCCATCATCAAGAGTATTTATAGGAAAACAATCAAGAAGCAGGGCCAAATTCTTTACAGGATTATGTAAAATGTATACATTCCAGTTAACAAAGAAAAGGCAGGAGTGACATCCACTTGCTGTGTGTGACCAGACATGATGTTTCCAGGTAGAGTTAAAAGCAGGCATGACACTTAGTTGCTAAAATGGAATGGACAATGAATGTCTCCAAACAGAGTTACCTGGTCCATGCATAACATATCTCAAATGCATAGGGAAGGAACTGTACCGGGAGGTTTTAACTTAGCCAGTCCTGAGAACGAAAGTGATCTAAGAACAGCCAGGAAGTAAACTCAACTCCCAGAGGAAGAAATTCACCTGCCATTGTCTATGCAGACAAGACTCAAGGCAAAACTCAACTTCTAAAGGGAGGACTCCCTAACAACTGTCCATTTTAGATGTTAATGTGTCATTCTCCAGAGAGCAGGCTTTAGGCCTGACAACCCCCTCAGCTGAGTCCAGGTGTGCCCTTTCATTTTGCATGTTCCAGGTTCCATTTGGAGGGATGGGACTCTTCAATTGAAGACATGTAATCCAAGCTCCTAAGCAGGTGACAATCATGCATTGTTTGGGGCACCAAGAGTGATGCCAAATCTACTGGAAACTAATACTCCCAACACATCACCACTCATTAACATGTTGACTGGTGTAAATGTGAGCCCTGCTATTCTGCTTCTGATATAAAAAGGCGGATAGATGGAAATGTACCTCTTCTGTATCATACAAGTGGAAAAAAAACCAGAAATGAAATAATATTCTCTCTGGTCCACTTGAAGGGACAATTGTTAAGCAATTACTGAACTTAGTCATTTTGGGAGAGATGCTCTATTTAATTACATTTAGCCATACATTACAGGTCCACAGCTATTTGAAATAAGAAAAAGAGGCCAATGTATTGCTTGCCTGAAGAATAGCCCAGAGACTGAACCAAAAGAAGATCTGAAACATTATCAGGGGCAATGTCTAAATGAGGCCTGACAAAGTTGACTACTCAAATGCCAAAGTCAAAAGGATTCAAACATGTTGGTTTATGTTGA
Source organism: Typhlomys cinereus (assembly GCA_023101885.1). NCBI lineage: Eukaryota > Metazoa > Chordata > Mammalia > Rodentia > Platacanthomyidae > Typhlomys > Typhlomys cinereus. The sequence goes on along the minus strand of JALPQD010000411.1, from coordinate 901,142 downwards.
TACTTTCTCTAGGGATGTACCGAATAATGCTTTTTTCCACCAAACTGAGAAGGTCAAAGGAGGATTTATTAAAGTCCAGCTGGGAAATCCTACTGGATGGCTTAATTGCATTGTTACAGTAGGTCTACTTTTATTTCCCAGAGAATGGAAGATTAACACTTAATAATTAAATGGGAGACTCTACCCATCCCAGAGGCCCCAAAGCTTAGTAAGATGAAGTGGGCCTGGTTTGAGCCCTTGTGAAATTGTGTATGGATGATTGTTCCAGACCGAGCTTAAACTGGATGCTATCATAGATCAGGAATAAAAATTCAAAAGCTTTTGAGTTTAGACTTATCCCAAACATTGGCATGCTCAAATCTGTCCTTACAGCTCTAGTACACTTTCAAGTCAGCTGACTTTGTTCTGCTACCTGGAAAAAAGATCTGTCAACAGAGAGGTGCAGGGGTCTGCAGGAAGTGCTTCTGGGGACCCTGATAGCAATAAAACCTGCTGGAGTTGAGCTGGCTACACTTTAAGAACATGAGGAAGAAACTCCCAAGTTCAAGATGCATCCCAACAGAGCAATTAAAACTGACTTAAAAAAAGGTCAGTGCAGGGCTGGAAAGGTGGCTCAGGGGTTAAGCCTCTGCCTTGCAAGCAGAAGGTCCTGAGTTCGGATCCTAGACCCCACGTGTAGAAGCCAGGTGGAAGCGGGGGCGGCCTGCATTTCTGATCCTGGTAGGGCGGAGCCTGTGAATCCCGGGGGCAGAGTAAACAAGGAGGAAGTGGAGGTGTCCACGGTGGTTCCCGAATTCGTCTGTGGTTCTACACACTCACACATACATACACGCGCGCACACGCATACACGCACAATAAAAAAATAAAGTCAGTGCTCCTGCACTGGGGTGGGGGGTGGAGGGTGGAGGGTGGGGGGTGGAGGGTGGAGGGTGGGGGGTGGGACGACAACGTAGTTTCTAACCCTAGCTGCCTGGCAGAGAATGCTTTATATAGCTTGTATTAGTTAGGGTTCTCTAGAGTCACGGAATTCACAGAATATATAGGAAATTTATTGAGTTGGCTTACAGATATGGCCGAGGTAGTCCAGTGAAGGCTGTCAGTAGCCGAGGTAGCCCAACGATGGCTGCCAATAGCTGAGGTTGTCCAACGATGGCTGCCAATAGCTAGCTGCTCAGTTCGGTAGTCAAGTAGATGATGGCTGAAGGCTGGAGAACTCAGAGTCTTAGTCTAGTGGAAGGTCGAAGGAACCGGGCGGCCGGAAGGAAGAACGATTCCTAGCACAGCTGCAAGAAGGCATCCGTTCTCCTTGGTGGCTCCTTTTTATGTGATGTAGTATTGGGAGAATTCTTTGAGAGCTTTGGAGTTCTGATAGGATCTAGGGCGTGTACAATCCTTTCAAGTAGTCTCAGTTGATGTTTCCAGAGGTGGTCTCAGCCCAGCTTAGTTAATACCGGGTGTGTCAAGTTGATACCCAGGCTTAACTATCACGTAGCTCCATCTCCCATTAGAGGGCCGTGAAGCAGAACTTTTCCTCGTGCCCTATACACCCCTCTGGTGCTGAGCCCATCACCTATTCTGATAGCTGCAACAGGGGAACCCGTTGTGACAAAGGGATTCAAAGAATGAGTCCCATAGGAAATGTGGGGTCTGGTACAATAAAACTATAGCTTCTGAGATATCTCAAAATCTGCCATTCTGGACAACTTTATTTCTAATACATTTTAGAATGGCAAATGCCAGCTGAAAAATAAATCAGTAAATTAAAGGATTCTAGTGATCTTTCAAAAATGGTTTTAGTATAAGAATGTCATTATATAGAAAATAGTAAAAACATTTTTAATTATTTTTTTTTTAAGTTCCACCTAGGATACAATTTCCCTGTTAGCAAACATATTTAACGTTTTAAACCCATTTCCTTTTCAGAAAAAAAAAATCACCCATTTTTAGGAAAATGGAGAAACAAAACCTTCTAAAAGGTGAGGGACATAACTTATCTTTGAGTAACATGTGTAGCAACAGCTACACCCAGTGGACAGTCAGGCAGTGATGCCCTCATGTCCTGTAAACCCAGAAATAGGCCTTTTTCGGTTCATTTGAACTTTTAGAAGAAGGGCTTTTATTTAAGGAAGTACTAATGAATTGCTGAAATAAATCGTTACTTTCCAAACTCAATGCAAGAATCTGGATCGGCTGAGCTTTAGAAAGCAACTAAAATAAAACTCGAATCAAGGGAAGAATGTACAGATACTTTATTGCTCACCTTTCACACAAAACACACCTCCAGCCATTTTCTTTCACAGCTTGACAATGTTTACGTATACAAAAACCCAGCCATAAGCATCACGTTGTGTGTATTTCAGTGAGGGAGAATGTAGAACGTCAACTCAGCCGGGCTTGTTTTCTGCAGCAATGACAAAGGGCCTCCTGCACTAAGCAAACCTCCGTGTCTTTGTAGTGCATTTCTTCCATTACAAATATCTCCTGCCGAAAGCAAACTAACTTGTATTTTGCTGAGCCAGTGGTATTAACTCATGCATAAAACAAAGTTCTGTTTGCTGTTTTTTTTTTTTTTCCCCTAGCAAATTTCAAGTAAAAATAAGGTAGGAGGAGGAATTTGTCTTGGATGGATGCAGGTCAGTTTGAGTTGCTATACTTAACTAAATGCCTACAGGTACTTCAAGTTCACAACTTAGTTTGTATTTATAGTCCTTGTGGGTTTGGGCCGTGTTTGGGGCTTTCTGAGTGGAGCATATGGTATAGTATTTCTCGATAGAATAAGGCTACTTGAATGTGCTGTCTGCAAAGAGCTCACTTAATAGGAACTGATTTAATAGGTCTATCATGAACCAGATGTGGAATAACCTCTGAATAAAATGCCAATCAGGGGCAGAACTGTGCTTGGAAAATAGACGTGAGGATGTGGTACGCAAAACACACATAAGTGGGGTGCTGCTGAGGACCGTTTTCTAGCAGTAAATATAAAAAGAGTCTAGGCAAATCCTCATTTTCAAAACTGCATATTGAAAACTGTTATTCAAGTAATTTCTTCAAAAAAGTACACATGTTCTAACTGTGGGATTAGTCTACTGGTCAATTAAAGGCAATTTCAAATACCTTTAAAAACTGTTTGCCAAAGAAAGGAGAGATGTGTTTCATAAATAGTGTTATGCAAGACTGTTTTTATTTATTTAAAAAAAAAAAGCATTGAAGACCTACAAATGCTTACACTAAGCAGGAATCTGCCTGCCACCTGTGATCTTGCATTAATTCAAAAGAGATGCTGGATTCAAGATTCTGAAACTAAGTTACTATTACTTGAGCTCTAGCAAAACCTAAGTTTCTGTAGCCTCAACTAGTATAATGTCTTCCCTGTCCAAATCCAGAATGGCTGTACTGATAGCCTCCATGTTGGAAGTGCTGCTCAAACTGGCCCCCCTGGTGGTAAGTCTGGCTCCCTCTTCCTCCCCAGCCTCCTCCCTGGCCTCCACGACCACCCCGGCCTCCACGACCGCCCCGACCCCCACGGCCACCACCTCGATCACCATGGTGCCCACCATCTTGGTATCTATTGTCCTGCTGGTATCCACCACCCTGGTATCCACTTCCTGTATATGAAGATGCTTGGAAACCACCATAGCCACCTCCTTGGTAGCCGCTGCTGTGGCCACCGTGATAGCCACCAGGCTGGAAACCCGAATCTCGGTAGCCGCCATCCTGGTAGCCGCCTCCACTGCTGCCATCTGTCCAGCCTCCTTGATGCTTATTTCCTCGTCCTCCCCCTCGGCCTCCGTGGTCATAGCCTCCGCGTCCACCTCTCCCTCCTTGTTCGTGACCTCCTCGTCCTCCGTAGGAGGAGTGTTCGTAGCCCCCTCTTCCCCCTCCTCGGCCTCCGGCTTGCTGCTGGGGGCCGTCTTGCCGCTTCTGCCACGGTGGCATCTCTGGGGGTGGAGGCTCGATCTCATTGGGTCTCCCGCCTCTGTCAGGCACCCGGCCCATCAACACCTGTGGGGTAAGAAAGGTGTTCTCAGCTCTCTGCTCATGAGCAGACAAATGTATCTGAAAGAATTCCCAAACCCTGCGGTCACCTTATTGATAGCACAGGCAGTCTTTTCTCTTATAGAACCGCTGCTTGTCCTCAAAATCTTCGACAAGTCTTGTCTTGCAGCCAAAAGATGGGCAACAGATATAGAACTTTTAGGAGATAAGACCGAACGCTTTGGCTGGTAAACCTTAGCTAATTTTTCTGTCTGACTCTGTTGAAAGAAAAGTGGTCAAAAACAAATGTTAACTTCCAAAATAACACACTCAGATTAAGTTAAAGATCTGATGAAAGTATCTACTAGGTACGAAACGTTAGAAAAGCATTGCTTTGACTTAGTCCAGAATGACTTTGCATGTAAGTATAGCCACAACTGAGAGGGCCCCAAGGGATGCAGTGGTCCAGGGTGGCCCAGGGGCGTTCCAGTCACTGAGGATATGTAATGACTTATGCATACCTTAGCTCTGTCAGACCAGCCAAAGGACTGTACTGTGACATCCAAACGCTTTATTAGCAGCTTTCTCCGGACTTCATACTCATTGGCTATGGCTTGGTTAATTGCTTCTATCTTTTCCTGAAGCAAAAATTAAAACACAAAACCAAAAACTAGTTAGAATTTAAATCTGCTTGATCTCCTATTCCTAAAGGACAGAAACTGATTCCTTCATAATGAAATTCCAGTGTTAAATATATTTCCACTTCGCAATATAGTAGGTGTCCATGAGGATTAGCAAGCTAAAAATATAGTCTTTAAATCCAATAAAATATGTAAACTACAAATTTATGCTTTAGCTTTCCCATAATTCCTTGTGTGAAGTTCTCTCCAATAAGATTCATGGCTTGTACCCATTCCCCAATTAGAAACATGCTTCATATTGATTTTTTAATATATTTCAGCAAGTATGCAAAATATTTACAAATTATAAGTGCTTCTAATTATACATAAATACAATATTTTCCACAAATCTGGCAACTGCACCAACTGATTCCAAGGATGTCAATGTAGAAAACCGTATGAGAAAATATAACTGAAGTCAGGCGTAACCTCAGCACCTGGAAAGCTGGGCGAGGGATGGCTGCAGGTCTGAGGCCCACCTGGGCTAGGAGCGCAGACATAAAAACCTGAAATGAGGGGCGTCTCCTTGCGGAGTTTATTTACTTGACAAGATCAGTACTCACCCAGTGGGCTGGTCCCATTGGCTTCTTCAATAACGGCTTTCCCACATGATTAGGTGGAACTTTTGCTAACGTTTCCTTTAACTGACATAAAAACATACACACATGAATAAAACACTCCAAAAGTAAAAATACCTTCCTCACCTTCCCAATTCCCATAATCTTGCCACCACAGGAAGACTCCTGACAGAGGCCCAGGTGGAGGATGCTAGGAACATCATGACCCGTAGATAAAGACATTTGGTGTCCCCTCCTCACGTGGCTACAAACAGGGATCCTTCACTAAACCTAGAACAGTGCCTGACACCACGGCACTCAGTGAGCATTGGCCAAACGAAAGAACAGGGGGCGTGGACTGCAGCAACACTGGCGTCCACAGCACTCACGTCTGTGCACCACAGTACAAATATACCAGTTGTTAAAGAGTCCAGCAGATATGCACACAGGGAGTAGCTCTACAAAAAGTACCATTTTCTTTTATGCATTTTGTATTAAGACTCATTGTTCCTAAACATTTATATAAAAAATATCTTAATGGCTGATCACATGTGGCCAAAAAAAAAAGCAAAAACAGACAAACAAACAACAAAAAAATTATTCCCTTTTCATGTAATTATGCTAGCAGTCAGCAAACTTAGTTTGCCACCTGGAATATATAGACTCAAAGTAACTGGATTAGAAAACAGATTTATTGACACCTCTTCTTTCCAGTCCATGGGGAGAAGAGTGGTAACATTTAATAGTAAAAAGCTGTAAACACTGTAGACTTCAGTACACTTTTAAAGGACTCAATAATCTTAATTCTCTTTACAATGTTTAACTTACTTTGGCTTTTAAACCAAAGTATAATTTCTCTTTTTTAGACAAAGAAACATGTCAATTTATGTTTTTTTTTAAAAAACTAAACTGTTAATTTTTCTTTAAGGCATCTAGGAATAAAACCCAAAATTCATTTAGCAACATTATTTATTAATAATACGCACATTAGGTTCCCATTAAGAGAAATAAACTTTCTATTTCAAACAACTGTAGGATTATGCCTGTAATACACTACAATCTGGTACTAAAGGTCTTACTTTTTTTTCAATCCCGCTGAAGAATTGGAACATAGTTATATTGGCTGGAGGTTTGGACATTCCTAGAGCAATACATATGCCTTTCAACTCTTGAAAGACCTCACTACCGCCTCCTTCTTGAGCTTTTTTTGGAGGAGCATTCACACAGAGCATTCTGGCAGCTTCTAGTTCTGAGATGAGGTATGCTGAAGTAAACAAAATAAAATTTCAAAATAAGATACAGCTATAGTTAATAGTCATAAGTCTGGAGTCACAACTATAGACCTAATGATAAGTAACTTTTAAAGCTGCAAGAATGGGTAAACAAGAAAGAAAAACCATTTTCACTTGCAAGTGATACAACATACAAACTGGTTATGTAATTCATGTGTTTATCCAATATGTAATGTTTAAAAGTTAATTTAAAATTATTCTGTGAAATCAAAGGATCTAGGTACATAACCCTTGAAGATTTGGATTCTTGCACTCTACTATTCTACCTTTAGAACAGGGGTTGGCATCTGTTAATTAAACATCTGTAAATGGTCCAAAGAAAGTCCTCTACTCCATTCCTCTCCACCTGTCCTCACCCTCTCCCCCCCAAAACAACAAAGCCCTTAAATCACTTCTTGACGGCGTTCCCTTTGTAACCTGTTATAGCTAGATGTAGGGAGAGCCACACTCGGTAATTCAGATGAAGGTCTAAATGTCATTTCTTTAACCTTCCCAAGGACACTTCATTAATAATGAAACATAGGATTTAGGGTGATTTAGCCAAGTCAGAGCCTCCTGACTCAGAAGAAAGGTCATCTTGGGAAACATTACTTTTGGTTCTCAAGTTCTATTAGAAGTAACACAAGGCCCATCAGTGCAGCCAATGGATAAAAGCATGGTGATCATGATTTTGGCAAGTCAATTTCGAGGAGCTCCCAAGCCCTGTTCTAGAATAATAAACAGAGCTAAATTTCTGCAAAGGGCATTCTGAGTAGGTTTAATAAAATGTTAATGTGTCCCATATAACAAACCGTACTCGGGCGTGAAGACATCAAAAACAGTAAAATCTCTCAGTTTTAGAAATAACCAGTGACGCAGCAAGCAGGCATTCCCACGTGCCTGTCTGCACTGCCCACAGCTGCCTTCCTGCTGGCAACAGTGTGGACGTTGTCACTGAGACCTCCCGGCCTGCTCAACCAGGCACACTGGCTGCCCAGCCCTTAGGAAAGTCTGCCAACCCTTGTTCTAGAAAATCATATTTACTATATGATTCATAAACTGATTCTCTAAATTTGGGATGACATAATTCAGGCATTTATAAAGTTAGATCACCAATATAACCACCATGAAAAATCTTTAAGAGTAACTGAGGTGTTCAAAGCATTAGGAAAGACACTGGAGACTAAGGAAAGAACAGTAAGACTGTACTGACAGTCTGGTTAAGATCAAAGGTAGGCCTAGCTCTTCATCTGCTAACAACTCAAAACTGACTAACCTACTCATGTGGAATACGCTGAGAGCCATAAAAGGCCAATGAAGAGCCCAGGCAGTCCCCAATATGAAAGACTTTCCTATCATCACCCAAAGCCTACTCTATTTCTTTTTCGACTTTTTAAAAACTTTATTTATTCCGCATGAGTGGAGGTCAGAGACAACTTTCGGGAGTCAATCTTCTCTTTCCACCATGTAGGTTCTGGGCATCAAACAAAGGTTGACAGCCTTGGTTGCATGTGCCTTGACCCACTGAGCCATCTGTCTAACTGCACCCTATTCTTGCGAAGTTCATTAATTCCTCTCAAAATACAATATACTAAAAGATTAGAATGAGTGAAGCAGGGTGCTGGGAACAATAAAACCACAGCATGTGACTTGAAGTGAAAGTTGGAAACACAAGAAATAATCAGAGGCAGCAGCAATGAGGACTGTCTGAATGTTAGAAGGAGAGAAGGTTACGCTGAGGGAGCAGGGAAAGCAGCAGAGGCAAAGACCTAAAGCGGGAAGTGTGTGCAGCCAGCGTAAAGAACCTAAACACCCAGTCATCTTTGTTTACTTTGTCTAGTCAAGGAGCTTTTGAGGGGCTAGCCCACAAAAATAAAGTCTGTAGTTACAATCTTGATTCTAAAATAACTTCAGGACAGGCCACATAAAAAGCAGGAAGGAGTTAAAAAGATAGCTTTAGGAAAGATCATAATCAAAGTAGTTTTTATAAGCATCAGTACTAAGAAGGTTAAACTCCTGAGTTTTTGGAGGAACAGTGGTACCCGGGGTCATCACTAATGCCCCACACAGCTGTCGCCTTCTTGTCCTGACAAATTTGCTGCGTGCGTAACACTGCTGAGTCAGTTACAGAAATCACAGTTTGAGACGTACAGATGTATACGTAAGAACTGCATGTAAAATACTGGTATCTATAGCAAGATCTGACCTCAAGTGTTTCTACCCGACGGCAGGCATGGGACCTAAGAAAGTGTGGGGAAGGCTTCGATACCTATACAAACACTGGCTATCACACCTTTAAACTTAACCTTCAAAGCTGGCGTTTCTTTTTCAGAGACCATAACATAGTTGAAAATATTTTTAAAAATTTCTGAACTGTGTTCATCGCAATGAGAACTTAACTTTCAGTTAACTGGAGTTTAATCTAAATGAGTTCAAAATGCTACATAAATTCTAAATCAAGATTATTAGTTTTGTCTGAAAGTTTATGCTAGGCTCTAGAATTGAGAAGATACTGTTTTTCAAGATGAGAACAGTTACTAGTATTAAAAGAAAACAGGGAAGGAAAAAAATATAAGAATTTATTTCCCAGTACGATCAGTATGCATAGGAACCACTTAAATGTTATTTCATTATATTTAAGAACAAAAACAAAATCCCCAATTACCAAAGAAGTATCAGGAAGACAAAATACCTTTACATTACCAGTAGCTGTATCTAATGAATGCGTCTCTCAAGAACAATCTTCCTATTTCTGTATTCTTTCCCATCTTATTTACAAACATGGCCTAGAATGCAGAAGTTGATCACAGTGGAACACGGCAGCACTAACATGGTTCCCAGCAGGTGGGGAGCAAGAGCTCGCAGGCACCAAAGCTCAGGGACGCAGAGCAGCAGGCAGAAAAAGCAAGCGCTCCCAGCGCACCGGCCGCCATCAGCTCCTACACTGGATATTTAGCAGCTCGCTTTTAAGATAGAGGATGCTCCGTTTCCTAATAAGGACCACAAGAACAACCCAGGCACCGACGACGGAAAGGAGCGCGGAAAGGAGCTCGTTCCAGCGGCCGTGGACTTACTGAGCAGGAGGCGGCAGTTCTTCTGCACGAGAAGGCGCTTGGTCACATCCCCGGAAGTCAGTGAAAGGTAGGGGCAGTTCATCTCCCCCAGCAGCCCGCTCACCTCGAGCTGGAACTCTTCAGCTTCACTCGGACCTTCGAAAAATGAAAATCACCTTACACGGCTTGCTTTCCCACAGCGCAGGCAATGATTACATGTAAATCTGAAGGCTCGTGGGGACTTTCATTGCCCGAGCTCTTTCCCTTCTGTCCGTGGCGTGTTCGCCTGACCTGACACATTTTAACGGCTTCTAGAAACTCTTCCCGTCTGCTCAGGCCTGCCTTTCCTCATTTCTTCACTTACAACGTGTGTCGCGCCCCCACGCACATCCCCTCTGCAGGCTTGCTCCGTATCCCAGGGAAGCCCATCTCATTTCTCCGGCTGAGTTTTCATTTGCGCTATTTCCTGCGATGGAGAGGGTGACCACTCTCTCCAAGAGCAAAGCCCGTCATCCATCAAGGCCTGCGTGATGGCTGCTTGATGGAACCCTTCCGAGCATTCTTGCTCTCATTGATTTTCTCCCCGTGAACCACAAAGCCAAGCGTTTAATACTACACTAATCTCCAGTTGCTTCATTTGTACCTAACATTCCCAGCTAAATGGAATCTGAAGGGAGCAAACACGACTTACAACTTCATATTCCCTGAACATGCTAAAAAAAAAAAGATAAAGTTTAATGGTTGGGGGGGTTCCATCTGTTCTCTGACTGCACCGAGGTAAAGTGTGAGAGTCACTTTCAAGCCGAAAGTCCACTTTCCTGTCTGCAAGATGAGGATGGTGTTACCAGTGTCTTTCAGACTGTGCTTTGTCAACCCCAGGAGTCTACAGAGCTCTGTTACATTAGAGACAGCTGGGGAGATGAGGAGGCAAAAGAGGAAGATGCATTATCAGTGTTCTGAAAAAAGTGAGCAACTCGGTCCAGAGTTCCACTAAGCACATTAAAGGCAGCTGGGGAGAATGAGGAGAGTTACCCCTAAGGTTCCCTCTGGAAGGAAAACTACATTTTCTTATCTGTTTTAGGTGTTGGCTTCTACAAGGGACTGTAAGCTAAAAACCACTCATCCCATCTAGGTCTTTTAGAGGTTCCTACAATTTCTAACACATTAAGAGGCAGCACAATGGTTCAAAGTACCAGCTCCGGAACACTTCCTGGGGTTGAGTTCTGGCTGTGTAACCCCAGGAAGCACACTTAAGTCTCTTGTCATTGAATGGATGAGTAATAAACTCACCTCACTACACTGATTGTGTGACCCCCATGAAAACTGCTTAGAACGCAGTGAATACTTAAAGATCTTTTGTTATTATTATTACATTAGAGACTTTCTTTAATCATTAGAATTGCCTGGACTAGGGCTTAGCACTCCAGCACACCGCATGCAAGCTAAAACTGAATGCAACTAACATGGACATACTAAATATGCAGTATAAACAAACATATACAATACTAACAAGCCAGGCATGGTGGTATACTCTTGTAATTTCAGCACTAAGGAGGGTGATGTAGGAGGACCTCCTCAAATCAGCCCAAATTGAGTTAAGAGGCTAGCCTAGGTTATAGCAAGACTATTGCAAACACATTAAAAGAGCCAATAAGAAGCTCAGTGGGTAAAAGTGCTTACTGTGAAAGTCTGATAATATGAGTTCAACTCTTGGAACCCATGTTAAGGTGGATAAAGAGAACCAATCCATGAACTCCTTTGACTTCCGCAAGCCTGTAACTGCATACAGGCTTGCACTCACACAGGCATATATGTGCACACAAAATGTTTAAAAAAAAAAAAAAGCACCTAAAAAACAAATAAACACTAATACATAAGCTCCTTGAAATGCGGTTATGTTTGGTTTTCCCTACGGGTAGCTTAACGGGTGGGTGTTTTTGTTTGCATCCTATTTAAGGTTTACCTATGGCAGGAGAGAACCAGATGGTGGAGTATCAGGTTCCAAATCCTCCTATTTTGCAGAGTCAACAAACTAGTGATGAAGTGTTAACAAGACCGGCAAATACAAAATAGCTCTCAGTCCTGTAAATCTGACTGGCACTGCATCTGGCCGTGGTGTGTATCTCATGGTGGCCTCCCATGATAAAGGAGGCTGTTTAGCAAGTGTCCTAGACATAAGTGTCCAAGCACAGCCTCAACACATTTTCTTTTCATGCTGCGCCCTCATTTCTACCTCAGCCCAGCACACAACGTTCTCTCAATTCATGTATTACAAAGTATGGACAACGTGTCCACGCACAGTGGCCTATGCCTACGATACCAACCATCAGGACCTTGAAGAAGGAGGATCATGAATTCAAGCCGGGTCTGTGTTATTAGCAAGATCCTGTCCTAACCAAACTAAGAAAACATGGAAGCTCCTTGTGTTCTGCACCTCTGTGCCCCACTTTTCTCTATTTACTGCCAGGGTCTTCTCAGCCTCCACAGCTATTTACACGGCGTTTATGTTTTGAACGTACCTCGCTCTAACACAACAAAGCATCCTGAGACCTTTTACAAGAGCTCTTCTTGTGCTCTCGGTAATGCTGTGGACTTGAACGCAGGGCTTTGCATATGCTAGATATATAATACTATGTACATAAAATACTAGCAAGCCGGGTGTGCTGGTACATGCCTGTAATCTCAGCACTCAGGAGGCGCTCCTTGAACCAGCAGACCTCTGAGTTAACAGGCATTTTACCACTGAGCTGTAGCACCAGTGCATGCAATGTTGCTCTATGGTCATGAAACATTTGAAATCTTAGTGTTGGTACTAATGCAGTTGACAATACCCAACTTCATTTAAAAGACACGAGTGAAAGTGTACTCACTGTTGGTGGCTTGCACATTCTCCTCTAGCTTACAGAGTACTCTTAGTTCAGATACCAGCCAAGCGCAGAGTTTGGTAAATTCAGGGGAAGTGGCTCCAGCTGAGACTGCCTGAGACAGTGCACCTTCATCCAGCAATGGGCCCTTGTAACTGGTAAAGGAGAAACTTCACTTCAGAAGAGTATAAGACCACGCCTAATATAGTACACGGAGAATAAGTATCCATGCATCATTTATATAATTAAGCAACAACTTAATAAAGTGTGGTGCCTAAACTTACAGATACAAATAAAACAGAACTATAACCAACCATTAGAAAATAAATCAGGCTGAGCACGTGAATACATGCACACCAATACTGGCGAGCTGAGGCAGGAGGATTTCCCAGTTGCAGACTGGCCTGGGCTGTACACTGAGACCCTTCTCGAAAGATAAAACAAACCAACCCAAAGCAGTATGCTAAGTCAAAATACGTGTGAATATTTAACATAATCACATATATTACTAAATAATATCAACTCTTACACATTCACTGAAGGTGCACAAGAGTTTATTTTATTTTTTTTAAATGCTTTTATTTCTTTATTTATTGTGTGTGTGACGCGTGTATGCATCAGAGGGCACCGTGGATCCCCATGGAGGACCAAGGGCAACTTCAGGAATCATCTTGGATTGCTTCCACCTTGCTTCCACCTCTTTGCTTCACTCCCAGATTTCCCAGGCTCCGTCCATCAGAGCCGGAAATGCAGGCTGCTGACGTTTCCATCTCCCACTTTTACATGAGACCTGAGGTCCAAACCCCGGACCCTTTGCCTGCAAGGCAGAGTCTTAACCCCTGTGCCATCTCTCCAGCCCCAAGAGTTTATTTTCTTATTGTAATGAACTGTTACTCTTAACAAGTAACATTAATGAGTACTCTTAACAAGTAACAGGTAACAAGTTACATTAACAAGTAACAGATACTTATATAACTATTTCAGAAGTAAAACTTAACTTTTCTAGAAATTTTTCCCAAATTAATTAGGTTTTTATTTTCAGCATTTACTTTGGAATTTTCCACGTCATCATATACATGTTTTTGTTTTAGACACTGCCTCATATAGCCCAGGCTGGTCTCTACCTAGGTAAACAAGATGACCTTGAATTTTTGAACTTCCCATCTGGCCCTCCAGAATGCTGGGGTTACCATGTGTCGCCTCACCTGGCTTCAGGCCTAGCACTCTACAAACCCACATCTTCACTTTGATTTGTTTGTTTCTTTCTTTAGGGTGGAGATCAGAAGACAACTCCAGAAGCCACCTTGTATTGGTTCAAGACAGGATCTCACTAGTCCTAGCTGGCTATGGGGTACATAACCTTGCACTCCTCATCCTCTGGCCCCCACCTCCCAAGTGCTGGGATAATAGGCAGGCACCACCAGGCCTGTCTCTTTTTCTACATGCAGTGATAACTGAGATGAGCAAAAGATACAGAAATGTCAAGATTAGTTTAATAATTATTGAGAAGTTGATAATCTGACACATCTGCATCCTAACTTTTCATAAATATTTTAAAAATTCCAAAATGTTCAAACATTCAACAGAGTAACAATGAACGCCATTATTTTACATATATATATATATATTTAAGATTTTGTTACTCAGAGAATATACATGTTATACCAAATACCCAGGAGGCTGCAGGAAGACGGCCCAGAGTTTGAGGCCAGCCTGGGCAACTTAACGAAGCCCCTTCTTCCAGAATAAAAAATCAGTCTAGGGACTGGAAAGATGACTCGAGGGACAAAAGATTAGTTCTTGCTGTGCAAGCATGAAGCTCAGACTTCAGATCCTAGCATCCAGAAATGGTGATGGCCTATACTTCCAGCTTTGGAAGGCGGGGGCCTGGGAAACCCCAGAGCAAAACATAAAGTAGGTAAAAGCAATCCAGGATGATTCCCATGTCAGCTTGGTCCTCTGGTACATGTACACATGTGTACACATATGCACGTATCACATAAAAAACAAACAAAAAAAACGAGTTCTGAGCTGCAGAGATAGCTCAGGGGTTAAGCTACTGCCTTGCAAGCAAAAGACCCTGAAATGGATCCCAAATCCAACATAAAAATGCCAGAAGAAATGGCAGCAGTTTGTTTTTCCTGCCCTGAAGGGCAGAGTGTGGGAAACTCTCTGCCAAGAGGTGGTAGCACAATCCATGATGATCCCCAAAGTCACCCATGGAACTCCACATGCACAGTGTCCTCTGATACACACAGACATGCACACAAACACACACACACACACTCTTTATATATTTATATAAAAAACTGAGCTCCAGGTTCAGGAAAAGACCTCAAAGGAATAGTAGGGTGTGACAAGAGGGTAACATCTTTATGGCCTCCAAAAGGCATGCACACCCGTGCACATATATCATATTCACACAATACAGACCTTTTCACATATACACAAAAAACAGTAAAAACTGAATCTTATTACATATATTAAGAATTGATTAAAACAGTATTATTAAGCAGATATATTAAACTTAAGAAATTGTGATGTTTAGAGGTGCAGATGTTAGAAAAATGACAATTTTGACCACTTTAAAACTTGTTAACATACAAAATAGGACAGAATTCAATTTTACACACAAAAAAGTAAATTACAGGCTGGCATCCAGATTTTAAAAAAAAACATAATATGTACTCACATAATATGTACATATATCAAAATTGGAATGCTACAGATTAGCAAGGCCCCTGCACAAGGATGAACTGTAAATTTGTTATGCATCCCATATTTACAATGAATAAATAAATAAATAGCCATAATATTAGGTAATAGAAAAAAAGAATAGGTCTAGAAACTTGGTGTTTCACATTTAGACTTTGGACGACTTACTCAAAAAAGAAGTTATTGAATTCTTGTGTGACAAACTAGTGAATTTAAGCTTTAAATATGTAAAATATATTTGTTAAAAATTATTAAGACAAGTTTAATATTATTATTAAGCATGTTTGTTAATTATTATAAATACATGTTATAGGTTAAAGCTGACTTTTAACATTTGAGTCTACAAAGTTAAACTTTTAAGTTTTCACAAAATCCCATGGCTTATAACTCAATTAATTATTGTAGTGATGATGACTGATATAGTACCCAGACAAGAACTTAGTTAAAAGCATGGGAAAGAGGGGCTGGAGCGAAGACTCAGGAGTTAAGACTATCCAGCAAGCAAAAGGTCTTGAGTTCAGATCCAGGTCGTGCGTAAAAAATGCCTGGTGGAAACAACGGTAGCCTGAGAAATCCCAGAGCAAAGCAAGGAGGAGGTAGAAGCAATTCAGGATGATTCCTGAAGTCACTCTTGGACCTTCACAGGGATATACAGTGCCCTTTGATATACATACACACATACAGTAAATAAATAAATAAAATAATTAAAAAAAGAAAAGAATGGGAAGGAACCCATCCATGGCCACCGGGTGACTAAGCAGCTACATGAAATGACACTTTCCTGTCTTCTTGTTCCACTTCTTCAACATGAATCTTGGTGTTACATCTTCCAGGAATCCTAGAACTTCATTTCCTTTCCAAATAAAGGTCTCTGCATAACATACTCTCATAGTCATCATGTGAACCTTTCTCCTACATGACCTGGTACCCTACGGGAAAAGCTCAACTCTGCCATATGCTTGGACAAGCAAGACAGCCACTTAAAAGACCCTATTCTGCAGACTAACTTTTACTTATGGCCCCCAATCAAAGAACTAACCCTCCTAAATTCTGGAACATTGGCACACAGAGTAAGTGTCAACGAAACGCCTAATACAATTCACTCCAATAAAGAAAGATGGCAAGAATTGCTTCCTTTCCAAAAGAGACCCACTAGGGTGGCAAGTTTACATGGGCTGACTTTGTAAGCCTCAAGGTGCCCTTTCTTAAGAAGGGTTTCTCCTCAAGGGTGCCATTCATGGAGAAGCCTAAAGGCAGTTTTGGTAAAGGACAAGTTTACTCAAAAACACAATTGGACAAACCTGTGCTTTTTTTCCATGACACACTTACCTGCAGCCAAATGCTCAACCATGCAATTTGTTTGTCGAACCAATTTTAGCCCCAGAGGTTCCTAGTTCTCAAGTTCAATTAATTATACAGGATCTGGGTGACCCAATGAAATAAGAAGACCTTCTATTTCCAAGCGTCTAGATACTCATGGCTTTAGGGGTGAGCAACTCGCAAGGCGAGGCGGAGGCAGAATGCAAAATAAACGTGCTGGGTTTCGGCGGGCGCGAACCACCCCGGGGAGTGGGGCTCGACTTCAGTGCCCAGGTCAGGAGGAACCGCCAGGGGGGCGCAGGGATGAAAGGTGCGGTGCACCCTAAGCGGGCCCGGGAACCGAGGCACCGCGCAGACATGTGGCTCCGGGAAGCGTGCAGCGATGACTGAGCAAAGCTGGGCTTTGGGGAGACATGGGGTGCGGTAGCGGCGCCGGGCGGGGGCAGGAAAGCCAGAGACAACTAAGGGGCCAGAGACAACTTTGGCAGCCCCGGAGTGGGGGTTGGGGGCGGGGAGGGAGGCTCGGGGTGGGGGTGGAGAGCAGAGCCCGGACAATGACACGCGTGAGTGACAAACGCCGCGGGGCAGCCGGCCGTGGGGAGCAGCCGGCCGCGGGGAGCAGCCGGGCGAGCGCCGCGGCGTCCGGCGGGGCGGCGGGCGGCGGACGTGGCACGGGGGGTCCCGGGGCCGGCGGGAGCTGCGGCCGGGAGTCGGGGGTGCGGCGCCGGGAGGCAGGTGGCTCCGAGCGGGGCGCCCCGAGGAGTTGGCGGGAGCCCGCGGAGTGGGCTGGGCGGCCCCGCGCCCCGGCGGTCTTACCCTAGATCTTCCAACGACTCCAGGATGTCATTCTCCATGAGGTCACACTCCATGCTACAGTGGTATTCAAATTTCCGAGTCGTCAGGCTCCCCTCTCCGCCGGCAACGCGTCCCCTCGCGCATGCGTCCCTCGCCCGGAACTTCCAAGTCGACAGCTGGCGCCTCGGACGCCGCAGCGCGCATGTCCCGAGCGTGCGCGAGCCGCGCGGCCCCGCCCCAACATGGCCGCCGCGCGCAGGCGCAGCACGGAGCCCCGACGCCAGCCGCCCGAAGGGCAGGAGGAGCGGCGGCGTGGCGGCTGCGCGGGAGGCGCCGGCCGCCGGGAGCGCGCGGGCCCTCGGGGTGCGCCTGTGCCGAGCCGGGGGCGAGGCGGGCGCGGGAGGAGCTGGTGGGGGTGGAGCTCGGGCTCGGCGGGCGGGGCCGAGGCTGTGCGTGGGCCTGATGAGACCCCGCGGCGTGCACGTGCCGCTGGCCTTGCGGACGACGTGCGAAGGGGCTTGGGTGACCCCAGCTAATGACCCAGCACAGGGGCGGACGGCCCGGTGCACTTACGGGCAGATGAGGAGTCTTTAGGTTTTTATTTATTTACTTACTTACTTTTGGTGAATCAGCAGCTGAATTTCACGGCTAGGGAGCTTTCCTTGGCTGCAGTCAGAAAGTTGTAACCTTTACCCGAGGACCTCGTTTCCCAGCTGCCTTGCGAGCCACACACCCAACATCTTACCCATGAACCACGGTGGCCCAGCTGTGAATCCGTGGAACAGAGCGAATGTGGCAAATGAGTGTGATTTGGACAGTGAGACAACTGTTTGTCTGCAGTGTCATTGCTTTTGGTAACGTCTGCTTGGGCATAACGTTCCGTTCACGCTGGGTTGTGCTTTCTTTGGTAGTCACTGTGTTCTTCCGGATTATTGATAACTGTTTTCGAAGGGATGGCATGCTTGTGGTATTTCTTCATTGTTAGATCACAGAAGCTGCCCGAATAGAGTTAAGCAACCCCTTCCAGCCTGTGTAGCGTCTTCCTTAAACCTGCTGAACTTGGCTGTGGCAGGTCCAGGGCAGGTGGGACCGTGGGATTGATTTCCTAAATACTTTATGTCCTCCCAGCTAGAACCTTCACTAATTGACCTGCTAAACTCAGCATCTCTGCCTCTCTAAACTCAAGCCCCAATCCTCACTAAGGTCTGTAGACGGAAGGAATTGCTCTGGTTCAGTGGTTTGCTTTGGAATTATTTAGCCCATTTTCTCCCACTGTGGCCTGACATGAATCTCAGCACCAAACTGTACAGACCAACCCTCGTTCCTACTCTACACCTACCACCCATAAACTGGCATGCCACTCACTGTATTGTGTTTGGTGTTCAATTGTTTTTAATGTTCCCCTAGGTTTTAGTTTGTAGTTCTCATCTTCTTGTCCAATTGTTGTAGGGATGCTCTCTCCTGGGGCCTGTCTGTATCCAGGGTCTTCTTGTGTTTGGGAGCCAAAGATTGAAACCAGAACACAGCATACAGTATTAAAGTACAGTTTATTAGAGGAGAGAAAGAACAGAACTCACAGGCTCCAGACAAGGAGTATCATGAGGGGCAAGGGCGCCCTGGAGACCTTGGATTGTGGGCATGGAATCTACCAGGGGCAAGGAGCTGGAAAAGAACTCACTGTCTCCAGACGTGAAGTGCCATGGGGAGCAGGCACCAAGAATGGCTGCCAGGGTCTGGAATACTTATACCCTTAAGACCCTGGGAAAGTGGCTTTTCCCCATTGGTTACCTCCAGTCTCTGTAAACCTGATTGGAGCTTTTGGTTCTCTATATCTTATTGGTCTGTTCATATTGAGGCCCAATCCAATTAATCTTGTGCCCACATCAAGGTAGGATTTGTCTCTGTCAAGGGTTAGAATCAGTTCCTTAGGATCGTTAGGGTGTGTTTCTTCAGGGTAATCTCAGTAGTGAGAGATGACCTTCCAAGACTTCTACAGACCCTTCCAATATGGCTGCTCTAAAACTGCCTAACAATGAATGTAATTCCCTGTCATTAATGCTTTTTTTAGTTCTCATATAGAAGGCTATGTACCTACTATGTACTTATCCTCTTCACTCACGTATGATCTGAAGTAACCACACTTACCTTGAAAGATTCTACAAGGCTTATCGACCTGATTGTGAAGAGTTGTCATTTCACAGCTGAAATTATCTAGGGCAATCTTTAGCACTCTTCACAGCCACTCATCACCTACATCTCTACCTGCTTGTTCTTTTTTTATGAGCATGTGTATGTGTGTGTGTGGTATGCATTTGAATACACATGTGTGTGGACATACTTGTATGTGCTGTGAAGACCTGAGATTGGTATCTGGAATCTTCTTGAGTTATTCTTGATCTTAATCTCTGAGGCCAGGTTTCTCAACTGAATCCAAAGCTGACTGACTTATCTATTCTCTGTAGTCAACCTACGCTGGGGATCTCCTGTGTCTGAGTGTTGGAATGCCAGCAGGACTGCCATACTGACCCAATCATTTATGTAAATTCTGGAGATCCAAACTCCAGGTCTTTATGTTTGTATGCTGACTTACCTTGTGCTGAATGCAATGATCCAAATGGGAGAACGAGAACAAGGGGGTTATTCATGCTCACAGTTCTCGGTTACCATCAGGAGGAGAGCTCACGCCAGCATCAGCAAAAGAGGGAACTGGCCTATCATGTTCACAGGAAGAGATGATAGAAGGACTGACTTTCAAGCTTGCCAGTCTGCCAGTGCCTTACCCACTTGCCCAGTAAATGGTCCCACACAGAGCGGACTAAGTCTTCCGAAATCAATAAGATAATCTCCTGTGGGCTTGCTGAAAGCCTTGCCTTAACTAAACAGTTATTCCTGGGTGTGCCAAAAAGCTCAGCTCTCAATTGTCACAGTGACATCTATAACTAATTGCTGTAGACAGCCACCTAGCAGAAAGTGTGACTGGGGACTGCCTGAGGAAAAGGCAATTTCATCCCTTGATAAAGAATAGAAGGCTGTGAGAGCAGCTAAAAGCATGAGCTATCCATGGAAGACAGAAATACAGAAACCCACTGGCATTTTTTTTTTTTTTTTGGAGCCCATATGGGAATAAGGCCATAGCCTGAAACCTTAAGAATTCCTGTTTGGAAATGTCTCTCTGGCCCATGCTGAATAGCTGGAAGGATTTGACTCTCTGGCCCTCAGGCTGGCAATTGAAGAACACACTAGAAGCTAGGAAAGCTTTCCCATCATCCTACCTCTCATTCCTGTCAATCAGAAGTAGCACACCTGGATTTGCATGCAGATTCCCTGACTATAAATAAAGTGTGGCATGCCGGAGTACCGTCTTCTTACTGCTCTCCCTCTGGGAGGTGGTGGGATTTTTTTCACTCATACTGGCCAGCTTTATTTATTTCCATCTCTGTGCACGCTTCTTTTCTGCCTTTCCCGTTCCTTGGCCCCAGAGCATCTTCATGAGTTGTCCTGCTGGACACAGCATATTTAATGGAATTTTAGTAAGAGTAATGACTGGCAATGAGCTTTAGCTAGTCCTGTATAAATTGCCACATATGACAAGTTCTTTAACCTTTGAATCCTTTCTCCAGCTCCTAACCTAAACTCATTTTGACTATGTGGTAAAACTTCTAGAATGTATTAACTAGACAAACCAGTAACTTCCACCAACCCCAAAGCTAAAAAATGTCATCAGATAGCATCTAAATCCTTCAGCAGAGTTTTTCTGCTGTTGCAACCAGCCCAGCTACCTGCTGCCACCACCAGAGAGTCTGGAAAAACTTTCTGTTACATAACTAGAAAAATCTTCATGAAATTGGGTCAGCAAAATGGCTCAGCAGGTAAAAGGCATCTACCCACATGCAAACCTGGTGACTTGAGTTTGATCCCTGAAGCCCACATGGTAGAGGGAGAGAACTGACTTCCAAAGATGAATTGTCCTCTGAACTCCACATGTGCTCATGGCGCGGATGTGTCTTGGTCTGACTCCTTCCCTCCCCTCCCCTCCCCTCCTCTCCCCTCCCCTCCCCTCCCCCTCCCCTCCCCTCCCCTCCCCTTCTC
Organism: Typhlomys cinereus; assembly: GCA_023101885.1. Taxonomy (NCBI): domain Eukaryota; kingdom Metazoa; phylum Chordata; class Mammalia; order Rodentia; family Platacanthomyidae; genus Typhlomys; species Typhlomys cinereus. The sequence goes on along the minus strand of JALPQD010000411.1, from coordinate 879,823 downwards.
CTCCTCTCCTCCCTCCCCTCCCTCCTTCTCCCTGCCTCCCTCCTTCTTCCTGCCTCCCTCCCTCTCCTTCCGTCTTTCCCTCCCTGCCTTCCTCCCTTTCCCTCCCTCCCTCCTTCCTTCCCTCCATTTCTTCCTTCCTCCCTTATTTCCTTTCTTCTTGCCTCCCTCCCTCTCCCTCCCCCTCCCTCCCTCTCCCCTTCCTTCTTCCCTCTCTCTCTTCCTCCTTCCTTATTTCCCTTTCCTCATTCCCCCTTTCCTCCCTCCCTCCCTTCTTCCCTCCCTCTTTCCCTCCCTCCATTCCTTCCTTCCTCCTTCCTTATATCCTCCCTCCCTCCCTCCCTCTCTCCCTCTCCTCCTTCCCTTCCTTCTTCCCTCTATCCTTTCCTCCTTCCTTATTTCCCCTTCCCTCCCTCCCTCCCTCCTCCCTCCCTTCTTCCCTTCCTCCCTCCCTCCCTCCCTTCTTTCCTTCCTCATTTCCTTTCTCCCTGCCTCCCTCCCTCTCTTCCTCTCTCTCTTTCCCTTTCTCTGTCTCTTTTCCTCCCTCCTCTCTCTTTTCTACATTTCTCTCTCTTAAATAGACTAAAAAAACCTATATGAAACCATTCCATGTTTACACATGTTATTTTGGGCAACCTGAATCTATGTTCCTGGGTCGTGGTCCATCATACAGAGTAAACTTTCAGTTCTTTCCTTTGAGGTGAGAGCTGTGTTACACATCAGCACACATGATTCAGGCTCACAAGGCTGTGTAAATACTACTTATGTTTTATAGATGAGGACACTAAAACATGGTGACTTAATGATCCTTGAGGCCCATGAAGTGTATTCACTTTCTTTATTTCTTATTTGTTCAGACAAGGATTTATAACCAGAATCTGACATGGTAGGACAATCAGCTAACTGAGCTTATTTAACCTTGTATACATTGTGTATAAGTATAATAAAAATGAATTTATTATCATAGAGTTGTTGAAGGTCCTAAGCAAAAGATACTAATACAATATCACCCCCACTCACCCTCACACCCTCCACACACATACACATCCATCTACACACAGAAAAGAAAAGGAACTAGGAGAGTTACGTTAGACTTTGGGTCATAGCCCTGCTCAACTTAATGTTAATCACTTCAAGATGTTCATCTAAAACCTGCAATCCTCCTACTTTAAGACCAACAATGTTCCATTCCAGATCCTGCAAACAACATGAAGTCTTTATTCATTGTCTGAAATCTGAAGAAAGATCTAGTCATTGTCCTAACTTACTCCTTGTGTTCCTAATGGTCCTTTTCCAAATTGTTCTCTGCTGCTAGTCATTTTGAATTCTAGAACAAAAGGTCTGACAAAAACCTTGTGATAAGAGTTGAAACTACATTCAAAAAGCTGTCATTTCCTTATCCTGGATAACACTTGAGGAGACCAGTCCAAAGATAAGTGCCTGTTCTGACCCGGATAGGTGACTATTATATTCTTTCCCTCACCTTTTGTTCTTTACCTATATAACCCCAAAGCTCTTGTCAGCTTCTTGAAGACGGTGAAGAACACTGGTCTCGTATCTTCCTTTCCTGGTTTTACATCCTTTTGGCAAGTGGGAGGGAGTGACTGAACTGCCCTTATCACCTAGGTAATTCTTAAAACCACTTCACACAGTTTATAACTAGTCTTTCATAAAGCACCAGTTATTGGTATTTTATTTTTATGTGGCTTACATTCTATGTTCTTATGTCTTTTCTCCAGTTATGAAACCATGCACAGCCTACGTATTGCCTACTACATTGATGTGTACACAAAAGGCATAAATAATGTTGATTAGTTGATTGACAAGACCATTTTTCCCTTTCTCATAAGCAGATTTTTCTTTCATTTGAAAGAATAAAGTAGTTCTTTGCAGGGAATAAATAAGAATAAGATATGAATAATGCCCTGGTCTCATGGATTTTTCTGTCAATGTTTATTTGCAACTTGGCTATTCTTTGCTATCTTGAGCTGTTATTATCAGCTTTGTCTTTGATACCAGTGTGGTGATTGTTTATGGCGTGATGGTTGTGACTGGGGATGGTGGCTCTAGACTCTCCATGGAGATTTTCTCAGCTTTATAATGCTTACCTGATTCCATGAGAATTGTAGTGTTGTGATAGAGAAGTTACCAACTAGGAGTGTACTAAGTACAAAAGAGATAAAGATGAATCATGGTCTTAGAGAGAGCTTGTATTTATGATTAGATAGATAAACCAGAGGCTCATTTAGAATTTCCTTAGCAAATCTTCATTTCCAATTCTTAGTATGAATTCTTTGACTTTAGTTTTTTTTTTTTTTTGTTATCCCCATAGGATCATTGTTTGTAAGCACAGCAGAGATAATAAAAATTAAATTTTACATATTCAATTTATGTTGGATTGATTATTTCAAAATCTTGATGAGAGTCAGATACATTTAACCTTGAAGACAATCTCTGGAGGTTTTCTTGAACACAGACATAATTGAAGTCTCTTGCTCTGGGTCATGTTTTGTATTTAATAACAAATCTATTTCTTCTCTGTCATTTAGAATGCCAGCTATCTGCTTGGAAGAAACAGGAGTCACTGATCATGTCTCCATAGCCCAAGTCTCTGCTGTCATTGAGACAGGCCAAATTGTGTACAGCTCAGTGTTTTTCAAACTTTGGTATGTGTCTGAGTTATACAGAACCTTTTAAAAACTCAGATTGCTATCTGTCTCCCCTTCAGATTCTGATTCAATAGATCTTGGATGAGGCCAAAGAAGCTATATGTCTTCAAAAGTCATTTCTGTCCTTCCACCATGTGGCTTCTAGGGATTGAACTCTGATCATTAAGCTTATGAGCAGATGTCTTATTTGTTGAGCTATGATGCCATCCCACAAGCTACATTTCTAATGATTCTTAAGTCCCAAGTTATATATGATGCTGCTGGCTTACTGATCATAATTTGAAACTATGACCAACTCTTACATTGTTTAAAAGCTTATATTTGGGCTGGAGAGGTGGCTCAGGGGTTAAGACCCTGTCTTTCAAGCAGAAGGTCCTGAGTTCTGATCCCAGGTCCCACATGGAAACGCCAAGCAGAAATGGTAGTGCCTGCACTTCTGGCCTTGGTGGGCAGAGCTTGGGAAATCCCAGAGCAAAGCAAGAAGGAGGTAGAAACAATCCACAATGATTCCTGAAGTCACTCTTGGTCATCCACAGAACCTCTGATACACACACATACACACACACACACGCACACACACACACACACACTCCACAGAACCTCTGATACACACACACACACGCACACACACACACACTCCACAGAACCTCTGATACACACGCACATGCACACACACACACACATTCCACAGAACCTCTGATACACACACGCACACACACTCCACAGAACCTCTGATACACACACGCACACACACACCACAGAACCTCTGATACACACACACATGCACACGCACACACACACACACACACACACTCTACAGAACCTCTGATACACACACATCCACACACACACACACACACACGCACACACACACACACACTGAATGAATAAATAAAGTTTTAAAAAATAAAACTTGTATTAGTCCAGGTGTGTACACCTGTAATCCCAGCTCTTGGGTGGTAGAGGTAGGAAGATGAGTTCAGGATACCCTCTGCTATCCAGTGAGTCTCAAGACAGCCTGGAATACATGAGATTCAATTTCAGAAAACCAAAAACCAAATCCAAAAAGAAGCTGATGTCAGACTGGAGGTCTAATTCAATAGTGGATCAATTGCTTAGTAGGTATGAGGTCTAGCATTGCAAATCAAATCCAACCAAACCAACCTTGTGTCAATCAGTAAGAAACTCACTTGCCATCATGTACATGTATGTGTGTGTGTGTGTGTGGTATGTATACATGTATGTGTGTGATACATGTATGTATGTGTACATGTATGTATGCTTGTGAACATTGTGTGTGTGTGTGTGTCCATGTACAAAGGTCAGTTTTCCTCCATGGAAGGATCTCTGACTGAGTCCAACAGCAATTTTCTGTAGGTGAGAAGCCAGCTGGCCCAGTGATCCTTCTGTCTCTGCCCTCCTTGGTGCAGGGGTCTCATACTTTTTTTTTAAATTTTATTATTTATTCAATTGTGCGTATATGCATGTGTGCGCGTGTGTGTATGTATGTGTGGGTATGTATGTATGTGTGTGTAGAACCATGGACGAATTCGGGAACCACCATGGACGACTCCACCTCCTCCTTGTTTACTCTGCCCAGGGATTCACAGGCTCCGCCCTACCAGGACCGGAAACGCAGGCCGCCCCTGCTTCCGCCCGGCGTCTATATGTGGGGTCTAGGATCCGAACTCAGGACCTTCCGCCTGCAAGGCAGAGGCTTAACCCCTGAGCCACCTCTCCAGCCCCAGGGGGTCTCATACTTATGGGGAGCCTTGCCTATCTCATTATGTGGGTGCTGGGATCTGAGCCTAGGTCTGCTCTTTGTTCAGAAGAGCTCTTAGTAGCTGATCCATCTTCTAGTCCCCTAAGTAGCCCCTTTAAAAAATTCTTAAAGTGATTTATTTTGTGCATATGTATATATATTCTTTAAAAACTTCTCATATTAATTTATTTGTGGTGTGTGTGTGTGTGTGTGTGTGTGTGTGTGTGTGTGTGTATGCATGTGCATGCATGCATGTATTGATTAGAGGACAACTTTGTGGAGTCAGTTCTTTCCACCTTCATGTGAGTTTTGGGGACCAAGGTCATTCAGATCATCAGGCTTATGTTCACTTTTACCTACTCTGCCATCTCACTGACTCCTTAAAGACCTCCCCCCAGTAGTGCTGGAGACTGAGTCCATGGTCTCCTGTGTGTTAGGCAAGCAGTCTTCCACGTAGCTTCTGCCACAGTGTCTAAATACTCTTTAGCAGATGAGTTCAAGAAAACCCTAGCAGGACACCCCCAGGTGAACTTTCTAGGAGCTGAGCACACCTGGGAGGCGTGGAGAGGAGCTCGGGACCTATGAGGCAAATACCTGAAGCTTGTTTCATCTCCCATTGGATGTCAAACTGACCCCCAGGCACTTAGCTGATTGGGCAGAGAGCTTGAAAGAAAGTGTGACTGTGCGGAACTGACCAGGGCCACTGACTGGGGCTTTATCCAGAAGAAATGGCTCTGAGCACAACAGGGCAATGACACTTAAGTGGAAAGCTGGACTTCATTCCCAGACAAGGAAAAGTGAGGACGAGAATTGTAAAAAAGTATGTTTACCACTATTGAGGGATGACAGACATTTAGACTCCAGATGATGCACGACTTAGCCACAATCATCGTCCCTGTGTGAACACAGATGGAGGTCGTGTAAGTTCACTGTCTGACCTGATTTCTTGATGCCCACGCCATGATGAGGTCTTGTACACAGGAGACACCAGGCTGCTGCACATAGAGCAGTATGATGAATTTTAAGCACTGTATCTTGTCCATAGCTGTACATGTCATACACTTGCTTACAACAGCATCATCATCCAAATGTGTGAACAATGTGTTGTGCCATAATAGCACTTCACTAGGCAACGGGTAATTTTCAGTTCTATTTGTCATCATCATCATCATCATCATCATCATTTTGGAGTTGGTGATTGAACCCAGGTCCTTGTGTCTACATGCTTCTGTTGAGTTACCTTAAGGCTTAAGGAATGTATGTATAGTTTAATCTATCTTTGTGTGTGTGTGTGTGTGTGTATGTGTGTGTGTGTGTACACTCAAATAGAGAGCAGAGATCAACTTTGGGGGTCTTTACCCTTGATGCACCTTATATTTTTTTTTTAGAGACCACTTCACTGCTCCTGGAACTCAGTGACTGGATAACTTGGTTGACCGGAGGGCTCCGGGATCCTCTTGTCTCTAGGATCTCAGGCACGTGCGATCATGATCAACCTTTCACACAGATGTTTGATCCACATGTTGTGGGGCTTTTATGTCCAGGTTTTTGCATTTGGGAGTCAAAGACTGAAACCAGGACACATGTAGAGGATTAAAGCAGATTTTAATAGAGGAGAAACAGGAAGGAACTCATAGACATGGAGTCTTCAAGGGACAAGAGAGCTGGAAAAGAACTCAAGGACTCTGGGCCCATGAGGGTCAAAAGAATTGTAAAAGAATCCAAGAACTCAAGATAGGGAGTCCATGAGGGACACGTGAGCCAAAGTGGCTGGCAGGGTCAGGAAAGTTCCTGTTCCTTATTGATTATCTCCAGTTTCTGCAGATTTGACTAGAGCTTTTGGTTCTCTACATCTCATTGGTCTATTCACATCCAAATCTAGCTTAGTCGACTTTCTGGCAGACCTTACAGTCAAGCTGTTTCTTTTGAGGAATTTAACTTATCTGCAATGGAGAGCTCTTCTCTATATCCTTTCATGAACTGAGGGTTGAGAGAAGTTGGTGACCCTGTCTCTGTGGAGGATTAGAGCTAGTTCCTGCATATTAGTAGGGTATGTTCCTTCAGGATAATCCCAGCAGTGAAGGATGACTTTCAAAGACCTTCCCAGCATGGCCCTGTTCTGAAACTGCCTGACAAATTCCAGTCATCCTCTTTGTAGGGCAAGTGCGATGCCAAGGGAATCTTCTTTAGGGCCGTCCTTTGTTCTGTTTTTGAGACTCAATCTGGCTGTGTTGCTCAGACTGTGTTGTTCAAGTGATTCTCTTGCATAGCTTGGACTACAGACGTGAGCCCCAGTGAATCCAGTTCAGCTCTTACTATATGTCATGGGAGCACTGAGGTACATGTAGTCTGTCGCTGACTGAATTGTCATGTATTTCATAACTGTATAAGGAAGTCGTGTTTAATGGCTTGAAAGATCTGGGGAATGGATGGGGTGGGTAGGAAGAAAGTCCTTCATTGTTGTTCCTTTTTTTTTTTTTGTAAATTCTTCTTTTTTGTACTACACCATTGGGTATGGGATAAGATGTCAGTATGATGGGCATAGTTTTAGAGCAGCCATGTTGGGAAGGTCTTTGAGGTTCTTCAAAGATCAACTGGGTTGGGCCCCAATATGAACAGGTAAGTGAGATGTAGAAGACCCAAAGCTCCAATCAGGATTGCAGAAACTAGAAAAGCCACTTTTCCCTGGTTTGCCTAAACTGATAAATAATCCTGACCCTGGCAGCCATCTTCGGCTTCCTAACTCCTCACGGATTCCACATCTGGAGTCCATGGGTTCCTTCCTGGCTTTCTCTCGCCCCTCATGGATTCCATGTGGAGTTCATGAGTTCTCTGCTCTCTTGCCCCTTGAAGAATTAATGCCCATGAGTTCCATTCTTTCTCTCCTCTAATAAATTCTGCCTTAATCCCATACGCATGTTCTGGTTTCATTCCTCAGCTCCTGAAGACAAGAACCTGGACGTCACATCCCAGACCTCAGAACAACATCAGCAACTGAGCTCCTGGCTGTCGACTTTAGACTCATCTTTGTGGCTGTTGAGCAGCCAGGACTCAAAGCTCCTCTTGGTGAACTAACTGCCACAGGCCAGGGTGGGTGATTCCTGGATCCACGTCATCTGATTCTCTGTCTTGCACGCATTGTTGTTAATCCAGGGTGTTATTCTGGGCCAAATATGTTTCAAAAAATAAAAAGAGCAGGGGTAGGATGAGGCTGTAGTTCAGTGCGAGAACACTTACCTATCACATGTGAGGCCCTGAATTCAGTCTCTGTCACACAAAACAAGCAGTAAAATAAAACAAGACGAAACCCTAAATCAACCTTCCTGCGTGTGCAGTACAATCCATTGAAAGGAACTACACCAGTTAACATTAGTTTGTATTGTGTGATATGTGCATATATATGATGTGCATGTAAGTTTCTTTCCATATTAAAAACATACTAACACCTCTGCACCACAATTAGAATTTGAGTCTAATTCTTTCATACATTTAGGTTGTAAAGATCATCCCAGAGCAATGAGGGCCATCGATGCCCTTACACAGAATTGGTGACACTGATGTTGTTTAGAGGAGATGTTTAAGTAAGATCAGGATTTGAAGAAAGATCCCCAGCATGCCCTTTATGTGACTGTGTGGAAACTGAGCTGTGTGTCAGTTAGTTACAGACGACAACTTCATAATCAAAGACTGAGCTTTCAAGCACAGTTGCAAAGAGCTATTTAAGACAGGCTCAGAACAAGCCTATGGGAAATTACTTATTATCTAATTGATATGGGAAGACCCAGCCCCTAGTGGATGGGACTACACCCGGGGCAGGTAGATAAAATGGAGAGTTGGCTCAATATTTTGACTGATAGGCAAGTTAGATAGTATGCTTCTCTCTGAGCAATTCCTGTGGCTATGGTATAGCCAGTTCACTTTCCTTCCTTCATGCTGGTAAACTGTAACCGAGAATCATGAGGTGGCATAAACCCTTGCTTCCTTAAATTCTTCCCTTATGTATTCATAGGGGAAACACAATCCAGATTGTCCGTAACAGGTTGCTGTATGAAGCTGTGGAAAAATACCAGGTTTATGGGACAAGATCATGAGATGAGTTTGGGTAGGCGAAGGAGCTTTGGAATATGCAGATGGAGTTGTTCTAGAGAACAGAGCTGAATGGAGTAGTCTGGGATGGAGATTTAATTAGGGTGTCTCCTCCATGTGGGGGAACTTGAAGCTGGATTGTGGAAGGAATGAGGTGAACAGGAATACAGTTAGAAAGGAGAGGAAACCCACAGACAGCTTCCATGTTCGTAGTTGTGAAGAATGAGATCACAGAAATGCTAGTGAGTAACACAGAAAGAAAATCAGGAGGTTTGCAGCATGATAGCTGAGACTGGAAAGTTCTGGGCATAATGATGGGGCAGGAAGGACGGGTAGCGGTACATCCTTGGATTCTGCATCATAAAGCACACACCTGGATTCCATATATTGTAAAAGGAACTTGTGAGTAAATGTTAAACTCGATTAGCATACATACACTGTTAATGATTTGTTCCAAGGCCTCTCCCATGGAGCCCAGATGCCCCTAAAAGAGAACAAAGTTGATATCAACGGTCTTGTTCTGAGCACCCGCTGACCCCCACCAGCCCAGATGTCCCTGGAGGAGAACAAGGTTGATTGATACCGGCCGTCACTGACTAACCTCAGAGTTCCATTGCCGGCCCAAGCATGCCCAGAATGCATACAGAGTGAAGAATGATGATGATGATGATGGAATACCTTCATCGCAGATGTCACAGTGTGGCTGACCCTGACCAGAGGAGCAGGGCTGAGCTCCTGATCCACGGATGGCAACTTAGCCCTTATTTCTCGCTATGTAACCTGCTGGCTGGAGAGCAGATGGAAGACAGTTTTTCCCAGGTGCTAACCCAGTGCCTTCTGACTGCTGGTGTCCGGATACAGATCAACCCAAGGATTCGGTTCTGCTCATTAGGCTCCAAGACCGCAGGCAGCGAAAGTTTGGGTCTTATGGTTACAATGGGATGAGGATCCCCCCCCCATTTAACCAGTTTTTAGTTAAAGCTGTATACCAGATTTCTCTATTCCTGCATCTTCTCAGCAGTTTCTTTTTTGTCTTTGCCATTTCCTTTTATTTGGCAAGACTTACCGTCTTGCTCCTGATTTTTTCTTTGCAGTCTTTATCCGGTTTTAGTCTGGTGATAGCCACTTTGCTGGGTGAATGCCCACATGGAGAGTTGATAGTTGCGCCATTACTCTTTCCTGCTGCATGCCTTCAGTGTACATGACGTATTTCTTCCTATAAACCGGACCACTTTGTCCACCTGCTGCCCATTAGAGTGTCCTCCTTGTACAACCTGAACTTCATCATCCTTTTTGGATAGGCACAAAGCGAACATTGTACGTCTGTCTCAGTTCCCTGGAGAGAGGGAATGACATAATCTTCCTTCCAGTGTGAGAGAGTGCATTGAAATGCCTTTTGCAGTTCTTGCTTCAGTTAGCTGTCACAAAGAGATTGAGCTTCATTTTGACGGCTGCTGTTATGGTGTTGGCCACAGAAGGGAAGAGTGGGATTAGGATTTTTTTCAAAAAATGTGTAACTGACTTGGTTATGTTATGATAATTTTACAGTAAATTTAGGAAGAGCTGTTTAGTATAACAGTGGAGGCTAAATTAACATTGGAGTATGTCATAGTAAGTGAAGGTTTAAAAAGTAGAGTCAGAAATTTGCAAATATTTTGAGGTTTTTCTTAAAAAAAATTGTGCACATGTGTATATGTGCGTGTGCATGTATGTAAGTGTGGGCGTGCTTGTGCCATAGCAGGCATTTGGAGGTCAGAGGACAACCTTGGGTGTCAATCTTCACCTTCTATAGTGTTAGAAATGGGTTGCATCTCAGGGCTGCAAAGATGACTCAGGAATTAAGACTCTGCCTGGAAAGTAGAAGGTCCTGAGTTCAGATCCCAGGCCCCACGTAAAAACACCAGACAGGAATGGTGACAGCCTGTACTTCTGGCCCTGGTGGGCAGAGCCTGGGAAATCCCAGAGCCAAGCAAAAAGGAGGTAGAAGCAATCCAGGATGAATCCTGAAGTCACAGTTGGGCCTCCATAGGAACGCACAATGCCCCCCAAAATGAATAAATAAAGTTTTTAAAAAATGGGGTGTCTTTTTGTCACTGTGAACAGCAGGCTAGTTGGCCGGAAAGCTTCCAGGGATTCTCCTGTCTCTGCCTTCGATCTCCCCCACGGAAGCACTGGGATTGCAGATGCAAGTGCTGCCACGTCCGACTTTTATGAGGGCTTGGTGTATCTGAACTCAGGTCTCGTGTTTGCCTTATGAGGCAAGAAGAGCTTTACCACAGTGCCATTTTCCCAGCCTGAAGCTTGGTTTTGTTGAGGCAATACTGAAGGCAGCAAAGACGCAGCTAGACAAATACATGGACACCAAGGTGCGTTGTACTTTTTGCTTTTGTGATCTGAGCATGTAGCTAGCTAGTGAAACAGACCCGAGAATGAGGGATTTTGAAAAGTGAGAAGTCAAAAATCAATAATGCTTTTTAAGTGTTCTGAAGGAGAGAATCCAAAGGCTGAGGATCAGGAGAGGCCGGGAGGCTGGAAGATTCTCGATTCATGTTACATATTGGTAAAGCATCTGTGAGAATGATTCTTTGCAAAAACTTGGGAGAGATATCGTACGCTCTAGTGATATCTGACTTTGAACACCCACGCAAGAAAACAGATTATTAGAAACTTGTGTGGGTTGCTATTGCTTGCTTTGCAAGTCGTCATTAGAAAGAGATGAATTCAGGGGTGGCGGTGGGGCGGAGACACTATGTGCCCAGAAAAGCAGAGAAAGCTCTCAAATTCAGGGACTTCTTTTATTTAAATTTAACTTTATTTATTTATTTTTACGTGTGTGTGTGTGTGTGTGTGTGTGTGTGTGTGTGTGTGTGTGTGTATCAGGGGGCACTGTGTGTTCCTGTGGAGGACCAAGGATGATTTTGGAAAGCACCCTGGATTGCTCCTTTTGGCTTGGCTCTGGGATTTCCCAGGCTCTGCCCACCAGGTCTGGAAGTGCAAGCCAAAGCCATTTCTGCCTGGTGTTTTTTTTATGTGGGACCCTGGATGGGAACTCAGGACCTTCTACTTGGCAGAGTCTTGACCCCTGAACCATCTCTCCAGCCCAAATTCAGTAACCTCTTGAAAGAAGCAATTGCTTTTCACTTTTGACTAGGAAACTTGATTTTTATTTTCTTTTAAATTTTGTAAGTGTGTGTCTGTCTGTGTGAGGCAGAGGGCACTGCATCTGGCTGTGGAGGCCCAAGGTTGACTTTGGGAATCATCCTAGATTGTTCTAATTCCTCTTCCCATTTGCCATGGAGTTTCCCAGGCTCTGCATTGAAGTGCAGGCAACTGTCATTTCCACCTGGCATTTTTTAACGTTGGATCCAGGATTCAAACTCAGGACTTTCTGCTTTCGAGGTAGAGGCTTAACCCCTGAGCCTGATCTTTCCAGCCCCAAAAAGTTAATTCTGAGAGGCTTTCTGAGGAATGAAGGCTGAAGACTGAATTCATGATTGACTTGAAAACTCACTGATGTTAAAACGACCAAATAAAGATGTTTCAGAGTAAGACTCCAGATAAATATGTTCTGCCTGGTAAATAACCACAGTGACTAGAAATGAAATTAAATGTGCCATGTGGATCCTCTGTAGGCTGGTACCATTCATTGGTATAAGAGCTTTCTTGGGGGATGTAATGGTTACTCTTAACTATTGCTGTGAGAGAGCATTCAAAGTAAATCAGTTTAAAGGAGAAAGGGAGATTTATTCACTTTACGGTTCCAGATGGGAGATAATCTCTCATGGAGGAGGCGGCATGGCTGGCTGGCTGAAGCTGGAGAGAGGCTAAGTTATATCCCTCCAAGAGGCTTAGAGCTACCAGACTGCTTGCTGCAAAGGCAGACTTTTACTGGAAGTAGGGTGGGACGAATCCACCTCAAGGCCCACCCCTTGTAACTGCCTTCCTCCAGCAAGGCTCCACCTCTCAAGGTGTCATGATCATCCCAAACACATGACTGTGGGGGACACATTTCAGGGAACAGTGAGAAAGAGTCTCACTAGGTAGCCCAGGCAGGACTTGAAATGATCCCCTGACTCAGCCTTCCAAATGCTGGGGTTACAGATGTGCAGAAGGGCACAAGGAAGCAGAAGAATGAAGAAACCCGTCACTGTGTTAAGAGACAAAAATGAAAACTAGGTGTGCTAATTAGATATAGGAATCAACTTGACAATTGCAGACCGATCTTTGTGCCCATTTGTGAAGAACTGATAATTAAGGCAAACCCTGAGAAAACCTGCAGTAGATTGTCTGATTGGTGGAAAAGACTCAGCTTGTGGTGGGTGGGACCATTCCCTGAGCAGGTGTATAAGAGGGTGTGGGTGTGTGTGGGGGGAGAGGGGCCGGTAAGACCAGTGAGTTCTACGAGTATAAACTCCTTGCCATACTTTTTAGCTGGCCCAGTGAGTTGGCATTCTTTAGTGCGCATAGACAGACTTGAAGTCTGGCAAGTGAGGATTGTCCTCCCCCTCTTTCTCTCTGCCAGTTCCTTGGCTCCTGGTGTTGGTATGTGCTGCTCTCTTGTCAAACTCCTTGCTTCCATAAACCATGCGGTTATAAATTTATTGCCAACAAGCCTGCAAACTGTAACACTAGGGTCATGACCTAAGTCAGAGGCCCATGTCTTGTTGAAAGGAGTTGACCCCTGGAGGAAGAATATACCTTATCTAAGAAGCTCAGGATTCATCAGTGACTGTGGGTGGGGAGGAGTTTGAGCAAGAGTCTCCACACTTCTTCCTGATTCTGCTTGAACAAGAGTCAAAGGAGGCTCAGCCAGGACTTCTTCAGAAGTCTCCCACCATAGGGGAAAAATGTGGCATTTTTTTTTCCTCTGGGCAGGCATCTTGGCTTTTGCCTAATAAGGAGGATGTTGAACATCCCATCCCAGAGGAAGTCTCAGTAAGTGGCAACTCCTTATTCTCAGGAAGTTCCTGAGATTAACAAGCTTGGGGGGGGGGCAGGCGTTGGGTGTGGCGTGTCCCCAGGAAAAGTGTTCCCACGGCAGTAGGTATTTCATAGACCAAAGGGCTGGTGTGAGACTTTGCTCTGTCACTGAGAATGTCTAGTCCTAGTGGTAAACTGAAATTTCCAGAAGAAAAAAAAAAAAAAAAAAGAGCCGTAAGTATGTTGAAGATTCTGTGGAGCTGAATTAGAACTTTGTGATTGTGGGGTGTTGGAATGTTTCAGGTTGAGAACCAAATTCTCTTGGGTTATTTCTATTCCCCTAAATAGTCACTCATTGCTTATCCTGGTGTCTGAGCTTAACATCTTTTTGATTATTAGATAAAACCTTTGAAATGTTTTGTTTTAGCAGACTGCTAGTTTCTACCAATCCAAATATTGAGAATCTCATCAAAGAGCACTAGAAACCTATCACAGACGTTCCCTGCTTTACTGTAGCCTACTTTTCCCAGCGTCCCTCACTAACATGTTTGGCTAAATACATTGATTGATGGCTACCTTTTGCTCTGTAACTGCCAAGTCTCTTTAACATGGCAATCTGAATCCAGGTGGCCAGGCCGTGGTCGCTCATATTTGGCTTGAGCATAAATTGTCCTTTATTCCCTGGGGATGAGAGCAATATTTTGCACCGTGTTGTGGTCACATTGTGGTGGAGATATAGTCAGAAGGAAGGTGGGTCTGCGAGATGGGCCTGAGTTATGACTTCAGTTAGTGTTTGGCCTCCAACTGTTGCCATCCTACAAGCATGGCGGCATGTTTGTTTCACTCAGCTGGTATCAGCGCACACTGGCACTGCCTCTGGTGGGCGAAAGATTACTTGAAAAGTGGCCAAGTGAATATCTTATATTAAATAGCAATTACAGGAGACCGTTGTTTGGACTTGACTCCTGTACTGTTGTCATAGTTAGATAAAGATGTCAACTGACAGTTGAAGGTTTGAGCTTGGATACATTTGTAGAGAATTAGTGGATAAGCCCAGAGCAAACCTGCAGGAGATTGTCTAGCTGATGGGGAAGGCCCGCTCCATGGTGGGTGGGAGTAGGCCCTGAACAGGTGAATAAAACACTGAGAGCTGGTTGAGGAAGTCAGCATCCTTGGCCAGATGTGCTGGTCGAGCAAGTAAGGATCATCCTTTCTCAGCCATTACTAGAGATGGTGTGGCCAGTTCCCTTGGCCCTGATGTTGGTTCATGCTCTTCCATCATGAGATCACTCAGGTATAGGATCATGTCATCTGTAAACAGAGATAATTTGACTTCTTCCTTGCCAATTTGAATCCCTTTTATCTCCCTGTCTTGTCTTATGGCTTCAGCTAAGACTTCAAGTACAATATTGAATAGAAGTGGTGAGAGTGGACAGCCTTGTCTAGTTCCTGATCGAAGCAGGAATGCTTCAAGTTTTTCCCCATTGAGTATAAAGGTTCCTTCCACTCCAACCTTCTCTAGGGTTTTGATCATAAAAGGCTGTTGGATCTTGTCAAGAGCTTTTTCTGCATCTATCGAGAATATCATGTGGTCTTGGATTTTGGACTGGTTCATATGGCGAATTACATTTATTAATTTGCATATGTTGAACCAATCTTGTGTGCCTGAGATAAAGCCTACTTGATCACCTTGAATGATCTTTTCGATACAAAGTTTTTGAATCTGATTTGCTAAGATTTTGTTGAGAATCTTTGCATCTGTGTTCATCAAAGAGATTGGCCTATAGTTTTCATTTTTAAGTGAATCTTTATTAAGTTTTGGGATTAAGACGACACTAGCTTCATAGAAAGAATTTGGTAGTGTTCCTTCCTTAGCTATTTGATGGAACAGTTTAAGGAGTATTGGTGTTATTTGTTCCTTAAATGTCTGGTAGAACTCTGTGCTGAATCCATCTGGTCCAGGACATTTTTTGGTGAGAAGATTCGAGATTACTTCATCAATTTCCTCATATGTTATAGGACTATTTAAATAATTCAAAACTTCCTGATTTAATTTAGGTAAGTTGTGCTTACTTAGGAATTTGTCCATTTCTTTTGTGTTGTCAAATTTCACAGAGTATAAGTTTTTGAAATATGCTGTTATAATTCTCTGAATTTCTTGGGTATCTGTAGCGATAACTCCATTTTCATTTCTAATTTTGTTAATTTGGGTTTTCTCTATTTTGCTTTTGGTTACTTTAGCTAGGGGTGTATCAATTGTATTGATTTTTTTCAAAGAACCAGCTTCTTGACTGGTTGATTTTCTGTATCGTTTTCCTTATCTCAATTTCGGATATTTCTCACCTGATTTTGCTAATCTCCTCTCTTCTACTGCTTTTGGGATTGAATTGGTCTTGTGTCTCTAAAGCTTTAAACTGCGTTGTTAAGTTATTTATTTGTGATGTTTCCATTTTTTTGATGTAGGCATTAAGAGCTATGAACGTACCTCAGGACAGCTTTCATTGTGTCCCAAAGATTTTGATAAGTTGTATTTTCATTATTGTTCACTTCCAGGAAATCTTGAATTTCCTTTATAATTTCTTCCTGAATCCAATTCTCACTCAGCATCATAGTGTTTAGTTTCCAGGAGTTAGTGTATTTTCTGTTGTTTGTTGTATTGTGGATGTCAAGCTTTAGACCATGTGGTCTGGTGAGTACAGGCTAGAATTTTAACTTTCCTGTATATGTGGAGATTTGTTTTGTGGTCCAATATGTGGTCTGTTTTGGAGAAAGTTCCGTGTACTGCTGAGAAAAATGTGTATTCTTTGGTGTGTGGATGAAATGTTCAATAGAGATCTGTAAGGTCCATTACAGTAAGAGTTTGATTAAGTTCCAGTGTGTCTCTGTTAAGTTTTTGACCTGATGATCTTTTCCATGTTGAGAGGGCAATATTGAAATTTCCAAGAATGATTGTTTGGGAGTTGATTTCTTGCTTTAGAAACTGTAGGGTTTGCTTAATGAATGTGGAGGAGCCCATATTAGGTGCATATATGTTCGATATTGTGAAGTCTTCCTGGTGAATTGTACCTGTGACTAAAATGTAGTATCCATCTGTGTCTCTTATGACTTTTTTTAGTTTGAAGTCCACTTTGTCTGATAGCACAATAGCTACCCCTGCCTGTTTCCTGGGTCCATTAGCTTGTAGAATTTTTGACCAGCCTTTTATTTTTAGGATGTCCCTATCTTTTGTGTTGAGATGAGTTTCCTGAAGGCAGCAGATTGATGGGTTATGATTTTTAATCCAAGTTTGTAATCTGTGTCTTTTGATTGGTGAGTTAATTCCATTGACATTTAATGTTATATTGGAGAAATTACTTTTAATTTCAGACACTTTTTATGTTTAGTGGCTTTTGTAAGTGTATTATTTGGCTTTTAAGATTTTGGTGGTATTATATTTCCCTTCTGTCCTCCTGGATATGCTTGTTCTTTTCTTTAAGCTTGAATATCATTTCTAGCATTTTTTTTGAAGGCCGGTTTGGTAGACATGTAAGCCTTCAAGTTGTCTTTGTGCTGGAAAACTTTTCTTTCCACTCGATCATGACCGATAGTTTTGCAGGGTATATCGGCCTGGGTTGACACTTTTGCTCATTCAATACTTGAAGTACATCTCTCCAAGCTCTTCTTGCTTTTACTGTTTCCATTGAGAAGTTATTTGTTATTTTAATAGGTTTACCTTTAAAAGTAATTTTTTTTTCCCTTGAGGCTCTGAGCACCTTTTCTTTGTCTTGAATGTGGAATGTTTTGACTGTTATTTGCCATGGTGAGTTTCTATTTTGGTCATATCTGTTTCCAGTGCAGAATGCCTCTTGTATTTGGATAGGCCTCTCATTCTTTAGATGAGGAAAGTTTTCCTTTAGGATAATTTGAAAAATTTCCTCAGGTGTGGTATTTTGGATTCTTGTTCTTGTATTCCATGAATGAGCATGTTAGGCTTCTTCAGGGTGTCCTATAACTCTTGAATATTTCTCTCAAGTATCTTTTTGGCTTTAACAACCTCTTCCATTGGACGCGTTAATTCTTCCACGTTGTCTTCAAGATTTGAAATTCTATTTCCGCTTTGTTAGTTCTGCAAATAAGACTCTCTGCTGAGTTCTGAGTTGAAGATAACTTGTCTTTTAGTTCAATTTTAAACTCTGCTTGAGACTGTTTTAACTGTTCTATGCCTATTTTTGTTTCTTGAACTGTTTTTCTCAACTCTTCCAAATGTCTATTGTGTTCCTGTTCAAAGTGGTTGATGTGGTTATTTAACTCCTCCCGGATTTCCTCTTTCACAGTATTGATCGTGGTAATGATCAGGCTTTGAAAGTTATTATCTTGGGTCTGGCTTTCTTGGCTATTTTCTGTAAATTTGTTCTGATTGGAATCTATCATTATGGGCTAATTTTTTTGGTGGCAGATTTGTTTTCTTGGGTTTTGTTTCTCATGGATTTGCATTTTGACTTGGGCATTGTTTTCTCTCTTAAGACTTGCTTTCAGTTTCTACATGTTTTTGACTGAACTGAATTAGTTAGTATCACTATTCTCAAGCAGTTATTACTAGTGTTTGCCTTGGAGTTGGGTATGCTTGTCTGTTGTTATTGTTATTTCCTAGATGAAGCTATTAGACTGTTAGTACATCAATTAAGTCAGGTTTAGTGGACAGGGGGTGAATATTAGTATGTAGTGCAATTTTCTGATTCAGTACCTTGGTGATATGTGGGAGTGAGTGGTATAGTCCCTGAAGTTGTAAATGTTTTGGGTTGTGGCTATATGGAAAAGTTAATCTACAGTGACTAATAATTGAAGGGAATAGGATGGTAAAAAGGGGTTTACTTATCTTTGGGCTGGATATGAAGAACCTCTCCCATGTGATAGGATGATTTTAGAAGACTTCAGATGTATGGCCTTTGTCCCCTACAGCTTTGATTGGGTTTTATTTAGACTTAGTTGAATTCTAAGAAGCAGTGTGTCCTCTTTGGTCTGTGAGCATCCGGGGCAGAAAGGAGAGCTGGTAGATGTCCGTGCAGTTCACCTGGGGCATGGGATGTGGCCTAGTGGCCCTCCGTAGCCCGGAGCAGTCTCGGATTCCCTGGTGGGAGGAGCTGAGACTAGCTGATGACCTGGGGTCTGGGGGAATTTACCTGAGAAGCAGTGTGTTGTCCTCCCTGGACTGTGAGCGTCCGGGGCGGAAAGGTGCCTCCTCTTCTTCCTCCTACTTTTTTGCTGACTTTCATCAGACCTCTGTAAAACCAGCTTCAGCTCAGCTCTTTGGAACACCTACTCTACTTCCTGGGCTGAAGTGTTGCCCAAATCTAGTATTGAAAAGAAACCCAAATAAGATCTTTCAAGTTGCTGTAATTTTGTCTTTTGACTTGTAGAACTTAAAAAAAAAAAGTAAGGGTGGGGGAGGGAGAGAGAGAAAGAGAGATCAAAGAGATATTGTTTGGGAATATTAGAGAACTGGGAACATAACAACTGGGTTCTGGGAGTGCACGCACCATAGTGAGTTGTCCTGTCCAAGGGGTTAAGGTAAAGGGATGCTTTCAAAGAAGATAAGGAGACTACATCAGATGTATTGATTTAATCAAAATATTTGATAATCCTTGGTGTCGATGATTAGTAAGAGCCCAGATTCTATGACTAATAAGAGCCTAGTGTTAAACAGACTGTTGTTCATCGGATGTCCTTTATATTCTCTCTCTCTTCCCCTCCTGTCCTTCCTTTCTTTCTCCCTCTCTTCTCCTCCCTCTCTTCCCCTCCCTCTTTTCTCTCTTCCCTCCATCCCTTCCTTCCCTTCCTTTTCTTTCCTCCTTCATTTTTTTTCTTCCTCTTCTCTCCTCACGACCCCTTCCTTCTCCTCTCCCTTTCCCTTCCATCCCCTCTCAGACAAGGTCAATGGGGGGGGTGTCTCTCTATGAAACCAAACTGGCCAGTAAGTTGCAAAGCATATAGTGGAATATTATTCATCAATAGAAAGAATAATATTCAGCAATATTATTCAGCAACACAGACACATTAAAGAACATGAAATGTACTTGGTGAAAGAAAGACCACCCACTGTTTGCCTTGTTTGTTCAGAATGAGCAGACCTATAAAGTCAGGAGAACTAGGATAGAGGGATTGGAGGAATACAGTGAAAGAGTCTGATGTTTATTTTGGAAGTAATGGAATTATTCTAAATTGGATTCATATTGTTTGATGTGCAATTCTGAAGAGATGTAAAACCATTGAATTATACACCTGAAATGGGTGAAGAATGTAGTAGGTAAATTACATCTTAATAAAGCTATTAAAAATCAAATCAAGTTGAATAACAAATACAAGCCACAAATCAGTATACAGCATAATGTCATTCATATACATATCAAAATAAGCAAAACTAACATGTCATCTTTGAATCAAAGAGTGGTAACCTTTGTGGGGTATGTGAGAGGGAAAATGTGGGCCCTTTCAGATGTTTACAATATTTCTTGATTTTAATGTTTACATTGGTATTTTCTGAACATTTCTCAAGCTGTATACTTATGATGTCTACACTTTTCAATATGTAGGTTTTACTGCATAGACATTCTTGCATAAGTATCTTTTGTAGCTCTGTGTCTATTCCTATGTGTGCCTTTCTTTTCAACGAATAGAAGTAGTAGCAGTACAGGGTGATAGGGCAGCTGTATGTTCAATTTTACGAACTACCAAGTTTTGCAAAGAGAATACATGAAAATTCTTGTTAACTCTTGTTTTCCTTTTCCTTTCAGCCATTCTGGCTGATTGCAACATTTTTGGGGGGTTGTTAATTGGGAATCACAATGTATATACCTGTAGCCTGATTTTGTAATTTTTCTTTTACTTCTTTTTTTATTAAAAATTTAATTATACATTTTAAAATTTTTTACCAGTTCCCTCCCCCCCTCCTCCTCCCCCCGAACCCCCTGCTCCCCCTCCCTCCCTCCCCATCCCCCAGTGCTTCCCCCCCAATTCCCAGAGAGTCCTTTATTGTGTACGCCTAACTCTCCACTGGGTCCTCCTCTCCGATGACATATAAGGACCCAGTGACATTTCCATAAGCCCTTTCTCTTGTTCCCCTTAAGCATAAGATCACTACTATGGCTGTCAATACTTTGCCTCCAGGGGTCTCGGTGCCCTTAACAGATGCTAGACTTTATGAGGGCAACAGTGCGCTGGACATTGCGCAGGGCATGCAAAGTCCCATTATGATTGCTTTGGCCCCAACTATTGTTGAGAATCTTGCAAATCGTTGCTCCTTCCATCCTTTTGCTCTTACAATCTTATCGCCCCCTCTTCCGCAAATGTCCCTGAGCTCCAGGATGGGGAGAGATTAGGCTGGCCTAGTTCTATGTGATTGATATAGTCTCTGAAGTTCTGGATTGTGGTTTGTTGATTTTCTTTTGCAGTTTTGGTGCTCCTGCAATGCCCTTCACTCCATTCTGCTGGGCACTGTATGTCACCCCCTGGCCAGAGACAAAAAGCTGTTAAACTGGAGTCTTGTTATAATAGCACATTCAAGGGTAGATGTAATAAGAGTAGGAAACCTCAGTGAGGGAGGGGTCCATCAGCCATTTTCAAAATGATTACTTTTTATCTGCTAGACTATATGCCCTCCCCTTCTGGTGAGATCAGGAAAGAACGTCTGTGAACTTAACCAGGTTTCTCATTACTTACTTGCAGACCTTGATGGAGGGCTATTTTCTCTGCTGTAACATGGTCCCCTCTCTCCTTGTTTCTGGTGTGGCCCTCCTACCCCATCTCTCTTGTTCATAATCCTTGCAATTACTGTGTTACATAGGTTTACTTTTGAGTGTCCCAATGTGGGCTGGGTGAGTTTGGTACTAGGAGCCACCTATTAGGGAGTACATACGGCGCTTAATTTTCTGGGTTTGGGATACTTCACTTAATATAATTCTTTCTAATGACATCCATTTCCCGGCAAATTCCAGTAATTCATCATTTTTGATGGCTGAGTAGTACTCCATTGTATAGATGTACCACATTTAGGTTGATTCCATGACTTTGCTATTGTAAACAGTGCTGCTATGAACATGGTCGAGCTTGTGCTATCGAGGCGAACCTCTGCTGCATGGGGGGTTATTCCTAAAAGTGGGATAGCAGGGTCATATGGCATTTCAATCTTTAATTTCTTTAAGAATCTCCAGACGGCTCGCCAGAGTGGCTATATGAGCCTGCATTCCCACCAGCAATGTAGCAGAGTTCCCCTCTCTCCACATCCTCTCCAGCATTTGTTGTTGTTTGTATTGTGGATTTTTGCCATCCTGACCAGGGTGAGATGATATCTCAGGGAAGTTTGATTTGCATTTCCCTGATGGCGAAGGAAGTGGAGCATTTTTAAGATATTTGTTAGACATTTTAATTTCATCCCTGGTAAAGTTTCTTTGAAGTTCCAGGGCCCATTTTTTAATTGGGCCAGTGTTTTCCTTGGAGTTTAGTTTTCTAAGTTCTTTGTGCACTCTGGACAGTAGAGCTCTGTCAGATATGTGGTTAGTGAAGATTTTCTCCCATTCTGTGGGTTGCCTTTGAGCTCGTGTGACAATCTCTTTATCTGAACAGAAGCTCTTTAATTTCACAAGATCCCAACTGTTGAGAGTTGGTAGCAGTGACTGTGCCATTGGATGTCTGTTTAGGAAGTGTTGGCCTAGCCCAATCAGCTCGAGGGAGTTCCCTATCCTTTCAACTATGGTTTTTAAAGTCTCTGGCCTGATATCAAGGTCCTTGATCCATTTGGAATTAAGTCTTGTACATGGTGACAAGTACGGGTCCAACTTTAATCTTCTGCATGTGGAGATCCAGTTTTGCCAGCACCATTTGTTGAAGATGCTGTTCTTTTTCCATTGGATTCTTTGGGCCCCTTTGTCAAAGACCAAATGGCTGTAACTTTGTGGGCTTATATCTGGGTCTTCAATCCTTATCCATTGATCTGTGTGTCTATTTTGGAGCCAGTACCAGGCTGTCTTTATAACTATGGATTTGTAGTATAGACTTAGGTTTGGTATGGTAATACCTCCAGCAGTGATTTTGTTACTCAGGATTGTTTTTGCTATCCTGGGTCTTTTGTGCCTCCATATGAACTTTGAGATTGTTTGGTCAACTTCTTTGAAGAATTGCTTTGGGATTTTGATTGGTATAGCATTGAATCTGTATATTGCCTTTGGTAGGATGGTTATTTTTACGATGTTGATTCTGCCAATCCAGGAACAAGGGAGGTCTTTCCACCTTCTGGTGTCTTCTGCAATTTCTTTCTTTAGGGTTTTAAAGTTTTCATTGTAAAGGTCTTTTACCTCCTTAGTTAGGTTTATACCAAGGTATTTCATTTTTTTAGGGGTTATAGTAAATGGCATGGTTTCTCTCAAGGCTTTTTCACTTCTTTCTTTCTGGGCATATAGGAAGGCCTCTGATTTTTGCACATTTATTTTGTATCCTGCCACCCTGCTGAACTTCTCAATTAGTTCCAGGAGCTTCCTGTTGGAGTTTTTGGGATCACTCAGGTATAAGATCATGTCATCTGCAAATAAGGATAACTTGACTTCTTCCTTGCCGATTTGAATCCCTCTTATGTCCCTTCTTGTCTTATGGCTTCAGCTAAGACTTCAAGTACAATATTGAATAGAAGTGGTGAGAGTGGACAGCCTTGTCTAGTTCCTGATCGAAGTGGGAATGCTTCCAATTGTTCCCCATTGAGCATAATCCTTGCTGTGGGCTTGTTGTATATAGCTTTTATTATATTGATTAAGGTTCCTTCCATTCCCACTGTCTCTAGCGTTTTGTTCATAAAAGGCTGTTGGATCTTGTCAAAAGCTTTTTCTGCATCTATCGAGAGTATCATGTGGTCTTGGACTTTGGACTGGTTTACATGATGAATTACATTTATTGATTTGCGTATGTTGAACCAAACTTGTGTGCCGGGGATGAAGCCTACTTGGTCCCCATGAATGATCTTTTTAATATGTTTTTGAATCCGATTTGCTAAGACTTTGTTGAGAGTCTTTGCGTCTGTGTTCATCAGGGAGATCGGCCTATAGTTTTCTTTCTTAAGTGAATCTTTATTAGGTTTTGGGATTAAAACGATATTAGCTTCATAGAAGGAATTTGGTAGTGTTCCTTCCTTTGCTATTTGATGGAACAGTTTAAGGAGTATTGGTGTTATTAACTCCTTAAATGTCTGGTAGAACTCTGTGCTGAATCCATCTGGTCCAGGACATTTTTTGGTGGGAAGATTCGAGATTACTTCCTCAATTTCCTTATATGTTATAGGACTATTTAAATAATTCACAACTTCCTGATTCAATTTAGGTAAGTTGTGTTTACTTAGAAATTCATCCATCTCTTTTGTGTTGTCAAACTTCACAGAGTATAAGTTTTTGAAATATGATGTTATAATTCTCTGGATTTCTTGGGTATCAGTAGTGATAACTCCATGTTCATTTCTAATTTTGTTAATTTGGGTTTTCTCTCTCTTGCTTTTGGTTAGTTTAGCTAGGGGTGTATCAATCTTGTTGATTTTTTCAAAGAACCAGCTTTTTGATTGGTTGATTTTTTCTATTGTTTTCTTAATCTCGATTTCAGATATTTCTCCCCTTATTTTGCTAATCTCTTCTCTTCTACTGCTTTTGGGATCAGATTGCTCTAGTTTCTCTAAAGCTTTAAGCTGCATTGTTAAGATGTTTCCATTTTTTTGACATAGGCATTAAGAGCTATGAACTTACCTCTTAGAACAGCTTTCATTGTGTCCCAAAGATTTTGGTAAGTTGTATTTTCGTTATCATTCACTTTCAGGAAATCTTGAATTTCCTTTTAATTTCTTCCTGAATCCAGTTCTCATTCAGCATCATATTGTTAAGTTTCCAGGAGTTAGTGTATTTTCTCTTGTTTGATGTGTTGTGGATGTCCAGCTTTAGGCCGTGGTGGTCTGATAGGGCACAGGTTAGAATTTCAACTTTCTTGTATATGTGTAGATTCATTTTGTGGCCCAATATGTGATCTATTTTGGAGAAAGTTCCGTGTGCTGCTGAGAAAAATGTGTATTCTTTGGTGCGTGGGTGAAAAGTTCGATAGAGATCTGTAAGGTCCATTTCTTTCAGGGTTTGATTAAGTTCCAAAGTGTCTCTGTTAAGCTTTTGACGTATTGATCTATCCCATGTTGAGAGGGCGGTGTTGAAGTCCCCAAGAATTAGCGTTTGGGGGTTGATTTCTTGCTTTAGACGCTGTAGGGTTTTCTTAATGAATGTGGAGGGGCCCGTATTGGGTGCATATATGTTCAGTATTGTGAAGTCTTCCTGGTGAATTGTACCTGTGACTAAAATGTAGTATCCATCCGTGTCTCTTATAATTTTCTTTGGTTTGAAATCCACTTTGTCTGATAGCATAATGGCTACCCCTGCCTGTTTTCTGCTTCCATTTGCTTGTAGAATTGTTGACCAGCCTTTTATTTTAGAGCGTGCCTATCTTTTGTGGTGAGATGGGTTTCCTGCAGGCAGCAGATTGATGGATTGTGATTTTTAATCCAAGTTTGTAATCTGTGTCTCTTGATCAGTGAATTAAGTCCATTAACATTTAGTGTTATAATGGAGAAACTATTGTTAATTCCAGACATTTATTATGTTTAGTAGCTTTTATAAGTATATTGCTTCGCTTTTAATGGTGTTATATTTGCCTTCTGTTCTCCTGGATATGCCTGTTTTTTTCTTCACGCTTGAGTATCATTTCTAGCATTTTTTGAAGGCCTGGTTTGGTGGACATGTATCCCTTCAAGTTGTCTTTGTGCTGGAAGATTTTTCTTTTTCCCTCGATCATGACTGATAGTTTTGCAGGGTAAATCAGCCTGGGTTGACATTTTTGCTCATTCAATACTTGAAGTATGTCTCTCCAAGCTCTTCTTGCTTTTGCTGTTTCGACTGAGAAGTCATTTGTTATTTTAATAGGTTTACCTTTAAAAGTGACTTGTTTTTTCTCCCTTGAAGCTCTCAGCACCAGTTCTTTATCTTGAATGTGGAGCGTTTTAACTATTATTTGCCGCAGCGTGCTTCTATTTTGGTCGTATCTGTTTGGGGTGCGGAATGCCTCTTGTATATGAATGGGCCTCTCTTTTTTTAGATGAGCAAAGTTTTCCTTGATGATCGTTTGAAAAATTTCCTCAGGGGTGGTATTTTGAGATTCTTGCTCTGGTATTCCATGAATACGCATGTTAGGCTTTTTCAGGGTATCCCATATCTCTTGGATATTTCTCTCAAGCATCTTTTTGACTTTAACCACCTCTTCCATTGAGCTGGTTAGTACTCCCACTTTATCTTCAAGGTCTGAAATTCTGTTTTCTGCTTCCTTAGTTCTGTTAATAAGACTCTCTGTGGTGTTCTGGGTTGAAGATAACTTGTCTTTTAGCTCAGTTTTGAACTCTGCTTGAGTTTGTTTTAACTGCTCTATGCCACTTTTTGTTTCTTGCACTGTTTTTCTCAACTCCTCCAAGTGTCTGTTGTGTTCCTCCTCAAAGCGATTGATTCGATTATGTAATTCCTCCCTGATTTCCTCTTTCATAGTATTGAACATGGTAATGATCATATTTTGAAAGACCTTATCCTGGGTGAGGCTTTCTTGGCCTTTTTCCGCGGGTTTGTTCTTGTTGTAGTCTAACGTTATGGGATTAATTTCTTCAGTGGGAAGTTTGTTTACTTGAGTGTTGCTTCTCATGGATTTGCACTTTGACTTTGGCATTGTCATTTTAACTCTTAAGATCTCTCAATTTCACTAAACTGAATTATTTGGCCTGGGGTCCTGGTGGGCGGGGCCCGAACGGGGACTTACCTAGGACGCGGGGTGAGGCCCGGCTGGACCTCGCGCGTGTCCCGACCAGTGGAGCGGGGTGGGGTGAAAAGGGAGGATGGGCGCGTAGGTGTGGAGCTATTTAACCCGATGGCAGCTGGGGCGGGGCCCGGGCGCAGGGGGAGGTCCTCCTCGTCCCTCGGCCCCCGCGCGCGACTCCGGCTGGATGGTGGGAGTCGGAGCCGGGTCCCTGTGGGCTGACCTGGGGTCCTGGTGGGCGGAGCCCGAACGGGGACTTACCTAGGGCGCGGGGTGAGGCCTGGCTGGACCGCGCGCTCGCGTCCCGACCCGCGGAGCAGAGTGGGGTGAAAAGGGGCTGATTTTGTAATTTTTATCTCATTATTCTTGTGTGTGTGTGTGTGTGTGTGTGTGTGTGTGTGTGTGTGTGTGTGCGCGCGTGCGCGCGCGCTGAGACGGGATGTCTTGATGTAGTCCCTGTTGGCTACAAACTCTGTGTGTTGCCCATGCTGACTTGAGCTTGAAATCCTCCTGCCTTAGCCTGGCATCACCAGGTTTTCATTATGATTTCCCCAATAGCTTATGATACCAAGCACCTCTTCACCGTAGTGTTTATGTAGAATGGGGTCCAAAGCAAGTAACTAACTGAAGGTCAAAGAGACTCTATAGAACAGGCATTTGTAGCAAGGCATTCTTTTTAAATGGCCTAGGAGATTTGCATGGCTAATATGTTGCTAGAGAAGTTTGTCAACTAAAACAAGTTCATCAGGCAGGCTTGTGGGTTGCAATTAATGTAGTATCTTGGCGGGGGTATCAGTAGTAGGGAAGCACATATGTACAGCAAGGAGAACACAGGAAATCTGTCTTCCTCTCAGTTTTGTTGTGAACTTAGAACTGCTTCAAAAATATTTATTTTTCAAAACTTACTGAGATTCTCTCTTCTTCATTCCTAGATGCTGGGAGGTGGGGAGGGTGCTCCTGCCTTGCTTTGTGACCAAAGCTGTGGGTCCAGCCTTTCACTCTGAAACGGTGAGTGAAAGTAAACGCCTCTTCCTTAGAAAAGATGATAGAGTTAACTCTTGGATTGCTTTTTATCCATAAAAAAGTGGTTGAAAGAGAAGTCAGGAAACAAAAAAAAAGCAAAATATAGTGTGCAGAGGGGGCTGTCCAGATACTCTCTCACCTCCGAAGATTGTAGCTTGTTGTTTCATGTATTTATTTCCACTTTTACTATTATTTTTATTCCTTATTCTTTTAAAGCATCATACATGAATAAAAAGTTACCATAATCTTACTCCTTAATTCCTAATCCCATCCCTTTCCTCTTCCCATTATAATTCTTCTTCCCTGCCAGTTTCCTCACTATTTTCATTTTTTTCCATGTGACTCAATGAGTTTCATTTGGTTTGCCTTTGCTGGAATGTGCTTGAGCACTTGTTGGAGCATGAATTATGGTGTAGTATTTGGATTATGAATTATATGAATTATGGGTGTGTTATTGAGGAAAGCATCTCCCCTCCCCAATCCAGCGTTAATACTCCATAGTCTGTCAGGGAGGCATGGGGCCACTTGAAATCTTTCTCTTACCATGGTGAAATGCTGATAGGTCAAATCCTGTGCAGGGTCTTGTACACATGGGCAACTAATTTCTTGAGTCGTCTTTTTGTTTTCGTTTTCACAGAGGGTCTTACTGTGCAACTCAGTCTGATCTAGAACTCAATATTCCCCTGTCTCACTTTATGTAATGCTAAGATTATATACGCACGCTGCCATGTCCAGTCGGAAGCTCGTTTGATAGATGGAGATTCAGCCTTTTGTTCTCAAAGGCTCTGAGTTCCAACTCATCAAGTTTTTAATTTCAGTAATGGATTTCTGGGGAAGCAGCTCAGTGGTATTGCATTTGCGTAACATTCACGAAGCCCGAGTTTGACCCCCATTTCCCCACTCCAGAAATAAACCACTTGAGATGGTAAAATAGGCTGAAACGTTGCATTGGGATACTTGGATTATGAGGTTTTTCATAATTGAGTCTTGTTTGAGAGGAAAAATTACATGGATATGTGATTCCCAAACAACTTGTCCAATCAGTGTTGCCAATGCAGATCTCTTGTCTACATGTCAGCGTAGTATTAGCCAATGTATCAAGCAAAACACGTGCACTGTCTCATTCACTGCTGTTAATAGATCTTCCTAGTGTATTCTTGTTCATGCTCACAGTGACCATAAGAGATGGTCCAATTGTGTCCGCTTTTGTTAGTGAGAACATTGAGTTAGTGGCACAGTGTGAATCAGGGAGGCACGTGTCACAGCTGGGTGCTTTGCTGGTCAGGAGAGACTTGGGAGATAGAGGGAGAGAAGGAGTGGGTGAGGGCAGAGGACTGGGAGGTAGCGGGGCAGGAGTAGCAGCCTCTGTTCAGATGCCATTCGCTAATCCTTGAGTGGAGACTGCGCTCCGGAGACATGGCTATCTTGACTGACTTTGTTCTCGCTCCCTGAGGTTGGGTAGTGATTCCTGAAACTGTCCTCCTTGAGGATGGAGGCATATGCTTTCTTCTTGGAAGGAACGTTCGTTGGGAAATTCATTCATGCTGAGAAAAAGTCAAACAACATTCCCATCTTTATCCACCATACCTCTGAGGGAGCCTCCTATCATGCTTGGAATGTGAGTTGGCCCCACAGGCTCATGTATTTGACTCTTAGTTGATGTCTGGGATGGCAACCTGAGAAGGTGAGGCCTTCTGAAGGAAGGCATATCACCGGGGGTGGGTCTTGAGGTTGGTTAACCCACCTGCTTCTACTAGCAGTCTGCTCTCTGGTTTACTCTCTCAGCCTTCATGTTGACTGTGACTCAAGCCACTTCCAGCTTCTGCAGCCAGCCATGCCTTTTCTACCATAATGGGCTGTCTCTTCCCTCTGGAGCCGTGAGCTAAATAGGCCTTTCTTTCTTTCTCAAGTTCCTTGAGTCTTCATGGTGTCTCACAGCAGCACAAAGAGTAACCGTGCCACCTCCCCACCTTGGCCAGTTCTGGAATGGTCAGAACAGTCTCTTTTGTTTTCCTTCGAACTTATCTCTTAAAAGCTATTTTGAGGGCTGGAGAGGTGGCTCAGGGGTTAAGCCTCCGCCTTGCAGGCGGAGGGTCCCGAGTTCGGATCCCAGATCCCACGTATAGACGCCAGGGGGAAGCGGGGGCGGCCTGCGCTTCTGGTCCTGGTAGGGCGGAGCCTGTGAATCCCAGGGCAGAAGGAGGTGGAGGCGTCCATGGTGGTTCGCGAATTCGTCCGTGGTTCTACACATACACAGACACACACATACACACACACAGACACACGCGCGCGCACACATACACACAGTTGAATAAATAATAATAATAATAAAAAAATTTTTAAAAAAAAGCTATTTTGAGTTGAGACCCTTCTAATTATCTGAACTAGTCTAATGTGTTGGTGGGTGCCTGTAATCCTACCTCCTGGGGAGACTGATATAGAAAATAATTCCGTTCTGAGGACAGTCTGGGTAACATCGACATAATTGTCTTTTTTACCAAAGTAATAGAAATCCAAGGGAATGGCTCATCATGTGACATGCATTTAGTGAATACCCACTATGTGGCATTAAAGTTAGTGGAGACCCAAGACGCTGGCACTCCCTCACTAGTGGCCTGCTACAAGAGACCAGGTATAATTAGCAGGGGGAGTTTGGTGTTTGAGATTAACAACAGTAATAAAATGCAGCATTGGGGGCGTTGCTCAGTGGTAGAGTATAGCATGCACAAGACTGTGGGCTCCACCCTGCATCCTAAAAAGTCAATAGCCCCAGTAACATGGTGCTGCAGTCATGCCACAGAGCGGGTGCTGTTACGTAACAGTCTGTACTTGTGATGATCTGAAACGACTGAAGCGCTCAGGATCTGCTTCGACTCTGTGGTGTTTTGCTTTCTGCTTGGTATACGGATCTGCATTTTACAAACAATTTCCTTGTTACCAAGAGACACCTCAGGTTTTAGCTTTGAAAAGAGACAAAGAAAACTTAGAAATAGTTATTCTAAATGCAGTGCTAAATTAGATAGCTTTAATCAAAATTAAAATGATCTCTTGGCAAGATGGCTCAGTATGTGAAAGGTGCTTGCCACACAAACCTGGCAACATCAGGTCCATCTCTGAAACCCACATAAAGGGGGCAGGAGAGAGAGAACCAAAACTCACAAAGTTGTCTTCTGAACTCGATATGCACTCTCTGGCACGTGCAAGCACTTGTGCACACACACATGAATACATATCACATATACACTCCACATACATACACATAGCACAGCAAACATTATATACATACAAACCACACACGTGTACAAACACACATTATATACCTACATATCCCACATATCACATACATGTTACACATCATATACACATACCACTTGTACACACACACACACACATGCACACTACACATCATACCTCTCTCATACACATGCACACAATAATAATAGTTAATAAAGCTTTTAAAATATTTTATTTACTCGTGTGTGTGTGTGTGTGTGTGTGTGTGTGTGTGTGTACTGTGTGTCCCTGTGGAGGACCAAGGGGGTGTGTGTGGGGGTGAGAGAGAACACTGTGTGTCCCTGTGAAGGACCAAGGATGACCAGGAATCAACCTGGATGGCTTCTACTGCCTTCTTGCTTCACCCTGAGATTTCTCTATTTATCTATTTATCATCTATCTATCTGTCTGTCTATATTTATCTATCTTTTTCCTCTGTTATCCCTATCTTTATCTCTCTCTATATGGTGTAGCAACAAGAGGATTATTTTCAGGGAGTAAGGGGGACCAGTAAGGGAGAGGGACGCAAGAGGATGGTGGGATGGATATGAGCAAAATGTAATGATATATCTATATGAAGATGTCATGTGAAACCTATAATTTTGTATGGCAACTAAAAATTAATAATAATAACAGAGACAAAGGGATTCCTCTATTCTTCCCCTTTTGGGAGAAACTGAGCTTTGTATGTCAGCAAAGGCATTGGAGTAAATTAATGTCCTCTGTCATTAAGAACATTCCTTAAGCTCCTCTATCACATTTTCCTTTGTAACAAAGACTGTCCGCATTTGCAGCAGTTCCTAGCTTGTTTCCTGCTAACATAAACCTGTCCTTGGAAAAAAGAACTTAAAGAGAATTAGTAAGATTGTGAAGACCATTGAAAAGGGTGCCATGTGCTATGAAAATAATCTTCGACAGAAACACAGAATTCTGATCATTTTCTTACAGTTTTTTTCCTGATGCTAATGTTGGTACTGACACTTCTATAATCCTAAAAAGGAAGAAATATTTGTAAGACTTTTTTTCTTAAAATACTACCCCTTATTTCTCCCTCATGGATGAAGGGATGAGGGGGATGAGAAGTTCTATCACTTACAGTGATTGTTTGGCTTGTTTTATTGAGTGCATGACATACACTTACTAACTCACACGTGACATGCTCATGTTAACTATGGTGGATATGTCCCGTCTCACCATCTTGGGGGAAATCATTCTTATTTTCCCTTATTCTTCCATGCTGTAGGTTGTAACAAATCAAGTGTCTCCTACTTTGTTTTTTTTTTCAGCTCTCCCCAAGTGTCCAGGAACCCCTGGGGTGAAGCGTCTATGCTTCTACATGCAGGCTGTGTGCAGAGTGGGGGCCCCACAGCTCATGGCTGCTTCCGAGCGTCAGCCCGCTGCGCTGCTGACTGCCTGTCTTGGCAGCAGCAAGTGCGGTGTCCACTTACTTTGGTGATGTCATTCCTCTCACTGATCCTTGAAGAGACAGCGTCTGGTGTCCAGGGCTCGAGCGCTAGATTCCCTGTGCTTTTGCAGGCCCCTCTTCCCTTCCCTTTCTTTTCCTTGCCCTCTCTTCCTTTCCTCTTTCCTTCTCCCATCTCCCCTTCAGAGTCTCACCTATGGACCAGGATGGCCTGGAATTCATCCCTCAGTCTCCCAAACACTGGAATTCCTGTCATGTGTCAGCCCACCCAGTTTCTTTCTTCTCTGCTCTTTATAAAGAGTTTTCCTTTGCTGCTGGGTTTGGGAAAAGGTTGGAAGCCTCCTTGCTTTGATCTCTGGCACAAACCCGATGGCCGGAGTCACAACGCCAGTCATGCACCGCTGTCTACCAGATCCTCCTGGGGCAGACAGAGCCTCCGCCCTGCCTGGTTCTTGGGATCATTAAACAACATGGCCTCTTGTGTGTGCTGTACACAAAGGCATCTTGGTTGAAGCATCTTTGTCAAGCCGCAGGGGACTGTTAAACCTTCCCCCAGCAAAACATCTGCATGCTTTTCACATATCACTAAAGGAGCTCAAGATAGCTTTCAAGACTGTGCGCTGAGGTCAGTTGTTCCTCAACTTTGGGTGCTGAGAGTATCTGTGCGTGTGTGTGTGTGTGCGTGTGTGTGTGTGCGTGTGTGTGTGTGCGCATGTGTGTGTGTGTGTACAAGAAGACACTGGATTGTGTGTGTCTGTGGAGGTCCCAGGGTGACACTGAGAACCATCCTGGACTGCTCTTCCACCTTATTGCTTTGCTCTGGAGTTTTTCAGGCTCTGCTTTCCAGGATGATAATTACAAGCAGCCTCTGTGACCGTGGGATCAGGGATCTGAATCCCAGGTCTTTTGCTTTGGAGACAATGGCTTTTAACCACTGGGGCATTTCCCCAGGGCCTCCTCCCCTCCCCCATGTGTTAAACTTAAAAATACATAAAGTATAGTTTCTTTATTGTTTCCGTTGAAGATGAAGAACATTTAATGGAAACAAGCGATCCCAAGGGCCTGCGAACAGAGGTCAGTTAATTGCCCAGCCTTTGCTTATAAGGCATGCATGAAGACCTGGAGTTCCCAGCCAACCAACAGTACTCCAGTATCTATGCCTTCTGTAGATAGCCAAACATAATCATTTTAACCCTAAATCTGTGCTTATTCCAAAGGACCTTACATACATGAACTTTGCAGGCATGGAATTTAGGAGCCTCAGCAATGGTGGAATAAACTCTTGACATCAGCAGACCTTGACTGGTGTTTCCCATTGGTCATGTTGCCACCTGACAGGAGATGACAGGAAGCTGCCAGCTTATGTGGCATGTTGGTTTTTGAAATGAGCCTACATTTATTAATTTATTCCCATGAACTCCTGGTTTCCCATTTCTAATTTCCTACTCTCACTTTCAGTTGGTAGGGCACTAAAACCTTTACAATTTTCTGCTACTTGACATGTTTTTATCTATAGGATGGTTTTATCAGGGTGGTTAATTCTACTAGTCACTGACATCTAGATGTACATTATTATTTTACTTTTC
Organism: Typhlomys cinereus; assembly: GCA_023101885.1. Lineage (NCBI taxonomy): Eukaryota > Metazoa > Chordata > Mammalia > Rodentia > Platacanthomyidae > Typhlomys > Typhlomys cinereus. The sequence continues at coordinate 846,244 of JALPQD010000411.1, read as the reverse complement.
CTAGAGAGATGTACTTTGGAGGAAGTATCATTTTTCTTTTTTTTTTTTTGAAAGTATCATTTTTCAAATGAGTCATATGGGTCAGAAGAAGAGAAAAAATGAATTACTAAACTTGCTGGAAGCAGCAAGTGTGCCTTATAACAATGAGTCTCGTGGCCAATGAAGATGCTGGTTTTGTTGTGTTCCCCCTTCTCCCTTTCTCCTCCTTTCTCTTTCCTTCCCTTCCACCCTTCTCCTTCCCTCTTCCTCTTCTCTTCTTCCCTTCTTTTTCTTCCTTCTCTTCCTCTTCTTCTTCTCTTTCCACCCCTCCCTCATTCACCCACCTTCCTTCCTTCCCTCTTCCCTCACTCCCTCCCTCCCTCCTTCCTTCCCTCCCTCCTTCCTTCCCTCCCTCCTTCTTTCCTTCCATCCTTCCTTCTGTCTTTCCCTCCTTCCTTCCCTCTTTCCTTCCTTCCCTCCTTCTTTCCTTCCTTCCTTCTTTCCTTCCTTCCTTCCCTCCTTCTTTCCCTCCTTTCCTTCCTTCCTCCTTCTTTCCTTCCCTCCTTCCTTCCTTCCTTCCCTCCCTCCTTCCTCCTCTCCCGCTTTCCTTCCCTCCCTCCTTCCCCTCCTCCCTCCTCCTTCTCCGTCCGTCCTCTCCTCCTTCCTTCCTTCCCTCCTATCTCCTCCTTCCTTCCTTCCCTCTCCTCGTTCCCTCCTCCCTTCCCTCCTTCCTCCCTTCCCTCCTTCCTTCCTTCTCTCCTTCCCTCCTTTCCTCCTTCCTTCCCTCCCTCCTTCCTTCCTTCCCTCCCTCCTTCCTCTCTTCCCTCCTTCCCTCTTTCCCTCCCTCCTTCCCTCCTTCCCCCCTCTCCTTCTCCCCCTCCTCATCCTCCTCATCCTCCTCCTCTCTCCTCCTCCTCTCTCTTCCTCCTCTCTCCTCCTCCATCTGGTCTTTTTGGTTTCTTGTGATGATAACCTGACATGCTCCCTGACATGGCCCCAAATGGTGGCCCTATTTTGGAAAGTTGCAAAACACTTCAGTCATGCATTAGCTAGTAGAGGTGGGTCAGTGGGGGTCGGCCTTGAAAATTCTGTCTCTGGCTTCCAGTCGCAGCCGTCTGCTTTCTGATCTGCCAACATGTGAGGGACTCCTGCCACAGACTTCCAATGCCATCAACAAATCTACGCTGAAATCCCCTAAAGCTTGAGCCCATACAAACCTCCATGTGTCTCCTTCTATCCCAGCCATGGGGACAGGAACTAACACAGATTTTTATTCTTTCCTGAAGCAGGTCCTCAGCTATGGCGTTTGAGAATCTCTTGGTTTCCTGGCAGGGGAGTTTGCCTGACGATGGCAGATGGAAACTTGATTTTCAATAGGTTGAGAAAGGGATATCTCTCTTCCTTGGCTGCATGATGACCGCCTGCAGACAAAGTCCCAGAGAAAGTTAATTCTGGCAAGTTAGACTTCTCCTGGAATCTTAATTGGAAGAATGGGGAATCATGACTGCAAGTTGACCAGTAAATGATTCCCACATGAGAAGGATCTGCATAGAGTTGCTGTTAACGGTGTTGAGGACTTTGGCTTTTGCTACAGCTGATGGTCATAAATCCAGATTTTTCTCTAGTGCCTTATCTTGATACTTTGCTGTGAAGATCCATTCTCCCCGGGCAGCCGAGAGGCCCCCTAAACGTTCTGGGTAACTGCTATTTTATATTTATGCTTCCTTGTGGATTCTCTGGAGCCAGAGGTAGCATCTGCTCCTGCGGTTTGCAGGGCATTGAAAGGCGAGCTCCTCTTGGCTCTGTGATGATGGATGGAAAGTGCTTCTTACCCACTGTGTTTTAATCAGTTTCTCTCTTCTCTGCTTCTAAGCAGAAGCGTTTTCTGCATCGTGGCATTGATAGATAGAAGCGCTCACCAGCTATCTTCAGAAATTCATGAGAAAATTAGTTTACCATTATGAAATAGCACGTTCCATTTCCCTTACACAGGTCTGTTTCTATCAAAAGAAGATTCGCTGTTTGCATAGGAAGGACAGCCTAAGGGTGTTTGGTTCTTTGTTAGAATGTGGGTTGATGCTGGTGAGTGACTCTGTTATGTTTGTTCATTTTCAGGTAAGAAGATTATCTGTTACGTTGTTTATGCCAACAAATTAGTTATAGATAAAGCAATTCAGTTGATCCAAGCTGTACTAAGAAATGATGGCTCATTTTTGTCTCTGAAATGACTTTTATGACCTTCCATTAAGTGACTTATTTCATGATATCAAGGAATGAAATCATAGAAATGATGATATAATTGTATTTAAGCAGATACATTTCCCAAGTCTGTTGATCCAAGGACCAATGTAAGATTATCACAAGGAGGTTTGGTCATTCAGAGTGGGACTTGACATGTAGACCAGGCTGGCCTTGAAAGATTATAAAGGAAAAATTGAATTATTATTATCATTATTGGTAGTTAGATAATCTTACTTAATTGAAAGCTGAGCTTTAGGTACAGCAGTGAAGAATTGGTATTTGAGATGAGCCTTCAGCTGTCTGTGGGAGATTTCCTAGTTAATGTGGGAGGGTCCAGCCCATTGTGGGTAGGACTAGTCCCTGGCAGGTAGATATGCTGGAGAGAGCTGGTTTAGTAGTTTGATACTCTGGCATACTTTTCCAGACTTGAAGTCTGGCAAGTAAGACTTTATTCTCTCTCCCAATCCCTGCAAATATGGCATGACCAGTTCCTTGGCTTCTGGTATTGGTATGAACCCTCCTACCCTGGACTGTGAGTTGTAATGAGACCATAAGCAACAACAAAACATCCCTGTTATTTGATTGTGAACTTACTGGTAATGCACAGACAAGCTGCAACATGATGACATATTGTGGGTTACACGTGTATGAACTCAGACTGTCAGGCTGGCTTGGCAAGCACTTTTACCCACTGAGGCATCTCTCCGGTCCTGACGTTAAACCTCCATCTACCTGCTTCAGCCTCTCAAGTGTTGGGATTACAGTTCTGCACCACCTGGACCCAGTTTTGCCACTGAATTTTATTTAATGAAGGGATCTTTCGTCTTAGAAACTATCCGAGGTGAGTATTTTCCTGTATTTCTCACAGAAAAAAAATAATGCAATAACCCAGCGAATTAAGAAAAATAAATTGGGGGTTAGTGGGATGGTTCAGGGGTTAAGACTCTGCCTGCATTAGGAAGTACCTGCAGTAGGATCCCTGATCCTACATAAAAATGCCAGGCAGAAATGGTGGCAGAATGCACTTCTGGTCATGGAAGGCAGAACTTGCAAAAAGGAGGTGGAACAGTCCAGGATGACTCCTGAAGTCACTCTTGGTCTCTTCAGGGACACACACTCAAGTACCTTTTACTACTGCTGCTGCTGCTGCTGCTACTACTACTACTCCACACACACGCACACATAATTGGTGTTAAATGTATATGGCCCAATCAATTTATGAAGCCAATTAAATAAACATGAGGTTCTTTCAAGTATTCATGGCCTATAAAATGCTAATGTGGGTTAGAGTCTTCAAGAAGCAATCTCATTAGATTATGTCCCAAGGTGTTTTGATCACAAGTTCATTTGTTGCTGGCATATTCGTACATCACCCCACGGGTCATCAAGCATAGCTGGGCAAGTGCTGGTCTACTGTGACTCTCAGTGCTTCGGGCAGACAATACGACCCACAAGTGGAGTGCTGGGTGCTCCAGACAACCTGCTTGCAGTCTCAAAGCTGTGCCCTGACATATCCATTATTTCACGCTCACTGGCTTCCTTATACAAGGACATGTTTTTAGTCTGTGCCTTGTGATACCAGTCTTCGTATCTGAATATATATTCTGTTTGCACTTAAAAAACAACAACTGGGTCTTGCCTATGCAGTTCAAGCTGTCTTAGACTCACAGTCTAGTTGTCCTGTCCTCTTAAATGTAGTACTACCATACCTGGTACACTTTTTAAGTTTTTAAAAATATATATTATTAAATAAAATTAGCAAGTACAACGAGTCTTCCTAACCCCTCCTTTCTCCCTCCCTTCCTTCCTTCCCCCATTCCTCCCTCTCTTCTCTTTGTGAACCCAACCTGTCCCCTCCCACCCTCCTGTCCATCAGTTTCTGTGGGTCCTGGGCTCCCTCTGGATCTCTGTTTTAATGGGGTGGGGGGAGGTGCAGGCATCTGTGACATGGTACACTTTTTTTTTAAATTTTTTATTATTTATTCAATTGTGTGTGTGTGTGTGTGTGTGTGTGTGTGTGTGTGTATGTAGAACCACGGGCGAATACAGGAACTACTATGGACCACCTACACCTTCTCCTTTTTACTCTGCCCAGGGATTCACAGGCTCCGCCCTACCAGGACCAGAAACGCAGGCCGCCCCCACTTCCGCCCGGAGTCTATACGTGGTGTCCAGGATCTGAACTCAGGACCTTCTGCCTGCAAAGCAGAGGCTTAACCCCTGAGCCACCTCTCCAGTCTTGACATGGTGTACTTTATAAAAATTGTGCTGTAAAATGTACTTCTCCATATCTTCCCCCATCCCCACATATTTGTAGCCTCCCCATTATTTCTGTCTTAACATAAATGATTTATTTCTTTACCCATTTTAAGTGTATTACATTGTTATGAGATAGACAGCAGAATTAGAGAGAGAGAGAGAGACAGAAGAGAGAGAGAGAGAGAGACCCATAACATGCCACGGTAGAGGTCAGAGGAAAGCGTTCAGAAATTAGTTCTCTTCTTTCTCTATGTGGGTTTTCAGGCATTGAACTGTCTTGCTGATCCAGTAGTTCATTTCTTTATAGCACTGAGTAGTAATATTCCATTATCTGGACATAGCATAGTTTATTCATTCACCAACGGAAGGACTCTGGGTTGCTTCCAGTATCTGGCAGTTATGAATAAGATTGCTGTAAACATCTTTGCTCAGGTTTTTGTGTGGATATGAGCTTTGCTTTGCTTTGTTTTGCTTTTTCAATATAGACGTCACTATGTAGCTCAGGATGACTTTGATCCTGCAGTTTTCCTGCCTTTTCTTGAATGCTAGGATTTTAGACATGTGCTGACCTCCATTATTTTTTTTCAAGCATATCTCACAATATTCATTGGATTTTTATATTTTATGAGTTCACTTATGTTTCAGTCTGCCTGCATGGTTGCTGATAAATGACCATCACACAGCTTAAGGGAACAAGGAGTTTACTTTCTTATGACAGTCCGGTTACAGTTCTCAGTCCAGTTTGATGGGAGAGCATGCACCAACACCAGGGCCGAGGGAACTGGCCACACCATCACTGCATAACAGCTGAGAGATGGACAGTCCTTACTTGCCAGACCAGCATGTCTGGCCAAGTGAACAGGAGGATGCCAACTCTCTCAACCAGCTCTCTGTGATTTATCCAGGGCCTAATCCCACCCACCATGGGCTGGGTCTTCCCCAGCAGCTAGACAATCTCCTTCAGGTTTGCTCTGGGCTTAACTCAACCATCAACTCTCTACAACTGTGCCCAGAGCTCAAACCCTCAACAGTCAAGTTGACACCTGTGCTTAACTATGACACTCCACCCCTTGTCAACTTGACACAAAAACAATAGCACTTTTAAACTGTAACCTTTCCTTGTCCCCACAGATGTTAAAATATAAATACATTCCATGGACAAATTTAAAATGTTCTCATTGAAACCTCAGTTCCAACATTTTAAAAGTTCAAAGTTTTTTAACTTTAAAAGGGTATTAAATCAGAGTAAGTTAGGTACTTTAAAACAAATCAGACATTAAAACAGAAGGATCTTCATACAATAAACACTTAAATTAAGATCAAAGTCCAGCAAATTACCGCATCCTGTACTTCAATGCCATCTTCTATTGCTCATCATGTAATTACCGTGGCTCAAAGATTTCAGGAATTCCCAGTCCCTGTTTGCAGCTTGAAGTTGTAAAAGCAGAGTTCCTTTGAACCAAGCTCCACTGGCAGCAGTCCTCAGCATACATCCCATGGTTCTGGCATCTCCAGCACTCTGGGTTCGTCTCTGCAGCTACAAGCTTCACCTTCTCTTGCAGCACTATACACCTGCCATTTGGTGCCAAGCTTTTGCTGCTTTCCATGAACCCTTCAAACCGTTCACCAAAACCAGTACCACCTGGGGGATGCTGCCAGACTCCAAAGCAAGTTTGAAACGTAGCTTAGTCCACGTGAGCCTACAGGTCTACAAAGTTTTATGGCTGATGCTGGAAAAACCTTTTTTAGGCAGCCAAACATCCAAAGGGCAAGAAACGGCTTTAACTTGGGCTTTTGGCCCCTGAAGGAATTTGAGTTTTCAAACCACGAACTTGCCATAAGGTGGTTTTCATGTCTTCTACTGTCCCAGTGCAAGTCACTAGGTTTTTCTTCACTGATATTCATTTCTCCAATTGCAACAGATACTCTGCTGCCTGCCCTTTGCACATCCAAACCTTCAAGGCTGCCAACACAGTTCTCTGTCAAGCAAACCAGTCCATCATCTTTAAATTCAGCTTTACCAAAGTCCTTGTTCCCCTCATCACAAATTGGGCCCAATCTCTCTTAGCACTGACATTATGCAATTGGCCCACTAAACTCTAAAGAATGGTATCTGTAAATCCATAAAGTGAAAATTCTCAAGTGTTTCCAACTTTGTCCAACAAAACTGTTCAAAAGCCACAAAGTCCACATAGATTTATCAGCAACACCCCACTCCCACTACCAAATTCTGTTGCAGTCCGCCTGCATGGTTGCTGATAAATGACCATCACACAGCTGAAGGGAGCAAGGAGTTTACTTTCTTACGACAGTCCAGTTACAGTTCTCAGTCCAGCTTGATGGGAGAGCATGCACCAACACCAGGGCCGAGAGAACTGGCCACACCATCTCTATGTAATGACTGAGAGATGGACAGTCCTTACTTGCCAGACCAGCATGTCTAGCCAAGTGAACAGAAGGATGCCAACTCTCTCAACCAGCTCTCTGTGATTTATCCAGGGCCTAATCCCACCCACGATCGGCTGGGTCTTCCCCATCAGCTAGACAATCTCCTTCAGGTTTGCTCTGGGCTTAACTCAATTATCAACTCTCTATAACTGTGCCCAGAGCTCAAACCCTCAACAGTCAAGTTGACACCTGTGCTTAACTATGACAACTTATTTTTTTCAGTTTACTTATATTTCAATTGAGGGTCCAACATTAGGCATAGTTTGAAACTCACAATTGCTACATCATATGGTGTGCTTCTTTCTGTAAGAACTTCCAAAGTGGGGCTGGAGGGATGGTTCAGGGGCTAAGATACTGCTTTGCAAGCAGAAATTCCGAGTTTGGATCCTGGTAGGCAGAGTCTGGGAAATCCCAGAGCAAAGCAAAAAGGAAGCAGAAGCAATCCAGGATGAAGTCACTTTTTGGCCTCCATGGACCTCTGATACACACACACACACACACACACACACACACACATACACACACACACATACAGCATGCAAATGAATAAATAAAAATTTAAAAAAACTTCTGAAGTGGCAGGATGGATGGCATTTGTATCTCCTGTCAGCTCAGAGCTGTGCCAATGATCGATCAGTCATTATACAGTCATGCTCAGAACACTTTCCTTCAGGCAGCCCCAGAATAGTTCCCTTCTGATAGGGATATTCCAGCAACAATGATTCTGCTCAGACACCTGCTGGAATTGACCCCCAGACCTGGGTCATTGCTATCTTTTGGAAAAACCAAAACCAGAACCAAAAAACTCTGGGAAAAGAAGGCAGTGGGAGGAAGAGGTTTGTAAATCTCTTTCTCTCTCTCTGAGAGACATGTTTTGAAGCTGTAAAACTGTAAGGTAAGTTTTATGGGCTTTGTCTTCCTTTGTAGTTCTATAAAATCATGGTTTTATTGGTGTGATCCCTCTGTGTGAGGTAAATGATGGAGAAGCAGATGATCATTTTATTTCCTGGTGGAGACACGCTGTGCTGGGCTTTATTGTACCTAACCCTCCCCAGAAAGAAGCAGTTCATCTGCTTGGCAGAGAGGGCTGCAGACATGCTGTCATCTGCCCTGATTCAATTAGAAATTTTCAACGAGGATAGGCTTTTACTCTTCTCATGGGAAACTTGCAAATGATATTTTCAAAGACTCTTTGTACTGCTTCTCAGATGGAATGGCAGCGTTACCTGAAGTTACTTGGATTGTGTTACATTCCATTGCAGTGTCTTGTTGCCATTGGTACAGGCGGCATTTTAATTTTAGCTCAGTATTCCAGTGTTTGTGATCCTCACCCTAGTCAGGATGGTAATTCCTGGTCACCCCAACCAGAAGAGAGCTTTTGGGGTTGGGGACACATCTTAATTGGTTGTGTGTTTGCCTAACATGCATGAAGTCCTGAGTTGAATTCCCAGGCTCACATACGGGGTGGATGGTACCTGCTTACAATCAGCGCTCAGGGGTAGAAGGCCCAGAAGTTCAATATCCTCTTCAGCCAGCATAGTAAGTTTTTTTTTTTTTTGCCTTTGGAAAAACACATTTATTTACAGTATTTTAATGTTTATTTTATAAAACAACAGTTTGATGACAAGTTGTTCAAATTTCTTGCTAGGGAGATATTTATATATGAAAAACAAGTGACTCAAGATGTTAGCTTTGTGTTCGATGCTAGCCAAATTGCGACTCAACTGAAGTTAGCTTATTGCCTGACAGCAACAATAATAGTCATGATAAATAGCTATAAGGTGTAAAATGGTGATGAATGTGGTCTCATCACTCATTTCATGTTTTAGCTTTTAAGTTAAATAGCAAGTTAAAGGCCAACTAGAGCTATAAGAATCTCTGTCTCAAAACAAGCAAAAAAAAAATTAGATGAAAAGTTTCCCTTCTCCAGGTTATTGGATCTCATCTTGTTTGTACATTGTAAATAATCTTTTGTTTGCCTGCGAGACTCAAATGATGCCAAACCTCTTGTTCTCATCTGTCCCTACAGCTGGGAGGGCCTATCTGTCTTGACTGCCTAAGGCAGGAAGTTGATTTTCAATTTCATGCCAAGTTTATGTGTTCAGTAGTTTTTGTCTTTGTGAAGTAGTAACATGGATGATGATGACCTCACATGGGGCAGTGAGGTGGGTGATGATGACGTCACCCAGGGTCAGTGAGTCTGGAAGATGGCCATGCCATGTGGCGCAGTGACAATGACATCATGTGAGCCTGGTGTTGATGACATCATGAGTCTTGATATGGATGGCGAAGTGACATCAGAACCTGACGTAAAACAGTGCCACAGTAACAGCAGGAGCACAGAGGGATGCATCTGCTGACCCTGATCGCCTGATCCATGATCTCTCCTCAGGGATCTGGATTCAAGAACCACACAGTTTCCTCTCAGAAACGCACAGAATTCCAGCAGAGTCCTAAATGAGCTAGTTTGAAAGAGAAAATTTAGAACCACATTCACAGCTTAATAAGTGATTACATAAGTGCAGGGGACAGTAAGTGGGGATCGCCCTTGAGGTCGTGAATCTGGGGATAGGTGAGATTCTTCTGAAACCCTTCTAGTCTTAAAGGTGCCTGTTAACTGCTGAACTCACATTTACAGGTAGGCGGGTTCATCTTTCCCTTCTTAGTTTCTCACATATCCATGGGATAAAAGCGGTGGGGCCACGCTGACCCTGGTCAGACATTTCTGAAAGCCTGAACCAGTTTCTCATTCTTAAAGTTGTTGGTGTTGGGGTTTTGTTTTTTTGTGTGTGTGTGTATGTGTGATAAAAAACTGACTAATATAACATCCGGGGGCCCCTTTGAATCCAGAGATGGAATTTTGTCTGGTTAAAGCTAATACAAAGTCGTGGCTAATCTTGTGAGAGATACACTTCTGATAACCAACACGTAAAGGAATGTGGCCCAGGCTGTCCTGGAACCCACGGTCTTCCTGCCTTAGCCTCCTATGTGCTGTGATTACAGATGGATGTTTTCATGCATGAACATGTATCTCACACTCTAAAAGGGAGTCAAAAACAGTAGTCTCCTTTTCATTTGTGGATGTTACGGAAAGGAAGTGATTTGTGGAGCTGTGGCAACCAACTTGTGATTGTGGGGGCAAAAGCCCCAGAACAAAGCCTGGAAGGGAGTGAATGAAAGAATGGAAAGACAGGCACAGCTGGAATTCTGAAGATTACATTGACTGACTGATTTACCAGCTTATACAGGAATTTCTGTTCTCTGCAGCTAAAATGCCCACATTACTCATCCATTCTTTCCTTAGAACCTTGTGCCATTTCTTTATCATCTCATTATTGTTAACAGCTTTTCTTGAGGTTTATTGCAATACAATTGATAGTGTATAATCAATTGCATTTTCAACTTAAAGTATGTAATTCAGTGTTTTCTAGCATATTCGCTGAGTGTGGAACCATGGCAACCATATCATTTTAGAATACTCTCAACATCCCCTACCCATTAGATATCACTCACTCCCCACCCCTGTCCCAGGCAGCCCTTAATCTACTCCTTGTGTCTGTGGATTCCTATATTTGGGATATTTCACAATACAGAGTGGCATTCGTGACTGCCTCCCACAATTCAGCATAACGTTCTCAAATTTCTGTACTCTATAGCTTGTATTATTAGTTCTTGATCTCACTTTGCAGATCCATCAGTTAGAAATGATCTGTTTTCACATTTTTGACTGTTGCTTTTAATAACTCTTGTATGAACATTTGTGAATAAATTTTGTATGGACTTGTGATTTCATTATTCTTGGATATAGCTAGGAGAATAATTACTGGGTCATGTGTCACTGTATAGTTAACACTTGGAGAGGTTACTAATCTTTTTTGTAAAGCAGCTGCAGTGTTTATAATCTCTCCAGCAGTGCACGAGAACTCTGCTTCCTTTACTGAAGTACTTACGTAAATCAGTTTGTGGTGGAACAGCGAGGCCCTGGGTTGATTCTCTAGTACACACACGCGCGCACACACACACACACACACACACACACACACACACACACACTACTTGTAGGCAGGGACAAGGGCCAATAGAAAAACAACTGGGTGACTGTCACTCAGGTCTCTCTCGTGTTAGGATTATGGTCAAGAGAATTCCATAGTTGTCAGTGAAACTGGCCTATGGGGTAGTTTGTTTATTGTCTCACTCTCCTGCTTTCTTAGATAAGGTAGACAGTTTGACAACTTGAAACTGTAGCATGAGTAGCTCCATTTTGCTTCTTAGACTTCTTCATTGGGGTCTTGTAACAGAAGCTTGGACCAAAGCAGTGTCCTCCTGTGACCCTCTCACTTCATAGTTCTCATCTGTCACGTGATTTTTTTTTTATCCCCCGAACACATTTTTTTTTTCCCTAGCAAGCCTATGTATCCCAAATCAGTACTTTAATTCTATCCAATTGTCTTATTGAAGAACCAACTTTTGCTTTCTTTGACTTTTTCTATTGTTTTCCATTTCCTATTATATTGTTCTAACCATCGTGCTCCGCCTGGGGTTAGCATTGGATCTGGTAAGCTCAGTCTTGCAAGACTTTTCCCATTTTAAATACCAATTGCCGCTCTAGGCCTCTCCTGCTGCGGCTATACATCAGGGGCTCCCACAGCCTCGCCTCAGATTTGGTAATTGGCTGGAATGGCTCAGGGGGGTGTTTTGCTTACATTTATTAAGCCTAGAGAAAATCTTTCTCCATACCTAATGGCTTATTATAAAACATGCAACCAAGGAGTGTTCAGATGAAAGAGTTGCATAGGGCAAGTTTTAGAGGATGGGGGTCGGCGCAGAAATGCCAGCCCTTTCGGGGTGAGGGGTGAGCAGCCCTTCTAGTGCCACCCCAAGTTCACTAACTCTGGAGCCCTCTCGAACTTCATCGTTCAAGGAATTTATTTATTTATTTTGCTTTTTTTTTAATCTCCTTTTTCCTCCTTTGGTCTGTTTTGTCTTTTGTTTGATATTGGCTCTTTTAAAATGATTTGTTCTTGATGGTTTCAGGCATGTACCCAAGGAGTTGAAGTCCTTTTCTCATCTCATGTCCTCCAACCGAGAAACTTCTTTTCACCTACTCTCCTTCCTACTCTCCACGTCTTCTTGTGTTTGTGTGGCTCTCTGAGATTCATGAGGTTGCCTGCATTGGCATGTGCCTGGGCATGGGTGATATTTCAGGGGCTACCAGAGAAGAAGTTGTTTCTCTTCCCACAGCCAGCCTCAACCATCAATAATCCTTGGGAAGCGTAGGGCCCGTAAGCTCTTCCCCCGTCCATGATGAATGTCAGTAGTCCCAGTCCCGTGTTTGTGCATAGGTACCCACAGAACCATCTTATTGGCTGCCTGAAATGAATTTCTTTATTTATTATTTCATATAATTTAATATCCTTTAAAGAAGCTGCTAGAAGAAAGGGGTATAAGAATATATCTACAAGTTTTTTTTTGCATGTGTGTATCTGTGTGTGTGTGTGTGACAGAGGGCATCATGTATGCCTGTGGAGGACCTAAGGTGACTTTTAAAATCATCCTGGGTTGCTTTACCTCATTTGCTTTTGCTCTGGGGTTTCCTAGCCTCTGCCTTCCAGGGCTGGAAGTACAAGTCACTGCCATTTCTGGCTGGTATTTTTATGTGGGATCTGGGATCTGAACTCAGTTCCTTCTGTATAAGAGGCAGAGACATAACTCCTAAGCCATCTCTCCAGCCCCAATCTACAGTTTATTGACTTTAGCCATTTCTTGTGTGTTCCCTCTATTCCCATGGATTCCTGTCACCGTCAGTGGTCACTTCCTTGTTCCAATATAGCCTTGCTTCTGCCTCCTCCTGGTAGCATCATTTTAAAATGTATGCATATTGTCTTCTGCAGTTGTGCCCCCCAGCCAGGTAAGATAAGAAAGGAGAAAGAAAAGGCCATGAAGTTACTTACTTATTTTTTACTTATTTATTTTTGATGACAGGACTTCAGTTTTGCAGCTCAGTCTAGCCTCTGATGTGTTAGAAACACAGGTGCATGCCAGCAGTGTGGCTGTCTCACTGTCTTCTAAAATTACATAATATCTCTATGAAACCTTTGCTTATTCACGCTGTACTCTTGTGGCTGCCTCTAGCCACTCGCATTCAGGCTGTAGAACTGCCTTTCATATTTCTCCTAAAGCAGTTCCTCCAGCACCCGCCTCCACCTTTTAATTCTTCTAGATGCCTTCATTTTTGAAAGACGCTGCCTAATGCATAATGCTTATGGGCACACATTTGTTGCATAGAGTGATGAGTTTTAGAAAGACATTTTTATACAAGTATATCCTGAACTCTGACTGTATTCGTACCCAGTCAACCCTGTCCTCTCTCTCCCTGTCCTGTTCCTTCGCTTGTGCAGCCTCACCGGTATTTTAGTTTGTGCTTTCAGACAGCTGCAAGGCTGTTGCCATTGTCGGGAGTAATTCTCTACTTTGGATTTGGGAGGGACTGCGGAAGGAACTTCCTGGAGATATCTCACTGCACTCCACATTCTGTGTACAGACAGGATACGGTCAATTTAGCCTTATGGAGAAGGTATAAAACCCTGAAAATGAGTTCTTGTACCTCCTTCCAGACCTGAAGGGCAGTTGGAAGTGGTGTGTATGTATTGAAGTCAGCCTGCAGAGTTGCTGATAAATGACATCAAGCAACATAAGGAACAAGGGGTTTATTTTCTCTTACGATTACTGGTTACAGAGCGTGTGCCAACACCAGGGCCGAGGGAACTGGCCACACCATCAACCACATAATGGCTGAGAGAGGGACGATCCTTACTTGCCAAACCAGCATGTCCTGCCGAGTGTACACAAGGATGCCAACTTCCTCAACCAGCTCTCCGTGATTTATTCCAGAGCCTAGTCCCACCCACCATGGACTGGACCTTCCCCATCAGCTAGACAATCTCCTGCAGGTTTGCTGTGGGCCTAACTCAGCCACTAATTCTCTACAAATGTGCCCAGAGATCAAACTCTCAACTGTCAAGTTGACACCTGTGCCTAACTATGACAATATATGAGCTGCCGTTAAGCTGCAGAATAAATAGGATGTCCATCAAGAGTTCTCTTTTCTCACTAAATGCAGTAACTAAATGTGCATACGGCAGAGCATCATTTGGAGTCCAAGACACTTTAAAAGAGATCTACTCAGAAACAGAACCCGTCATGTCATTGCAATATTAGAAATAAAATTAAGTATTTAAATCCACTTATCACAGAGGTGTACTAAAACTCGTTCATTGGGCTGGGGGATATCTCACTGGCAGAGTGTTTCTTTAGAATGCCCGAAGCTTTGACTGACTCCCAAGCAGCACATACAAACAGAATCCATTCACTGAGTGGCATTTGGAGGCCAGTACTTCCTCTGGGGGAAAATCATCCTCCGATGATAGAAAGGAGAAAGGCTTTGGAGTCGATGTCTATGCAGAACAGCTGTGTGTGTGTTTCTGGGTTGGCTAGACCTGCTGCTACGCACTCCACCAGAGAGCTGGCTGCACTTGAGATAAAAAATGAGAGTCAGTGACAAAAGCCCTCCATGGGTCCATCGTGGAGATGATTTATAAATAATAGAGGAAGTTTGTCACGCTGCTGCTGTCCGGTCAAAGAGGCTGCAAACCCCAGCGGTGACGAAGATTGCCGGAGGGACAGGTCATCACTCAGGATGTGACAGCTTTGTTCTCTGATTTCATACCACATCTCACAGAAGCCCAGCTGTGTGTGCTGTGTGTGCTCCCCAGAGATTCTGCCCCACATGTGTCTAATCTAATGTTAGGCGACAGATGTACATAAAGAAAGATCAGTGGCGACCAGAAACTTCGTCAAGAAAGTGGTATGTGTATCAGGGTTCATAAATTCATCTGTAGGCTCAAAAGTAGCACTTTACATCGAAAGAGATGTAAACTTAATTGATGTGAAGGAAAGCTTGAATCAGATAAATTTTACCTGGTAGAACTGGGGTTCAAAGAAACCCAAACTGCTGACCAGTAAAACAATGCCATAGTTGTTATAGGACAGTTAGAATGATAGATATTGGAAACTAACAATATAAGTTAGGGTGCTTGACAAAGGCTGTACACAGGAGAGCATTCATACAATGAAATGCTTCGAAAACGTAAGACAAATAAATCAGATGTCTCAGTCTCCCCTTTCCGTCATTGTAGTGAACTCATGACCCAGACAGTGAAGGGAAACAAAAGTTTCTTCGTGCTCACAGTTTCAGATTGTAGTTCATCGCGAAGGCCGAGAGTCCAAACCAGCATCGAGAGCCAAGGGAACGAAGCCTGTCCACAGGGAGAGCCAAGATAGCGCATAGCTTCTAGCCTGCCCGTCTGCCAAAGCCAGCCAGCTCTCTCTCCATCTTACTCTTGCGGAGCATGATCTCATACAGTGGGCTATCTTCCCACTTCAATTAGGTAACCTCCTACGGAGGCTCTGAGGCTGTCTTAACAAAATAATTCTTCATGGATGTGACCTCAATGTCCAGTTGATGATTAAAACTAACAAAATTCCAAGAATACAACATGTGATTATTTTACCTCTTCCTTGTGTGTGTGTGTGTGTGTGTATATGTGTGTGAGTGTGTGTACATATGCATAAGGATGCGTGTTCCAGGTTGGAGGATACATAAGCTAAAGGTAGCTTGTATAAAATATGTTGGAAAAGTGAAATCTATTCAGTGGATAGATGAGGGCTGTGGTGCTTACTTTGGGAAAACAGCCCTGGAATTAACCTTGACTGATGTTTGGACAAAGTATCTTCTCTGCCCCACCCGCTCCCTCCCGCTTTTGATCCTTCCTTCCCTTCTTTCTTCTGCCTCCTCTCTTCCTCCTCTTCCCTCTTTCTTTTTATCAGTCTCTTCCTCCTCTTCCTCTCCTTCCTCCTCCTTTTCGTATTCCTTCTCAATCTCCTCCTCCTCTTCTAACAGCTGTCTCATGATGAAGCCCACAGTACACTTGAACATCTATTATTTTGTCTCCGGCTCTCGAGTGCTGGATTACAGCCTATTTCCCATGTCTGTCTTATTGTCTATTCTTGATCTTAATAGCACTGACTTTAGTTCTGTCATGTTGGCTTTTGTCCTGTATAATATAGGTATACATTTAAAGTTTACACAATATAGCTAAATAAGTGGCTATATAAAAATATACAAAATAATAAATTAAGTGTTCTGACCAATCAAAGAATTTCTGTCAACTTTTTTCTTTCTTTTAAAAGCATAACTTAAAAAACAAAATTTTGCATAGTACTTCATCTTAAAGAAGTGGGAGCTGGAGTGGCCTTGCATCCCAGGGACTGAGACGTACTCGAAGCTCATATCTCTAAGCTTTTCCTGGTATCAAAAGTTTGCCTACTTACAGCACATCACATCTACCTGAGCCAGTCTTTGTGGTTTCTGACTTGACTATGGGAATGCTGAGCTTGAGCCAAAAGGGCCCTGGATTGGTGAGAAAAGCCTCAAGGATATGGCTTTGGAAAGAAAAAAAAACATTTGGGGCCATCTCGCTAGTGATCACATTCGCTCCTTTCCGTCGTCCTGTCACCATCCCAGTGTAGTGGAGTCACATAGAGTAATGGATGGGAGAAGAAGTCAGACTCTATGGATTAACAAGTAAGTGACCAGAGACTCACAGTGAGGGAGCCTCATCTGTGGTTACACAGTGGGTCTGCAGGACCCATGTGGATCAGATTTCCCTGATTGGTACTTCTGTTTCCTTTAAATAACACTCTGCTGCCTTCATAGGAAAGGCTCGCGCTCTCTGTCTCTTTCTCTCTCTATGCACACAGTAAAATCATAAATGTATATAATATATCACTTCTGTCAAGAATATTATAAATCTTACATAATTATACATTTAGTCTATGAAAGCATGCAAATGACTATGTAGATAAACCTGTGCCAAACACACATTTGGTCTTGCTGTATGACACCATGTGTTACTACAAAAGTAAAGTAATTCTTTTGGAGGGGACTAATTCAAGCATATTTTTAAACCTTCTAGATCTTTGTGATTTAGGCACTAACTGATAGTGGTTGTCAGTTTGATACAGTCCATGTATATGAGGCTCTATGTTTTGTACAGTGATTCAGTTCCACAGTGCAGTCCTAGAAACTCCTGTGACGTTAACAGCTGTGACATACCCAGCAGAATTGAAGGGGAACAAGACAATCCAATGGCCGGAGTTTAATGAACTCACACACAGATCCTAATTTATTATTGAAAAAATTTTCAAGCCCTCACAATTGCATAATCATTGTCAAAAACAAGTTATTACATATTTTTTAATAAATTTATTTTTAAACAACATATAAAACATAAAATTGTGCCACTTTTTTCTAATTTTCTACTTTATTTGTGAACTTTGCTCTTGGACGTTTTCTGACATGTACATAAAATATTCTGTTCGTTCTCCATCTGTCTTGTCCATCTCTCTCCCCACCCCCACCATCCCCCCTTTCTTCACATCTTCCTTCCATATTCATGTCCTTTGTTTTGTGTATATTGGGTTCAAACACCCCCTCTTCCCCTCCCCCGTGTGATTCTGGATTTGAGGTCTCCTGGAGGCTCCTCTGTGCCAATACAGCCAGATGTTTCTGCCCCGCCCCACCCATCTGCTGGTTACTGTTATTCATCATACTTCGTGGGACCATGTGGGTTTTCTTCATTTCTGTAGGTCCCCTGTAGGCTTCATGTCAGTAGCAACTTGATTGTGGACTTAGGATTACCATTCCCATGTCATTTTGGAGGATAGCACTTCACAACCCTTCCCATCTTCTGGTTCTTACCTTCTTTCCACTGAGGTCCTGAGTCATTAGGGGTAGATAGAGCATATGCTAAGAGAAGGACTAACCCTTCTTGCTTCATGCACTCTTGGCATCTCATGCAGCCATGGTTCTTTGTATTCACCTCTGGCGATTCTCTCTCTCTCTCTCTCTCTCTCTCTCTCTCTCTGTCTCTCTCTCTCTGTCTGTTGAGATAAGATCTAGCTATGTGACCTAACCTGGCCTCAAACTTAATCTCGCAATTCTCTCCTATTTCCTGAGTGTTGGAATTTCAGGCCTGTGTCACCAAACCTAATCAAGAGTATACTTATTAATGAAGCACCTGGTTATGCTACACACATATAGATGTGTAATCCAGTTAGTCATACTTACATTCTTAGATATTTATCATTTATTAGTGGTGAACGCATTCAAACCTTTCTAGCTTTTTGAAAAATACAGTACACAATCAATGGCTTATAGTCATCTCATTGTGCAATGACACTAGAATCTCTCTCTCTCTCTCTCTCTCTCAGAAAAGAGCACTGTGTGCACCTGTGGAGGTCCGAGGATGACATTGGGAATCATCATGAATTGCTCTACTTCTTATTGCTTTACTCTGGGGTTTCCCATGCTCTGCTTTCCAATGCCAGAAGTACAGGCTGTGGTCGTTTTCACCTGATACTCTTATGTGGGGCCTGGGATCCAAACTCAGTCCTTCTGCTTGTGAAGCCAAAGCTTTAACCTCTGAGCCATCGCTCCAGCCTTACACTAGGACTTCTTACTTCTGTCTTCCTGCAACTTGGAGTCAGGTGGTCAGTCTTTCCCTATCCCTTCTTCACTGGCAGCTGTCATTCTATTCCAGATATAGGATCAGTGGTACTTGTCTGTCTGCACCTGGCTTACTGAGCTGAGCATAATGATCTCCAGTTACATCTATATGTTGTCAATGATAGGATTCCACTCACCTTTATTTTTGTCCAATAAATCCCATCATGTATATGCAGGGCATTTTCTTTATTCACTCCTAATTCTTGGAAACACAGATTGTATATGCAGGGCATTTTCTTTATTCACTCCTAATTCTTGGAAACACAGATTGTTTCCATCTTTTGGCTATTGTGACTAGGCTGCCTACGTGCTTCTATTTCAGTATCCACAATAGCTGTGATGCAGCTTTCCTGTTTGGGCATGTCAATATAGAATCTTAATGGAATAAACCCCACTTGGTTTTCATGCATTTGCATATGGAAATACATAAACATAGAATAGCTTCTATGGGACAATCAAAGCACAAATCATTTATTAATACTTCATTCCTTACGCACTCTTAAACCAGTTACCAGTCAATTACCAGCTAGTGGTCAGTTAAAAATCCAAGCAATCACATGAAGCACTGTGCATAGCATCCTGCAAACTAGAATACAATAAGTGAACACAATGAGGAAATACAGATAAGTCCATAAATGTATGTTCATAAAAATACTAAGGAGCTATATTTGTGACTTTTCGAGTTGATTTTTTTTTTAGTTGATAAAATGACTTTTTTTCTCTCACATTTTCTCACAAGTTGTGGCAGTTAGCTTTAGGTTTGACAGCTCAGAGCTGAGCCTTTGGGCTTGCCTGTGAAGCAAACCTGTGGAAGATTGTCTAATTGATGTGGAAGACATGAGTCATGGTGGATTGGCCCAGTCCCCGGGGAGGTGGATCAGATGAAGAGAGAAGCACTTAGAATTTGGCAAACTGGCAGCCTGGCAAGCTAGGCGTGCTTTGGTCCTTGCCCCACTCTCTTCTTCCTGTGGCTGTGGTTCCTTGGTGCCAGCTGGTAACTTTCTCACCACGATGACCTGTAACCTGAAATCATGAGCCTGAATCGAAGTCACATTATTCCCCTATTAGAAAAAAGAGTTATTCTTTTGTTCCTCCCGCCTGCCTGCCCGCCCGACCGAGACGGGACTCGTTCGCCGTCCTCCATCCCAGGTGAGTTGCCCAGTCCCCAGGTTGCCCCTTGTCCCAGCTCCTCCCACCAGCCAGCCCGGGCAACACCCAGGCTGCCTCTGGTTTGCCTGGCCCATGCCCGGGGCCCCAGCACCTTTGTTCTTCCTGCCCGCCCGCCCGACTAGGACAGGACTTACTCGCAGTCCTCCATCCCTGGAGCCTGGGTGGGCCACTAAGCCAAGTCCCAGGTCCGAGGGGAAGAGTTCTGCCATCACCATCAGCCCCTCTGCCCCTCCGACCCACCGGGGACCCTCGCTCGTGGTCCACGGAGGACACACTGATACTCAGAATTCAACAGAATCCAAAGAAAACCCAAGTAAAGCTCTAAGGGACAAAAGCCATACATCTGAAGTCCTCTAAAATCATCCTATCACATGGAAGAGATTCTTCACATCCAGCCCAAAGATAAGTAAACCTCTTTTCTTTTTTTTACATAATGCTCCTTTTTAGTATTAATCACTGTAGATTAACTTTTCCATACAGCCACCCCAACAATATATACAACTCCAAGATTATACCACTCACCCTCATATATCACCAAGAAACTAAATCATAAAAGTGCGCTACCATACTAATATTCATCCCCTATCTACATTATCTGACTTAACTGATGTACTAACAGCCTAATAGCTTCATCTAGGAAATAATACTAACAACAGAAAAACGTACCCAACTACAAGGCAAGCACTAGCAATAAATGCCCGAGAGTAGTAACACCAACTAAATCACACAGAAACTGAAAGGTCTTAAGAGACAAAACAACAATGCCCAAGTCAAAGTGCAGATCCATGAGAAACAAAACCCAAGAAGACAAATCTCCACCGAAAGAATTAACCCCATAATGATGGATTCCAACCAGAACAAATTCACAGAAAATAGCCAAGAAAGCCAGACCCAAGATAATGACTTTCAAAGTATGATCATTACCATAATTAATACTATGAAAGAGGAAATCCGGGAGGAGTTAAACAACCACATCAACCACTTTGAACAGGAACACAACAGACACTTGGAGGAGTTGAAAAAAAACAGTTCAAGAAACAAAAATAGAGATAAAGCAGTTAAAACAGTCTCAGGCAGAGTTTAAAATCAAACTGAAAAACAAGTAATCTTCAACCCAAAACAACAGAGAGTCTTAGCAGGAGAACAAACCAAAGCAGAAAATAGAATTTCAGATCCTGAAGACAAAGTGGGAGAATTAACCAACTCAATGGAGGAGGTTCTTAAAGCCGAAAAGATACAAGAGGAATATTCAAGAGTTATGGGACACCCTGAAGAAGCCTAACATGCACATTCATGGAATACCAGAGCAAGAATTCCAAAATAGCACACCTGAGAAAATTTTTCAAATTATCATAAATGAAAACTTCCCTCAACTAAAGAATGAAAGGCCCATCCAAATACAAGAGGCATTCCGCACCCCAAACAAATAGACCAAAATAGAAAATCGCCACGGCAAATAATAGTCAAAACACTCCACATTCAAGACAAAGAAAAGGTGCTGAGAGCTTCAAGGGAAATAAAACAAGTCACTTTAAAGGTAAACCTATTAAAATAACAAATGACTTCTCAGTCGAAACAGTAAAAGCAAGAAGAGCTTGGAGAGACGTATTTCATGTACTAAATGAGCAAAAATGTCAACCCAGACTGATATACCCGGCAAAATTATCTGTCATGATCGAGGGAGAAAGAAAAGTTTTCCAGCACAAAGACAACTTGAAGGCTACATGTCTACCAAACCAGGCCTTCAAAAAGCTAGAAATGGTACAAAAGCTTGAAGAAAAAAACAAGCGTATCCAGGAGGACAGAAGGGAAGTATAATACCACAAAAACCTAAATGTAAAACAAAACACTTACGAAGGCCAGTAAACATAAAAAATGTCCAGAATTAAAAATAATTTCTCCATTAAAACATTAAATGTCAATGATATTAACTCACCGATCAAGACACACATATTACAAACTTGGATTAAAAACCACAAACCATCAATCTGCTGCCTTCAGGAAACTCACCACAAAAGAAAGACACATCCTAAAAATAAAAGGCTGGTCAAAAATTCTGCAAGCTAATGGAACCAGGAAACAGGCAGGAGTAGCCATTATACTGTTGGACAAAGTGGACTTCAAACCAAAAAAAATCATAAGAGACACAGATGGATACTACATTTTAATCACAAGTACAATTCACCAGGAAGACTTCACAATACTGAACATATATGCACCTAATACAGGCCCCTCCACATTCATTAAGCAGACCCTACAACGTCTAAAGCAAGAAATCAATCCCAAAACGATAATTCTTAGGGATTTCAACACTGCCCTCTCAACATAAGATAGATCAACAGGTAAAAAACTTAACAGAGACACTTTGGAGCTTAATCAAACCCTTACCGAAATGGACCTTACAGATCTCTATTGAACTTTTCATCCATGCACCAAAAAATACACATTTTTTTCAGCAGCACACGAAACTTTCTCCAAAATAGATCACATATTGGGCCACAAAATGAATCTCCACATATACAGGAAAGTTGAAATTCTAGCCTGTATCTTATCAGACCACCACGGCTTAAAGCTTGACATCCACAACACAACAAGCAACAGAAAATACACTAACTCCTGGAAACTTAACACTATGATGCTGAAGGAGAATT
This sequence comes from Typhlomys cinereus, assembly GCA_023101885.1. Classification (NCBI taxonomy): domain Eukaryota; kingdom Metazoa; phylum Chordata; class Mammalia; order Rodentia; family Platacanthomyidae; genus Typhlomys; species Typhlomys cinereus. The sequence continues at coordinate 823,870 of JALPQD010000411.1, read as the reverse complement.
GGATTCAGGAAGAAATTACAAAGGAAATTCAAGATTTCCTGGAAGTGAACGATAATGAAAATACAACTTACCAAAATCTCTGCGACACAATGAAAGCTGTCCTAAGAGGTAAGTTCATAGCTCTTAATGACTACCTCAAAAAAATGGAAACATTAGAAATAAATAACAATGCAGCTTAAAGCTTTAGAGACACTAGAGCAATCTGATCCCAAAATCAGTAGAAAGGAGGAGATTAGCAAAATAAGGGGAGAAATATCCAAAATTGAGATTAGGAAAACAATACAGAAAATCAACCAGTCAAAAAGCTGGTTCTTTTGAAAAAAATCAATAAGATTGATACACCCCTAGATAAATTAACTAAAAGCAAGAGAAAGAAAACCCAAATCAACAAAATTAGAAATGAAAATGGAGATATCACTACTGATACCCAAGAAATCCAGAGAATTATAACATCATATTTCAAAAACTTATACTCTGTGAAATTTGATAACACAAAAGAGATGGATGAATTCCTAAGTAAGCACAACTTACTGAAATTGAATCAGGAAGTTGTGAATTACTTGAATAGTCCTGTAACATATGAGGAAATCGGTGAAGTAATCTTGAATCTTCCCACCAAGAAATGTCCTGGACCAGATAGATTCAGCACAGAGTTCTACCAGACATTTAAGGAGCTAATAACACCAATACACCTTAAACTGTTCCATCAAATAGCTAAGGAAGGAACACTACCAGATTCTTTCTACGAAGCTAATATCATCTTAATCTCCAAACCTAATAAAGATACACTTAAAAAAGAAAACTATAGGCCAATCTCTTTGATGAGCACAGATGCAAAGATTCTCAACAAAGTCTTAGCAAATCTGATTCAAAAGCATATCAAAAAGATCATTCATGAGGATCAAGTAGGCTTTATCCCAGGCACACAAGGTTGGTTCAACATACGCAAATCAATAAATGTAATCCACCATATAAACCAGTCCAACGTTCAAGACCACATGATTCTCTGGATAGATACAGAAAATCTTTTGACAAGATCCAACAGCCTTTTATGATCAAAACCGTAGAGACAGTTGGAATGGAAGATACCTTTGTCAATATAATAAAAGCTATATACAACAAGCCCACAGCAAGGATTATACTCAATGGGGAAAAACTGAAAGCATTCCCGCTTCGATCAGGAACTAGACAAGACTATCCACTTTCACCACTTCTATTCAATATTGTACTTGAAGCTTAGCTGACGCCATAAGACAAGAAAGGGAGATTAAAGGGATTCAAATCAGCAAGAAAGAAGTCAAGTTATCTCTGTTTGCTGATGAATTTGGCAGAATCAATATCATAAAAATGACCATCTTACCAAAGGCAATAAACAGATTCAATGCTATACCAATTAAAATCCCAAAGCAATTCTTTAAAGAAGTTGACCAAACAATTTCAACATTCATATGGAGGCACAAAAGACCCAGGAAAGCAAAAACAATCCTGAGTGACAAAAACACTACTGGAGGTATCACCATATCAAACCTTAGTCTATACTACAAATCCATAGTTATAAAAACAGCCTGGTACTGGCTCCAAAATAGACACACATATCAATAGATACAGGTTGAAGACCCAGATATAAGCCCACACAACTACAGCCATTTGATCTTTGACAAAGGGGCCCAAAAAATCCAATGGCAAATGAATAGCATCTTCAACAAATGGTGCTGGCAAAACTGGATGTCCACATGCAGAAGATTAAAACTGGACCCGTACTTGTCACCATGTACAAGACTTAATTCTAAATGGATCAAAGACCTCAATATAAGGTCAGAGATTATAAAAATCTTAGTTGAAAGGGTAGGAAACTCCCTGGAACTGATTGGACTAGGTGCAGTCAATACATCCAACACTCAACAGATAGGATCTTATGAAATTAAAGAGGTTCTGTTCAGATAAAGAGATTGTAACTTGAGCACAAAAGCAACCCACAGAATGGGAGAAAATCTTCACTAACCATATATCTGATAGAACTCTATTATCCAGAGTGCACAAAGAACTTAGAAAACTAAACACTAAGGAAACAAATGGGCCAATTAAAAAATGGGTCTTGGAACTTAAAAGAAACCTTACCAAGTCTGAAATTAAAATGTCTAACAAATATCTTAAAAAGTACTCTACATCCTTAGCCATCAGGGAAATGCAAATCAAAACTTCCCTGAGATATCATCTCACCCTGGTCAGGATGGCAAAAATCCACAATACAAACAATGCCAAATGCTGGAGAGGATGTGGAGAGAGGGGAACTCTCCTACATTGCTGGTGGGAATGCAGGCTCATACAACCACTCTGGTGAGCCGTCTGGTGATACTTAAAGAAGTTAATGATTGAAATTCCATATGACCCTGCTTTGGGAATAACGCCCCATACAGCAAAAATTCACCTCCATAGCACAAGCACGACCATGTTCATAGCAGCACTGTTTACAATAGCAAAGCCATGGAATCAACCCAAATGTCCAACGAGTGGATAAGGAAATGTGGTACATTTATACAATGGAATACTACTCAGCCATCAAAAATGATGAATTAATGAAATTTGCCAGAAGATGGATGGAATTATGAGCGAAGTATCCCAGACACAGAAAATTAAGCACCATATGTACTCCCTAATACGTGGATCCTAATACCAAACCCACTTAGAGACACTCAAAGATAAATCTCTGTAATACTTACAGTAATTGCAAAATTTATAAACAGAAGGGATGGGGAAGCTGGGCCCCACCAGAAACAAGGAGAGAGGGGATCATGATACAGCAGAGATAATAGGCCACCATCAAGGACTACAAGTAAGTAATGAGATATCTGGTTAAGCTCACAGACTGTCCTTCCTGGTCACTTGCAACTGACGGGGTATTATCTTACCAAAAAGGAGGGCATACAGTCTGGCAGATAGAAGGTAACCATTTTGCAATGGGAGACTGACCCACCCCTCACCACAGTCTCCTACTCTTATTGCATCTACCTTTGAATCTATTCTTATAACAAGACTCTATTTTAACAGCTTTTTATCTCTGGCCAGGGGGTGACATCCAATACCTATCAGGATGGAGCCAAGGGCATTTTAAGAGCAGCAAAACTGAAAAAGAAATCAACAAACCATAATTCAGAACATCTGAGACTCTATGTCAATCACCTGGAATCAGGCCTACCTAATCTCTCCCCATCCTGAAGCTCAGGGAAATTTGCGGAAGAGGGGGCACTAAGATTGTAAGAGCACAAGGATGGGGGGAGTCATGATATGCAAGATACTCCACACAAGTTAGGGCCGAAGCAATTATAATAGGACTCTGAATGATCTGCACAATGATGAACTTATCATTGACCCCTCAAAGTCTAGCATGGACTAAAGGCACTAGGATCCTTAGAAGCAAGGGATTAACAGCCACGATAGTGTTCCTATACTTAAGGGGAACACAAGAAAGAGTTCTAGGAAATGCCACTGAGTCCTTACATGTCATCAGAGAAGAGGACTCAGAGGAAAGTTTGATATACTCGTTAAAGGATGCTTCAGAGATGGGGGAGGGGGCACTGGGAGAAAGGGAGGAAGGGGGGAAAGGAAAGGGAAAGGGGGAGAGAGAGCAGGGGGTTCCAGGGAGGGGTGGAGGGAGGGAGGGGACAGGGGTACCTATTACATTTGTATGAGTGGGGGGAAAAAAAACTCTCTAAAAAAAAAAAAAAAAAAGAGTTATGCCTTCCTCCATCCAGACGGTAGTATTTGTTACCTTCGTGTATTACAGGCAAGGCTCCACTAGATGGCACTGCTACATAAGTGATTATACTTGGAATGATACACTCAAATGTTCCTTTCTATTGCACAGTTGCTTTCTGAAATATTTTGCTTAACTCTAGTGATCCAAACTTGATTGATATTATAGTCTGTTTTTGACTAAGTAATGTTACTATTAAGATTGGGGGCAAGGTGAAATAAATCAGTAAGCTCATCAATTAGAAGCCTGATAGGTGTTTGTATGCATGGAACACTGTGAGCCACAGCATGCTGTGTTGAAAACTGAGCTCTTTTCATAAAAACTTTTTGGTGTTTGAAGCAAGGGACATTTTTTGGTATGGGGTTGAAGTTTCTTGCTTTGTAGATGGCAATTTGGTGTTTGTAGAGTTGTACCAGGAAATCTGGAAAAGTCTAAACTTACCACATAATTAGAAGAGGATTTGATTTGACAGAGCAGTTCCCTAGGAGCTTCCTTGTGATATTTTCCACAGAGCTCGTGTTCTGTGTCAGTTTCTCTTTGCGACTCTTTTGCTTCAATCCTGAACACAATGCCAGCCACCTGAATTGTCCCCGAGTTTGTCATTCTAATCCCTCAAATATTCCTGTGACTTCTTATCTTCTTCACAGTCAAAACTTCAGAGGCCATCAACATTTCGTATGCATCCTTTTTCACATCTCAGGACACACGCGTCTGGGTTCTCCACCTCCCGGAAGTCTGTGCTTACATCTTCTGTAGCCCATTTTTCCAGGCTTCTCCAATGTGTCTTTTTAAAAAAAAAATTATTAGAAATAATTAAACTAATCATACAGGCTCAATAGGTCCCCCATCCTCTCTGTCAACCCTTCCCTCTATGTCATCACCCCCATTGCACTCTCTCCCCTTTCCCCTTCCTTTCACCCCCCTCCCTTCCTCCCTCTCTCCCAGTGCCTCCCCCTTCCTCCCTCCCATCCTCTGTAGCATTCTTTTTGTGGGCACCGAACCTCCCTCTGAGTTTTCCACCCTAGTGAGGGTTCAGGACTCAGTGGCATAGCCCCTTCTTGGGTTTCCTGTTAGCATGGGAACTCTATTATTGTTTAATTCCTTGCCTCTAAGGATCCTATTGCCTGAAGCCTTCTTCCTTGTGATCCCTGCTAGAGTTTGGGGCGTTGTTGATATGTCAGCCATTGTGCAGGTCAGCCAAAGTCCAATTCTGGCTTCTGTGTCCTAACTTGTGTGGAGTATCTTGCATATCTTTGGTCCTCCCCATCTTTAGGCTCTTAGAATCTTATCGCCCCCTCTTCCTCAAGGTTCTCTGAGCTTTAGGATGGGGAAGATTTGGCTGGCCTGGCTCCAGGTGAATAATATAGGGTCTTTGATGTTCTGAATTGTGATTATTTGTTGTTTTCAGTTTTGCTTTTCTTGCACTGCCCTTGGCTGTGTCCTGATTGGTATGGAAGGTCATCTCCTAACCAAAGATAAAAGACTATTTAAATGAAGATCTTAACATAAGAGGAGATGGTTACTGTCTATCTGCCAATCCTCATATCCTCCCTGATCAGAGAGATCAAACCTATCTAGTCCCAAGTGACCAGAATTCTACAATGCCCTGGAAACATGATCGCATGTACACACACCTTTCCTGAAGGACTTCTAACCTGTGTAGAAGAAAAGGCAGAACATCAGGATTCAAGCCATTGGTGCATCTCCAGTTAGTGCTCAGGCTTCTGGCACATGCAGATGAGGATTCATATTCATGAACATTTCAAGAAGGACTTTAGCCACTATGTGTTTTTATAGATTGGCTGTTTTAGCCAACTTGTTTCTCCACCCAAAATATTTTGTGAAGAACTCAAAGGTGGTTTCAGAAGCTGGAGTTATTCTTGTGGGATTGGATTACATTTTCTGGACTGGCCAATCATAATTTGATATTTTCATATGCTTAACTTGTGAAAGGTTTTTGATGTCAAGTTAGGAAAATATTCTTATTATTCAAGAAGAAAAAAATCAAAATTAAAAACTACTTGAAACTTCTTCTGAAGCACACAATTAGGCTGGCTTTACTTACACAACTTGCAGACAAATGTTGATGGGGCTCTTTCTTGTTTAAATGATGACGACACAGCCACGAAATGTCTCGAAATGATGAGACTTTCCTTGTTTCCCTGGATTTTTCTTGCTCTGCCACAGCATCTTATCTGTTACTCACCATGGCGGTGTTTCCTAGTGCAGAATCGCTGAGTGTCTGGGTCTCGTCCCGTCCCGTGACTTATGTTCTTGCTCGCCGGTTACCAGGCTTTTCTCAGTAGTACTAAAAAGTCCTTTTCCCTTGCCTCTGGAGTGCCTGCCTGGACTACCAACAGGCAAATGAGCCCCAAGATCTCATGGGGATGTGCTGGGGTAGAAGAGGCCACGCCCATGCCTGCTTCTACTTGTGAGGTGGCAGCTTTGCCCTCCCTGAGGTAGGGGCATGTATATGCTGTGTGCATGATCTTAAAGGGTCTTCACCCCCTATTTGGCTCCTTCTGAGGATGGAGGGGGTCAGTGGTAGCAGGTGGGGGTTGGAGATGGGGAAATGCAGAGAAACCAAGAATTTGAGGTGATGTAGTGAAAAACAAACCCCAATGTCAGGATAAGAGAGGCACTGGCCGTGACAACCAGCCTCGAGGATAGAACGGGCCTCTCGGACCAATCATGGGGTGGGTGTGTGGGCTCACACCCCCTTTCTGGTTTCCACTGGGCTGTGACGTCAGAGGAATCGGGTGAGGGGACGGAGCAGAGCCTCAATTGAGAATGCTCCAGGATGTGGTGGTTCTGATCTCTGTTGATTGGTTCTTTTCTTTACCTCTTTGCATACATCCAGCCAATGAGCGATCGCTTGGATCTATGCAAGCTCTGTGGGCTTCTATAGATCTCGATTTGCTTAGTCAGTCCAGTCCTACTGTCCGCTGGTGCCTGGCTGTGTGGCAGGAGATTTGCTCCAGCGGGAGGAGGACTCTGGCCAGGCACCATGAAGACTCTTCCTCTGGGGGAGAACTGCTTCTTGTTTGGGGAAAGCCACCACTCCAGCCCTAGCAGAGGAACTCCTTCCTGCCTTGAGATAGGCAGCTGTCCTGAGACCTGCCACATCCGACACTGTTTTCTTGTTCTTCTCAGACTTGTTCTTCTGAGGCTTGCCAACCTCACAGAGCGGTAACACTCACCTCCTGGCAACCACTCCCGGATGGCATACTGCCACCACTGAGTGTTTCAGAACTTCTGCTTTCCCATTGAATCTTTACTCCCACTCGAATAAAGTATTCATTCATCCAGTCTTCAATATCTGTCCACTCTATTCTTCTGGGTGGTGAGACAAGAACTAGACAGAATTTGCAATCTTTACAGGAAGGCATTGTGAAAGAGAACTGTTTCTGAGCCAAACATCACTCCTAACCTCCCAACATATGCATCATCAGGTTTCACCTGCAAAATTAAAGTCTCAGGAATTTTAACAAGAAGCCTAAACCCCCAAGTACACATTCAATTCCAAGCTCAGGACTTGTATGTGTGTGAATCCCTTGGCAGCTGGACAAATGATGTACCTATGGAGCCAGCTTCATGCCATCCCCATGTCTTGGTGGTTATGCGGTCAGCCTTGAAGACCAAGACGGTAAATAAATCCTTTAATAATAAGCCAGGTGTGGTAGCTCACATCTGTAACCCCAGGCAGGACCCAGGACGCTGAGGCAGGAGGATTGTCTGTCCAATTGCCAGCTTGGGATGTATCGTGAATTCCACACCATCCTGACTGCAGACTGAGATCCTGTCTCTCAAAACAAACCAACTAGTGGAATAGTAGCATAAGGTTCCATTCTTGTCAATACGTGTCTATGCAGCACCAGTCACTGGCTCCAAATGCAGTCTTCAGAGTAGCAATGTTGTCATAAGGTTATTTCTTGATTGTTGGTTCAGCCAAACAATGAGCCAACAATAATCCAATGAAAGATAAATATACTGTCAAATCTGCACTAAACCAGTTTGACAGCTTTGAGAGACAGATGAATCTGCAGAAAGCCTTCTTCACTTGGACTGATTGCTCCCGGCTGGATTGGTTAGGAACAGCAGCATTTGCATAAGGAGTCCACAAGGGGGCGCTCTGAACCCATCTAAACACCAGGATATGTAGTCTTCATCTCTGCATCCATGGAGAATAGACTGACTGTCAGGAAGTCTAATTAGTTTCAAGACAGAATTTTATCAGCTGAGTCTTGGGGGAGCGGTAGTATGTAAACACTTATTAAAATGTTATGGTGGGAGATGACACAATTCTTCCTAAGTCAGATTAGTCAGATGCAAATAAAATCAAAGGTTCTCTGCCCTGAGGAATTGTTTCTTAGTTGAAGATGTATGGATAGAAACCCACGATTTCTATGCATGTAAAGAAGGAGCAGAGGAAATCTACAGTTTACAAGTAGCTCTTGCAAGAGCAAGAGATAGAGTGGTATAACTCTTAAAATGTAATATTTTTCTAGTGTGTCTTTGGGGGGGAAAGCTATTGAATTGTGCCTCTTATATTAAATTCTCATATCCGGAAAGCATGAAGTAAAGTGTATCATGGGATGTTTGCACAAATATAAATAAGTTGAGAATTAAACTGTATATTGTAAGCAGGTAAGACAAAGTAATAGAAAGGAAGATACATGATCTGTTGAGTTGTTTGTTTTTCTGCCTCTTTTTATTTATTTATTTTTTGCATTTATATAAAGCTCTGAAGCCTTTTGAGATGACTGGTGAAATAAAAAGCCAGGATCAAATTGGAGCCATGAGACAGTTAGGTAAAATCTGGCAAAACTCAGAGGGCATAATTGTTCTCTTGCTCTTTCTTCTTAGCTAGATAATTAGCAAAACATGGCCAGCTAAAGTGTTGCTAAAGTGTTACATGGTGTTGGTAAAGTATCCAGACTTCATTGATTCTACATAGCTGGAGAATTACGGAAGTTTATTTTTTGTTATAGGCTCAGTAGAATTGAATTGGGAAAGAGTCGTAGTGGGTACCTTTGATATTTTCCCAAAAAAGACTGTTAGATTCATCTGGAAAAAGGACAGTGCTTTCCTGAAGAACAGTACGCCCACCTGACACGATTGCTCTGTCTTGCTTTTATTTCGAATAATTGGCCAGATGGGCCATAATTGCTTATAATTTCCATTTCCCTGAAAAATGTCAGAATCTTCTGGACATGACAGGGATGTTGCATTCATTAATTCACTGCAGCTATGCATATTTCCACAAGACTTGTATAGGATTTTGTCCTATCAATATTTCACTGTGAAAGGGCAAATAATTCAAGATGCCACACACCTCCCTGAGGGACTAATGATGGTTGAATTCTGATATGGGGTGAAGGAGGGAAGGGAAGATGCTTTTCTTGTTGGTAAACCCAGCCATCTATGAGTCATGCTTCAGCAAGTGCTAGGGCACATGCCAACCTCAATGAAATTCAGTGAGTCACACATGCGAAAAGATATGGAAATAGGAGGGAAACTATCAGGGTCTTAATGGGCTTTAATGGGAAAGTGGGGAGGGATGGGACTGGAGATTAAGGTGTGAAAATATAATAAACTTGCTATAAGGTCAGCACTCAACGAGTAGGAAAAACAAACATGAAAAAGCTTCTGTTCTGCAAAAGATATTGTTAATTGAGCAAGAAGGCAACCCACCGAATGGGAGAAAATCTTTGCTAACCACATATCTAATAATGGATTCATATCCAGAACACCAAGAACTCAGATAATTGGAACTTTTAATTAGACACATTGATCAGATTAGAAAATTTGGTTTCAATTTCTCCTGAGAAGAGCAAAAGGAGAAACAATGAAGTTCCGATGACTTGCAAATTTTGTCTGGCTTGCTGTTAGGGATGGAACATGTGGCTTTGCACCTCCGAGCTCACGAGAGCCCACAGGCAGGCGCTTTGCAGAGCTCTAGGGGCCCGAGGGGGTCTCATCGTCTCATCCTCAACACCTCACGTACTCTTCTCTCACACAGTGAGCCTTTGTTTGTCCAATTTTCATTTTATTTTATTTTGGCAAGAACACTTGATGTGAGATTTAGCTTCTTAATGATTTCAGTGGACAGTGACTGTATTGTTGACACAGGCACTCTGCTGTACAGAGATCTATAGAACTTTATGCCTGTTGGTCTGCAACTCTCCAGTTCCCTCTCTCTCTGCTCCTGGAAACCGTGATGCCACTGAGCCTACAAATTTGATTATCGTTAAAATCTTCTACAAGTAGTAGAATTATGCAGTGTTTTTCTTTAAAAAAAAAAAAACTGGTGTCATTTTGTGTGTTTGTCCATAGGAATGATGATATTTATTTTTTCTATTCCTGAAAGATGATTATTGAGATTTTTGTAAGTATTTCATTGCAGCTATGGAATGTTTACGTAGTATGGACATTCAGATATTTGTCTTCTCATTTGTGAATGTGGGGTAGCTTGCTATTTGTTTATGCCATCTTTAATGAGTTTTTATTAATTTAAATAGTTTTCAGTGCACTTTAGTTAAGGTTATCCCTTTTTTTATTCTTTTTGATCTTATTGTAAATAAGATTGTTCTTGAATTTCCTTTTCAGATAGTTGGTTGTTAGTGAACTGAAACACAATTGATTTCTGAATACCAGTTTTGCATTCAATTCTCCTGAACTAACTTATTAGTTCTAACGACCTTTAAGGGAGCATTGGGGATTTATATATAAAGGACCCTACCATCTACACTGTTAATTACTTATTTAATTGATTTGTTATTGATCTAGGGTCTCACAATAGAGACCCTCCCATCCCCCAGTGCCTCCCCCTCCCTCAGCCTGTTGAGTGCTAGAATTGTAAGCATATGTTACCATGCCCAGCAAAGTCAATATCTTCTATTCTGATTGAATGTCTTCCTTTTCTTCTTCTTCTTCTTCTTCTGTTGCTTGATTACTTTTGCTAGGATTTTTCATATTATGTTGAACAGAAGGAGCAAGAGTGGATACCCTTGCCTGTCCTTCAGAATACAGGGACATTGCTTTTCATTGTTGAGTATAATGTTGGATGTGGTTTGAGATACCGTCTTATGTTGAAGTACTTTCCTTGTTCCTTGTATATTGAGAGTTTTTATCAGCAAAGTAGGTCGGATTTTGTCAAATATTTTTCTATACTTGGTGAGCAATCATAGTTTTTCATTTCTTTAAAATAATAAGCATCGTGGGCCTTGCAGGAGATGTTCTTCATGTACATTGGTGCCTTAAATAGATACATTCCCTGTAATTACCTGATTTTTATTCTTTATTCTGTTAATGTGGTATAATATATTAACTTTTTGAATTGCTGGTTATTCAGTATATGGTATTTAGAAATCAGGTGTGTTTCAGTTCACTAACGATCAAGTATCCGAAAAGGGAATTCAGAAACAATCTCATTTACAATAATATCAAAATAAGGGTTTTATTTTCTCAGAAAAACCTTCTATTTCATCATGGTGTAAACCTGTTTTTTAAATTTTTTAATTTTTTCCCCAGTTTTACAAGCATATTGAGTGTTTATCCCTTCCCTTCTCTTCCCTTCTCTCCTCTTCTTCTTACCTCCCCTCCCTTCATCAATCCTCCTCACTCCTTCCCTTCCTCCTGCCTATCTGCTTCTATGGGTCCCTGGGTTCCCTCTGGATTGTCTGCTCTAATGGGGGTTCAGGCTTCTGTTGCAGACCAAGTGGCCCCTCCTCAGGCTTCCCCACTGATAGGGGCATTCCCCTTCACCTGTCCAGCTCTAGCCCCCAAAGTCTCCACTGGATGTAACTATTTCTCCTGAGATCTTGCTAGTCTATGGGAGCATGTTGGTGTGTCAGCCATTATGCAGGTCTGATAAGGACAAGAATTGCAGTGAGTTCCTGGATGCAGCAGTCCTGGCTTAAGTGGAGTGTCTTGTCCAGTGGTGGACATTCCCATCTTCAGGGTCTTACAATCTTACCGCCCCCTCTTCTGCAAGGTTCCCTGAGACTTAGGATGGGAAGAGATTAGTTTGGCTTGATTCTGCATGAGCATTGTAGGGTCACCTGCATTCTGCATTCTGGTTGGTCATTGTCCACTTCCCTGGTGAACCTATTTCAGTGCTGATGGACTTGGTTACTAGTATTTGATTGAGGGTTTATTGAGGATCAGGGACATCCATTTATAGTTTTCTTCTTTTTGTCCTCTGACTGAATTATTTCCAGTGATCTGACCTGAAGATTGCTTATCTTACCTTCTGATGTACCCTTTAGTGAATTTCTTGGTTTGGCTATTGATTCTTTCATCTCTCTAACATCTAGTATGTCCTTCTTAATATTCCTTTTTAAAAGTCTCTTTGCTGAAATTCTCACATTACCTGTTTGATGTTTTTCTGAATTCTGACAGTTCCTTTGAGTTCTTGGTCAGGTAAGTTAATCTTTAGATTCGTTGCTGGAAACTTATGTTGTTCCTTTTTGAGGAATGTTATTTTCAAATTCTTCATTTTTCCTCGACTTTCTGTTTGTACCTGTGAATTTGATGGTTCAAACACCTTTCATAGAATTTCTGGATTGGCCCCCCTTTTTGCACCCTAAACCTGCTCCGCCGGTCGGGACGCGCGCGCGGTCCAGCCGGGCGTCCACGCCGCGCCCTAGCTGGTGAGTACCCCCGCCCCCCCCCACGCACCGCCCACCAGGACCCCCAGGTCGGCCCACAGGGACCCGGCTCCGCCTCCCACCATCCAGCCGGAGCCGCGCACGGGACCCAGGGACCAGGAGGACCTCCCCCTGCGCCAGGCCCCGCCCCAGCTGCCCTCGGGTTAAATAGCTCCACGCCGTCGCCCCCATCCCCCCTTTTGCACCCTAACCCGCTCCGCCGGTCGGGACGCGCGCGTGCGGTCCAGCCGGGCCTCACCCCACGACCTAGGTAAGTCTCCGCCCGCCCCGCCCACCAGGACCACAGGCCAAATAATTCAGTTTAGTGAAATTGAGAGATCTTAAGAGTTAAAATGACAATGCCAAAGTCAAAGTGCAAATCCATGAGAAGCAACAATCAAGTAAACAAATTTCCCACTGAAGAAATTAATCCCATAATGTTAGACTCCAACAAGAACAAACCCATGGAAAAAGGCCAAGAAAGCCCCACCCAGGATAAAGACTTTCAAAATATGATCATTACCATGTTCAATACTATGAAAGAGGAAATCAGGGAGGAATTAAATAATCGAATCAATTGCTTTGAAGAGGAACACAACAGACATCTGGAGGAGTTGAGAAAAACAGTGCAAGAAACAAAAAGTGGCATAGAGCAGTTAAAACAAACTCAAGCAGAGTTTAAAACTGAGCTAAAAGACAAGTTATCTTCAACCCAGAACGCCACAGAGAGTCTTACCAACAGAACTAACGAAGCAGAAAACAGAATTTCAGACCTTGAAGATAAAGTGGGAGTACTAACTAGCTCAATGGAAGAGGTTGTTAAAGCCAAAAGATACTTGAGAGAAATATCCAAGAGATATGGGACACCCTGAAGAAGCCTAACATGCGTATTCATGGAATACCAGAGCAAGAATCTCAAAATACCACCCCTGAGGAAATTTTTCAAACGATCATCAAGGAAAACTTTCCTCATCTAAAAAAAGAGAGGCCCATCCATATACAAGAGGCATTCCGCACCCCAAAAAGATACGACCAAAATAGAAGCACGCCGCAGGCAAATAATAGTTAAAACACTCCACATTCAAGATAAAGAACTGGTGCTGAGAGCTTCAAGGGAGAAAAAACAAGTCACTTTTAAAGGCAAACCTATTAAAATAACAAATGACTTCTCAGTCGAAACAGTAAAAGCAAGAAGAGCTTGGAGAGACATACTTCAAGTATTGAATGAGCAAAAATGTCAACCCAGGCTGATTTACCCTGCAAAACTATCAGTCATGATCGAGGGAGAAAGAAAAACACAAAGACAACTTTAAGGGATACATGGCCACCAAACCAGGCCTTCAAAAAATGCTAGAAATGATACTCAAGCGTGAAGAAAAAAACAGGCATATCCAGGAGAACAGAAGGCAAGTATAACATCATTAAAAAAGAAGCAATATACTTATAAAAGCTACTAAACATAATAAATGTCTGGAATTAACAATAGTTTCTCCATTATAACACTAAATGTTAATGGAATTAATTCACCGATCAAGAGACACAGATTACAAACATGGATTAAAAATCACAATCCATCAATCTGCTGCCTGCAGGAAACCCATCTCACCACAAAAGATAGGCACGCTCTAAAAATAAAAGGCTGGTCAACAATTCTACAAGCTAATGGAAGCAGAAAACAGGCAGGGATAGCCATTATGCTATCAGACAAAGTGGATTTCAAACCAAAGAAAATTATAAGAGACACGGATGGATACTACATTTTAGTCACAGGCACAATTCACCAGGAAGACCTCACAATCCTGAACATATATGCACCCAATACGGGCCCCTCCACATTCATTAAGAAAACCCTACAGCGTCTAAAGCAAGAAATCAATCCCCAAACGATAATTCTTGGGGACTTCAACACCGCCCTCTCAACATGGGATAGATCAACAGGTCAAAAGCTTAACAGAGACACTTTGGAACTTAATCAAACCCTGAAAGAAATGGACCTTACAGATCTCTATCGAACTTTTCACCCACACACCAAAGAATACACATTTTTCTCAGCAGCACACGGAACTTTCTCCAAAATAGATCACATATTGGGCCACAAAATGAATCTACACATATACAAGAAAGTTGAAATTCTAACCTGTGCCCTATCAGACCATCACGGCCTAAAGCTGGACATCCACAACACATCAAACAAGAGAAAATACACTAACTCCTGGAAACTTAACAATATGATGCTGAATGAGACATGGATTCAGGAAGAAATTAAAAAGGAAATTCAAGATTTCCTGAAAGTGAATGATAACGAAAATACAACTTACCAAAATCTCTGGGACACAATGAAAGCTGTTCTAAGAGGTAAGTTCATAGCTCTTAATGCCTACGTCAAAAAAATGGAAACGTCAGAAATAAACAACTTAACAATGCAGCTTAAAGCTTTAGAGAAGCTAGAGCAATCTGATCCCAAAAGTAGTAGAAGAGAGGAGATTAGCAAAATAAGGGGAGAAATATCTGAAATCGAGATTAAGAAAACGATAGAAAAAATCAACCAGTCAAAAGCTGGTTCTTTGAAAAAATCAATAAGATTGATACACCCCTAGCGAAACTAACCAAAAGCAAGAGAGAGAAAACCCAAATTAACAAAATTAGAAATGAACATGGAGTTATCACTACTGATACCCAAGAAATCCAGAGAATTATAACATCATATTTCAAAAACTTATACTCTGTGAAGTTTGACAACACAAAAGAGATGGATGAATTTCTAAGTAAACACAACTTACCTAAATTGAATCAGGAAGTTGTGAATTATTTAAATAGTCCTATAACATATAAGGAAATTGAGGAAGTAATCTCGAATCTTCCCACCAAAAAATGTCCTGGACCAGATGGATTCAGCACAGAGTTCTACCAGACATTTAAGGAGTTGATAACACCAATACTCCTTAAACTGTTCCATCAAATAGCAAAGGAAGGAACACTACCAAATTCCTTCTATGAAGCTAATATCGTTTTAATCCCAAAACCTAATAAAGATTCGCTTAAAAAAGAAAACTATAGGCCGATCTCCCTGATGAACACAGACGCAAAGATTCTCAACAAAGTCTTAGCAAATCGGATTCAAAAACATATTAAAAAGATCATTCATGGGGACCAAGTAGGCTTCATCCCCGGCACACAAGGTTGGTTCAACATACGCAAATCAATAAATGTAATTCATCATGTAAACCAGTCCAAAGTCCAAGACCACATGATACTCTCGATAGATGCAGAAAAAGCTTTTGACAAGATCCAACAGCCTTTTATGATCAAAACGCTAGAGACAGTAGGAATGGAAGGAACCTTTATCAATATAATAAAAGCTATATACAACAAGCCCACAGCAAGGATTATGCTCAATGGGGAACAATTGGAAGCATTCCCACTTCGATCAGGAACTAGACAAGGCTGTCCACTCTCACCACTTCTATTCAATATTGTACTTGAAGTCTTAGCTGAAGCCATAAGACAAGAAAGGGACATAAGAGGGATTCAAATCGGCAAGGAAGAAGTCAAGCTATCCCTATTTGCAGATGACATGATCTTATACCTGAGTGATCCCAAAAACTCCACCAGGAAGCTCCTGGAACTAATTGAGAAGTTCAGCAGGGTGGCAGGATACAAAATAAATGTGCAAAAATCAGAGGCCTTCCTATATGCCCAGAATGAAAGAAGTGAAAAAGCCTTGAGAGAAACAATACCATTTATTATAGCCCCTAAAAAAATGAAATACCTTGGTATAAACCTAACTAAGGAGGTAAAAGACCTTTACAATGAAAACTTTAAAACCCTAAAGAAAGAAATAGCCGAAGACACCAGAAGGTGGAAAGACCTCCTTGTTCCTGGATTGGCAGAATCAACATCGTGAAAATGACCATCCTACCAAAGGCAATATACAGATTCAATGCTATACCAATCAAAATCCCAAAGCAATTCTTCAAAGAAGTTGACCAAACAATCTCAAAGTTCATATGGAGGCACAAAAGACCCAGGATAGCAAAAACAATCCTGAGTAACAAAAACACAGCTGGAGGTATAACCATACCAAACCTTAGTCTATACTACAAATCCATAGTTGTAAAGACAGCCTGGTACTGGCTCCAAAATAGACACACAGATCAATGGATAAGGATTGAAGACCCAGATATAAGCCCACAAAGTTACAGCCATTTGGTCTTTGACAAAGGGGCCCAAAGAATCCAATGGAAAAAGAACAGCATCTTCAACAAATGGTGCTGGCAAAACTGGATCTCCACATGCAGAAGATTAAAGCTGGACCCGTACTTGTCACCATGTACAAGACTTAATTCCAAATGGATCAAGGACCTTGATATCAGGCCAGAGACTATAAAAACCATAGTTGAAAGGATAGGGAACTCCCTCGAGCTGATTGGGCTAGGCCAACAGTTCCTAAACAGACATCCAATGGCACAGTCACTGCTACCAACTCTCAACAGTTGGGATCTTGTGAAATTAAAGAGCTTCTGTTCAGATAAAGAGATTGTCGCACGAGCTCAAAGGCAACCCACAGAATGGGAGAAAATCTTCACTAACCACATATCTGATAGAGCTCTATTGTCCAGAGTGCACAAAGAACTTAGAAAACTCAACACCAAGGAAACCAATGGCCCAATTAAAAAATGGGCCCTGGAACTTAAAAGAAACTTTACCAGGGATGAAATTAAAATGTCTAACAAATATCTTAAAAAATGCTCCACTTCTTTAGCCATCAGGGAAATGCAAATCAAAACTTCCCTGAGATATCATCTCACCCCAGTCAGGATGGCAAAAATCCACAATACTAACAACGACAAATGCTGGAGAGGATGTGGAGAGAGGGGAACTCTCCTACATTGCTGGTGGGAATGCAGGCTCATACAGCCACTCTGGCGAGCCGTCTGGAGATTCTTAAAGAAATTAAAGATTGAAATGCCATATGACCCTGCTATTCCACTTTTGGGAATAACCCCCCATACAGCAGAGGTTCGCCTCGATAGCACAAGCACGACCATGTTCATAGCAGCACTGTTTACAATAGCAAAGACATGGAAGCAGCCCAAATGTCCAACAGTTGACGAGTGGATAAGGAAACAGTGGTACATCTATACAATGGAGTACTACTCAGCCATCAAAAATGATGAATTACTGGAATTTGCCGGGAAATGGATGTCATTAGAAACAATTGTATTAAGTGAAGTATCCCAGACCCAGAAAATTAAGCGCCGTATGTACTCCCTAATAGGTGGCTCCTAGTACCAAACCCACCCAGCCCACCTAGAGACAGGAATTCCAAGGATTATGAACAGGAGGGATGGGGTAGGAGGGCCACACCAGAAAGAAGGAGAGAAGGGACCATGTTACAGCAGGGAAAATAGGCCTCCACCAAGGACCCAAATAAGTAATGAGACATCTGATTAAGTTCACAGACTTTTGTTCCTGATCATTTACTACTGAGGGGGAGTGATCTCACCAGAAGAGGAGGGCATATAGTCTGGCAGATAAAAAGTAACAATTTTGCAAATGGGTGATAGACCCCTCCCTCACTGTGGTTTCCCACTTTTATTACATCTACCTTTGAATGTGCTTTTATCACAAGACTCTAACAACTTTTTGTCTCTGTCCAGGGGGTAACATACAATGCCCACCAGGATGGAGTGAAGGGCATTGCAGGAGCAGCAAAACTGCAAAAGAAAATCAACAAACCACAATCCAGAACTTCAGAGACTCTATGTCAATCACCTGGAATCAGGCCTACCTAATCTCTCCCCATCCTGAAGCTCAGGGAAATTTGCGGAAGAGGGGGCGGTAAGAGTGTAAGAGCATAAGGATGGGAGGAGCAATGATATGTAAGATACTCTATACTAGTTAGGGCTGAAGCAATCATAATTGGACTTTGCATGCCCTGCGCATTGTCCAACACACTGTTGACCTCACAAAGTCTAGCATCTGCTAAAGGCACCAAGATCCTTGGAGGCAAAGAATTGGCAGCCACAGCAGTGTTCCTATACCTAAGGGGAACACGGGAAAGGGTTCGGCAAAGGCCACTGGGTCCTTGTACGTCATCGGAGAGGAGGGCCCAGAGGAAAATCAGTCATGCACAAGAAAGGACTCTCTGGGAATTGGGGTGGGAGGCACTGGGGGATGGGGAGGGAGAGGGGTGGGGAGGGGGAGCAGGGGGTATGGGGGGAGGAGGAGGGAGGGAGGGAACTGGTGTACCTAATAAGTTTGTATGAGCTGAAAAAAAAAAAAAAAAAAAAAAAAAGAATTTCTGGATTGTCCTTAGGTGGAAGAAGACTTTCACAGGTGATCTGATTGGAGATTCTGAAAGGTTTCTATATAAATCTTTTCACCAAGACGGTGCTAATGATCTCTCCTAGTCATCAGACACTGTATTTGGGAAATGAGTTCTGGTGAAATGGTGTTTTAATATTACTCTTTCAGATTTAGGGATTCTGGTTTTGCATTTGTCTGAATGTAAGAGTTATACTGAATTCATGGATTTCTCAAGAATTTACCTGTGAACTCTTTCTGAATCCATGCTTGTGGGTGAAAGGAGAGTGGATATCATGTGCTAAACCATCTTGCTAATGTTATGTCTCCTATAAATGTTCCACCTTGCCTCCTTACATTTCTTTTCACATTTGTCTTTTTGGCTTCCTACAATTTGTGTTGTCCTGCCTAGTAGTTAATACGCACGTAGAATGTTTTGTATTTCAAACCAGAGTGCACTTAATTTTCTCTCCCTAAAAATCTTACTTGTCTATGTGTAAATAGATGTTAATCATCAGAAAAGAAATTCCATTCTTCAAAGCAACATTGGAAAGCCACTGTTTGTCTCTGGGATCATGCTTCAGAATGCCTTGTATCTGGAGTTCCTTTCCTTCAGTGACTAATGAGCGCACTGAAAGTACTTGAGTAAGAGTGTGCTCAGAAACTAGGTATGTATACAGCAAACTGCCTGGATATAGCCAGAAATGGCAAACAAATCATGATATTATTAATAATCAGAAATGCTACCACTTCTTAAAAATTGGGGAGGTACAGGTACCAGCTACTTGCAGAAGTGAGGGGAAGGAGTGCCTTGAACCTTAAAATTTTCTTTGTTAAAGATGGAATAAATACCTCCCAGCCCCCTCTTTCTCTATGCTTTTTGAAGAAAAAGAATTAGGTTTTACATTTTAGAATATATAGGAAAATATTGTGCACTTAATCATATTTAATGTATTTATGATTTGAAATTTGAAAGAGAAATCGGTTACAGGTGGAAAGAAGATGCACAAACAGAAGAGCTAATAAAACAAGTTAGCTATGTATGTAGATGATAGAAACACAAATTGAGAGGATAGTTTATGATGTGTGTCTGTTCTGTTTTCGCCCAGTGCTGTGGCTTTAGCAATCATTAGTGATGAGTATTAAGTTATAGCTTATACTCTATAGCTATATATATAGCTAAAATGTCACCAGTATCTATTTCCTTGAGGAAGCTATATTCATATATTCAGCTAGGTAAAAATTCGTAATGCTAAGAAAGCATCGCTTTGCTTCCTTCATATTTCCCAGTGATGGTCGCATCATCTTTCTTCAGCTGAATAACTAAAACCAAGTTCTTTGTTGTGTCTTGCAAGGTGATACAAGATGAACTCAGTCTGCCTTTGTTTGTTCCTATCATATGCCTTGTTAGTCTCAGTGAATAGTGTAAGTCAGGACGGGCTCTTTTCTAGCTCTTGGTGGTGCTGACACACAGAGAAACATTGTGTTTGATACCTCACAAGTGTAAGAGGGTTACTCTTCAGAAAATAGCCTTGTAAAAATAAGGTTGCACAAGCATGCCGTAAGTTGACTGTGCTGACACGGACACTATATAATGTATGGGCAATATTAAATTGTTAGGTCTAGTGCTATAGTTTATTTTTTAACAAAATGCAAAGTACCCAATTTTCATGTCCCTGGATAATCACTGCTTAAGTTATGTATATATTGTATAACTACAGACAGAAAGTTTGACTTAATCTTGGACCCAATAAGACTCAACAAGAGAAAAGGAGCAGTAAGAATAAAATTGTGTTCTGGATAAGGATTCATCAGAAACCCATCCTAAGGTCACAACAGGGTAAAGTCTAGATTTAGCTTTTTCTTTTAGTCTTTCATCTCTATACTTATTTTGTAATTTCTCAAATATTAAAAAGTGATGTGTTCTTTCCAAAACAATATTAATAAAACAAAGAATCAGGAATCATAAAAGATGACAAGTCTTTGGCACCTCTCAAACCAGGAGAATAGGAGAAAAGTTGATGTAATGGATTCAGGAAGGGAACAAATGTTCGCAATGTGATACGATGCAAGATGGGCACTCTCAGAGTGAGGGCGAGAGAACCTTAGAAATCTGTCTCTCTATGAAATAGCGAGCCTACTAAATTTACAACACAACATTTTCAAAAATTTGGAAACATTTTCAAATTGGGCTGAAGACATGGCTCAGGGGTTAAGACTCCACTTTCGCAAACAGAAGGTCCTGAGTTTGGATCCCGGTACTACCTAAAAAATGCCAAGTGCAAAGGGCCTGCATTTCTGGCTCTGGTAGGTGGAGCCTGGGAAACCTCAGAGCTGAGTGAAAAGGAGATAAAAGCTATCCCGGATGATTCCCAAAGTCACTCTTGATCCTCCACAGGGACACACAATGCCCTCTGACACACTAAACAAACAAACAAACAAAGTTCAGAAAAAATCTGGAAAGGAACTGTGACTTGAAATAGGTTGAGGAACTTTGATTTGTGAAAAATGTCCAAGTCTTGTAAAGCAGTGACATTTACAGTGTTTTAATTCTTATTCTCCTCTCACTTTGAGATAGGTCAATTGAGATTTTTCTAGTCTGACAAACATAATAATGGGAATGACAGTAAATAATAAGGCTCAGCGATGCCTTTTCAGAAGGAGAGGAGGAAGGGACTGAACGAATATTTGAGGAAATAATGTTTAAAAGTTCCTAGATGGGATGAAGATCATCAATCTGTACGTTACTGTTGTAGAAGTTATTGTGGAATAATTTCTCAGACACCAATTGGGTGGAAGAGAGGAGTTTAATTCACTGGTGGTCCTGAGTTGAGACCACTCTCCAAAGACTCCAGCCCTCAGTTGTACTTTCATTTTATACTAAACCAGGCAGAGGTGGAGCAAGTGAAAGAACTTTCCAAAAGCAGAAGCAAAAGTTACTAAGTGTCATCAGGGCAGGCTGACTGCAGAGGGCCCATGATTTTGGTGTTATCCGTCCCAGGTGCAGGGCGGGGTGGGGTGGTGGTGTCTCTGAAATGTCCTTACTTGATTTTAGCAATTTGGGATTTTAGCAATTTTCCATCTCAACTTATGCTTAGCAGTAACTCAACGATTTACATCATTTTTCTATCTCATCATGAAGCTCAAGCAAATCCCTTCAATTAAAAAAGGAAACTCTTAAAAAATACATATCAGATACAACCTAACACATTGTTGAAAGGGGGGGGTAGGATACAGAAAACAGAGAAACAAGTCACATTTGACAAGAGATGTCAAATATGATTAACAGCTAATTTCTCAGCAGAAACCCTCAGGCTAAAAGCAAGAGAGTGTTACTCAAGATACTATATCTTACAAGTCTGCCTTTCAAAATTGAAGTTTAGGCATCTTAAGAATAAAGAAAAACAAGAGGATGGTTTTTTTCTACTAGATCTGCCCTATAACATAATACTAAAGTGTTCTTCAGCTCTACTGAAATGACACTGGAGAGGAACTTGAATCTATACAAAAATATGAAGAATCTGAGCAAGGAAAGTAAAGAGTGAAAGTTGTTAGAATCTAAATGGAGTCACCTGAATCAAATCCTAAGGAGCAAAATGATTCAAGTGTGAAAGAATAGAGTCTTATTATAAGAATAGATTCAAATTTTAACAGCTTTTTATCTCTGGCCAGGGGGTGACATCTAATACCTATCAAGATGGAGCCAAGGGCATTTTAAGAGCAGCAAAACTGAAAAAGAAATCAACAAACCATAATTCAGAACATCTGAGACTCTATGTCAATCACCTGGAATCAGGCCTACCTAATCTCTCCCCATCCTGAAGCTCAGGGAGATTTGCGGAAAAGGGGGCAGTAAGATTGTAAGAGCACAAGGATGGGAGGAGTCAAGATATGCAAGATACTCCACACAAGTTAGGGCCTGAAGAAATTATAATAGGACTCTGCATGATCTGCGCAATGACCAACATATCGTTGACCCCTCAAAGTCTAGCGTGGACTAAAGGCACTAGGATCCTTAGAAGCAAGGGATTAACAGTCACGATAGTGTTCCTATACTTAAGGGGAACACAAGAAAGAGTTTTAGGAAATGCTACTGAGTCCTTACACCTCATCAGAGAGGAGGACCCAGAGGAAAGTTTGATATACACATTAAAGGATGCTTCAGAGATGGGGGAAGAGGGCACTGGGAGAGGGAGGGAGGGGAGAAAGGAAGGGAAAGGGGGGGGAGAGCAGGGAGGTTCAGGGAGGGGTGGAGGGTGGGAGGGGACAGGGGTACCTATTACATTTGTATGAGCAGAAAAATAAATAAATTTTTAAAAAAGTGTGAAAGAAGAGAGTTTATAAATAATGTCTCTGTTGGTAAAGACTAGCATAGACTTCCAGAGCTACAACCTTGAATGAAAATTACCACGACCACCAGATACAAAACATACTCCTTGTAGACTTTACCACAACTGCCTGCCTAGCCTTGGACTATGTCCTCACAGCCAAGAACATTGTTCCAAACAATTTATGCAACTTAATTTCACATCCTTTTGAGTTTTTATTTAACTTTACATATTTTACTTTTGGCCCCTTGGCTATGCCCACACATATTTCCATTACTGTGTTTCTTTATGAACAAATAAGCTTTCATGGGAGAATATCTGTTATTTAGGTTGACAATAGAAACACATGAAATAGAGAATAGAAAAACAATAAAGTAATTAAAACCAAGTTTGTTATTTCTTCTTGATCAAGTGTTTTTTTCTCTTGATCATTCAATCACGAGAATGAAAAAGGTAAGAAGCAATTACTAAAAGCAGAAATGAAAGAAATCATGTTCACCAACAGGGTCTATCCCAAGAATGCAAGATGACTAATCATGACAGTCTATGGTGGGGAGAGAAGGAAAGGGGAAAAACTAATATCTTAGCATCTGAAAGCAATGTGTTGCTTCATGTTAATAAGCAGAGTCAGAACCACAGGGTCATCTCAACAGATGGAAAATTAATTTAGTAAAATCCAGCACCCTTTATATGATTAGGACACCCTAAAAACTTCACCTGGAGGGGGATCTACTTATCTTTATAAAAAACGTGAGAACTCAGGGAAGAATCTACAGCCATCAGCTTTTTTTTTTTTTTTTTTAGGGGAAGGGCAGAGGAAAGGAAGAATTAAGACAGGATCTCACTAGAAAAAGCTTTCTCTCTTTTTTTAAAAAAATTAATTTATCGTGTGTGTGTGTGTGTGTGTGTGTGTGTGTGTGTGTGTGTGTGAGTGTGTGTCTCTATGTGTGTATGGGTGTGTATCAAAGGGCCCATGGAGGCCCAAGGGTGATTTCAGGAATCATCCTGGATTGCTCTACCTCCTGCTTCTCTGTGGTTTCCAGACTCTGCCTTCCAAGGTCACAGCGATTTATGCTGATATTTTTATGTGGAATCTGGGATCTGAACTCAGGTCCTTCTGCTTTTCAGACAGAGGTTTAACTCCTGAGCCATCTCTCCAGTCCCTACGTAGAAATATTTTGATATCCCAAGTACTCCTGAACACCCTTGTTTATAGCAATAGAAAAGTGGAAACAACACAAATATCCATCAGTTGAATAGAAAAAAAATGGATAAAATTGCCACAAAATAGTGTTTGACAACTAGTGACATGTCAACATTTGCTGCATCATGAAGTTCGAAAACATTATGCTAATGGAGAGAAGCCAATTAAGGAAAAGCTCCCATGATATGGTTTTGGTTTATATCAAAGGTCCAGAGTAAGCAAACCTTCTAAGACCAAAGGTAGAGTAATACTTGCCAGAAACTGGCAGAGTGGACAGAGTAGAAAGAAGTAGGACAATGAATGGATCAAAGCTTCCTCTTAGGATGATGAAAGAATTAGAAGTTGAGTGTCAGCAGGAGCTGCGAGCTCTGTGACTATTTGAAAACTTCTGAATTATGTGCTTTAAAAGGGTGACTTTTAAATTACGTGCACTATATCCCAATGAAACTATTAGCAAACCTAGGCTTAGTGTGGAGCACAGGCTTAGCACAAACAAGACCCTGAGTTCAGTTCCTATGTACTTAAATATGTATCTCCATCTATCTATCTCCCTATCTATCTACCTACCTATCTATGTATCTATGTATCTATATATCTATGTATCTATGTATCTATCTATCTATCTATCTGTCTATCTATCTATCTATCTATCTATCTATCTTCTATTTATCTGTTTATCTATCATCTATTTATCTGTTTATCCATCAGTCTATCTAGTATATATGTATCCATCATTTATTTACCATCTATTTATCCATCTATCTATCTATCTCTGTGTCTATCATCTGTCTATTATTATCTATCACCTACCTCATATTTCTATCATTTATTTACCATCTATCATTATCTATTATCTATCCATTTATCATCTATTATCATCTGTTGGTTATATCTACTATCTATTTATTATCCATTGGTTTCTCATCTATCTTTTTTGTCTCTCATCCCTATCTCTTTTCTGTCTTTCTGTCTCTCTATCTATCATCTTCCTGTTTATTATCTATTTATCTATCACCTATCAACTGTGTCATTTATTATCAGATCAACTAATTTGTAGAGCTACTAAAGTTTATGGACAAGAGATTAGTTCTCACAGTATTAGATACTGTGGAAATAAGGAAAAGGTTCCTTCCCCCCCTCCTTTTTTTAGAGGTAACCAAAGGATGCTAAAGAAAAAGAAGAAAGCAAGATGCCATTCCAGTTTCCTCATTTCCTCCCTCATTTCCAGGACTCAGTCCTTCCTTCCCACACTGTAAACTTTAGCAACCACTTTTAAGATGACTCTAAGATGTTGCCACTACACATTCTAATGCTTATTCTTGTGGTCTTTGCACACACATATAATCTCGGTATTCTTGAAAGAAAATTCTGTTTTTATTTTGAATTATGGAACATTGGTAAATATGCTGGAAGCTTAAACAAATATCATGCTTTATGTCATTTTAATACAGAAACACAGAGATGTACGTATTTTAAAAGCACAGCCTTTTGACTTCTCTCTGAATCCATCAGAGTTCAATGAGGAAGATAGATACATCCTAGTTATTTCCAGGACTTTTATTTTTATTTTTTTTTATTTCCTTCACCCCATTTCCCTCCCTCCAACCCTCCCTGGATCCCCTTGCTCCTTTCCTCTTTTTCCCCTTCCTTTCCCCCCTCCCTGTGGCCCCCCTCCCCTGTCCTAGAGCATCCTTTAGTGTGCATGTCAAACTTCCCTCTGGGTCCTCCTCTCTGATGAGGTATAAGAACTCAGTAGCATTGCCTAGAGCTCTTTTTTGTGTTCCCTTTTAGTATAGGAATACTATTGTGGCTTTTAATCCCTTGCCTCTAAGAATCCTAGATTTCCAGGACTTTTAGGGGACAATGTGATTTTTGAAAGTGTGCTTGCAAAATTGTAGGCAAGCAGGAGAAGGTAGGAGGCAGAAAGCTTCTCCGAAGTCAAGGAATTTAAGCAGCTGCTGCTGCGTTCCAGTTGAGGCCTGATGGTGGAGCGTAGAATGCAGGAAGGATAGCCACGAGCGTGGCTGCGAAAGTCTTGACCTCTGTGTGGGGGAAGACAGGCTCGTCCCTACCGCTGACCTCTGACTTCTGACCCTCACATAGGTGCTGTTCGAAGCAATCTCAACTGGTCTGGCTACAAGGGATCTGGGAACTGAGGCTCCCAAACATCCAGCCCTGGAAATAGGAGAATTGATGGAGTGATGCTGAGCAGAACTAGCAAAACCTGACTGGAAATCAGAGCAGCGGTCAACATGAACCTCACTGCTTGTCGCCAGGCACAAATCAGACAAAGTCAGTTTTTCTGCAGCAAGCAATTTACTTTTGGTAGATTCATCTTTGTATGAATGCTTTGGACTTAGAAGTTGAGCTTTTCTTTAAATACCAGAAGCCATATTCATGTATGAGTTTTAAAACCTAATTTTGCATTTTACTTCTCTCATGTTTTGACTAATACTAATTTAAATTCCAAACACATTTGTATTAATTTTCCATTAATACAGTATATTGTTAAAAACTTAGTGATTTCAAGCAATGCAGATTTATTCTATTGTCGTTTTGGAGACCAGGTATAAAATAAAAAAAATTTAATTGAGTGAATGTAAATACATGGATTAGGTTGGTTCTTTATAGGTGGTTGAATCTGATAGGATGTGTGTTCATCTTTCTGTTTCTAGAGGCTGCCCGCAGAAGGATTTCACTCCTGCTTACAGCACCAGCCTTTACCTCGTTCTGTTCTGTGACCACATCTCTGTCTGCTTCCCTCTTTTAAGAACGTGAATGATTTTCCTTATGGTCCAATCGAATAGAATAACATCTCCACTGGAAGATACTTAATTTATTCATATCAATTAACTTCCTTTTACTTTTAAAGGAAACAAGCATAGCTTACCTGGATATCGTTGGAGATCATTATTCTCCCTGTTGTATGTGTAAAAAGAGATATGTACATTTTTTTTCAAAGACAC
Source organism: Typhlomys cinereus (assembly GCA_023101885.1). Lineage (NCBI taxonomy): Eukaryota > Metazoa > Chordata > Mammalia > Rodentia > Platacanthomyidae > Typhlomys > Typhlomys cinereus. Next base: position 796,661 of record JALPQD010000411.1, on the reverse strand, counting down.
TGCCCTTGGTTCTCTCTCTCTCTCTCTCTCTCTCTCTCCTCTCTCTCCTCTCTCATGCATGTATGTACATGTATAGGTATTATAAAATGCATGTGATCAGATCTCTGGAGTTGGTTCTTTCCATCCACTCTTTGGACTTTGGGGATCAAACTCATACTTGATAGCAAGTGTGTTTTACCCACTGAGCCATCTTGACAGTTGTTCTCGTTCCTGTCTTGCGGCAATGCTTTTCTGTCCAAAATGTAAGGCATCAGCCTTAGGACATCACCAATTGCAAGTCCAAAATTTTGAAAAAAGAGCACTCTGGCAACTGCTGCTCTTTCTGGAGTGATCTTTAGTTGAAACACTTGTTTCAGTGTTCCAATGGTGTTATCATTGCATTAGAATATGCATATGTGGGTCATCAAGATAGTTAATGAGTAACACTGGCAAACTGGGGTCTATTCCCAAGAGCCCACATGGTGAAAAGAAGAGAACTGACTTCTGAGAGTTGTGTTCTGAGCTCCAAACATGTCCTAGGAACACACCCCCCTTTCTCTCTTAAGTAAATAAAATATAAAAAAAAATACACATGTTTTTATATATATATGTGACTACACTTAATTCTTAATATGTTTATACTATTTTTCTCTGAAATAAATTTTGTTTGAATTATATATTACTATACTAATTTTTCTCCAAAGGGAATTTTGTCTGAATCCATATTGCTTAGGATATATGAGGGTATACAGCCAGTTAACTAGAAGCACATCTTGATAACATATACATGGCAGACAGATGTTGGATTTTTCTTCTGCTATTAAACTTTGAAAAAAACCCATGCCATTAGCCTAAATACATATGCAATGATCAATGTTTAAAAACTATGTAAAATAAAGCAGATACTGTCCATTAAATATCCATTGTGAACAGATTTTTTTAAATTTATTTTTTCCACTCATACAAACTTGATAGGTACTCCATTCCCCTCCCTCCCTCCACTCCTCCCTGGATCCCCTTGCTCCCTCCCCCTTTTTCCCCTTTCTTTCCCCCTCCCTCCCTTTCTCCCAGTGGGGGGCCCCCCATTCCTGGAGCATCCTTTAGTGTGCATGTCAAACTTGCCTCTGGGTCCTCCTCTCTGATGAGGTATAAGGACTCAGTAGCATTGCCTAGAGCTCTTTTTTTGTTTTTTTTGTTTTTTTGTTTTTTTTTTTTTTAACATTTTTTATTATTATTTCCGCTCATACAAACGTAATAGGTAGACCAGTTCCCTCCCCCCTCCTCCTCCCCCCGAAGCCCCTGCTTCCTCTCCCTCCCTCCCCATCTCCCAGTGCCTCCCCCCCAATTCCCAGAGAGGCCTTTATTGTGTATGCCTAACTCTCCTCTTGGTCCTCCTCTCCGATGACGTACAAGGACCCAGTGGCATTTCCCTGAACCCTTTCTCGTATTCCCCTTAAGCATAGGAACACTACTGTGGCTGTCAATCCCTTGCCTCCAAGGATCTTGGTGCCTTTAGCCGATGCTAGACTTTGAGAGGTCAATAGTTTGTTGGACATTGCGCAGGGCATGCAAAGTCCTATTATGATTGTAGAGCTCTTTTTTTGTGTGAACAGATTTTTGAAATGAAGACAGGACCTGTTCCCTAAAAACCCAGCTTCATTCACAGTTTCTAAGTTAGGCAGTTGACAGGGATTCTCTGGAGAGTAAGTTGAAGTTTTCCTTTCAGTTACAACTTCTGGAAATTCATGGACCGGTCAGGAATTCCTGGGATAAACTTCTTGTTCACTTGGGGGAAGGAATATTTCCTTTCCTCTATTTCTGGACATACAGGTGTGGGCGTGTATACCTACCACCCCAGCACTAGGGGGCAGAATGAAGAGGATCAAGTCTGCATAGGCTGACTCTGTTATTTATAAATAAATAAATAAGAAAGAAAAGAACCTTCCTTCTTTCTTCTCATTTTCACAATGAAAAATCTGAAAGTGTTTATTTTTGAAAGAGGGCAATAACATAGGCCATAAAATAGTATCAGGTAAAGTATTGTTGATATCACAGATAGCTCTGAAAAAAAAAAACATTCTTCATCTTTTGCCTCTGTAGATTACACCTTGTTGAACATGCTGTGATTAAGGCTGGGTAAAGAAAGAGAGCCAGAAAAGAGAAAGTAAGGAAGGCTCCTCAGTTTCGCTTTCATGGAAGCAGCAGTAAGCAGCACACTGTTATGTACAGGTCATTGTTCCGAATTGCTTCCTTTGGCTGCTGAGACAGCTTAGCAGTCAGGCGCTTGCTCGTAAACCTGGTCACCTGAGTTCCATGCCAGGAAGCCTGGAAGGAGAAAACTGACTTCTGAAAGTTGTTCTCTATCCTCCCCCATGTGCTATGTGCGTGCTTTTCTCTTTCAAATAAATAAAATATTAAAAATGCATATTTTTCAGACAAAAACCTGCAGTTGGGGTGGTTGATAAAGTCGAGCCTCTTGCCTCCAGGACAGCGCTGGCGCAAGAACATGCCTGTCCTTGCCACGGTTGTTGTAACAGATCTGTCTGATATACCAGTGTTTAAAAAATGCTTTGATTTATGATTTTCTTTTATTCTTTAATTCTAAAGGTGCCATTTTATTTTATTATTACCGCTTAAAATGAAACATGTTATTTGGCCAATCCAAAACCATGTTCTTGGACCACGATCCCTCATACTTGGCTCAGGAATAAACCATGTCGTATCTCTTTGAGATGAGAATTGTGTTTCGCATTGATATTACCAATTGGTCATTTGATTCCACTCACATTACATTAGAAATAGCCTTTTCATTGCAGTGGGATTTTTTTTTTTTTTTTTTTACTGCAGAAATAAAGTGATGTTTGGGGTAAGAACATGAAGTAATTAGAGAAGAGCAATGGAAAATGGGCAGATAATCCCTCAATTTGGGGGATGTGTATTTGTCTATTTCATTTGAACATGAAGAAAATTGATGTTCTGGAAATCCAAATTAAATTATGCAAACCCAGTCTATCCCTAGACTGAAAGGATGAGAAAACTAACCAGAATTAATTGGATTTCCTAACCAATTTCCTGAACAGATTTCTTGCTTTCTTCCTATTTTATTGTTAGGAACAGAATCATGTAACCTCCTAGTCTCAGGTAGAATTGCGTACTTCCTAGGATAGTGAAGGGACAATAGTTGTTTCTAGTGAAGGATTTTATTTTTTGCTCCCATCTGGCGCAGAATAAGCAAAGATCTAATTTCTGTCAACATTATACAAAGCAGAGGAAATGACAGTGTCAATAAACACTTGAAAGAAGATTTGCTTCCAATTCATTGGGAATAATCAAGGTGACAACAATCTCCTGTGTGCAGGTGCCCCGAGCTGAAGCCGGGCTCACCTGAAGATGCACAGAGAGCTCTCGCCAGCGCGGTTTTCTCTTGTTCCCTGTTCGCTGCTTCCTGTGTAGCCAGATGGGCAGCAACAGGAAGAGAAGGCCTTTGGTTTGGGTCTTTAGGATCTCACTGTGTATCCCAGACTCCATCTCCTGATCATCCCACTTTAGTGCTGGAAGGGCAGGCTTTCTAAGGCATTTGCTTTTCTTTCCTTTTTTAAAATTATCTATCATCTATCTATCTATCTATCTATCTATCTATCTATCTATCTATCTATCTATCTATCTATTTCTGTCTATCTCTTATCTTTATCTATTTATGTATCTATGTATCTATGTATCTATCTATCTAATCTATCTATCTCTATCTCTCTCTTATCTGTCTCTATCTCTATATCTATCATCTATCTATCTATCTATCTATCTATCTATCTATCTATCTATCTATCTATGCCTATAGAGGTCCATGGGTGAATTCAGAATTCACCCTTTTGCATTGCTTTGGGATTTCCCAGGCTCTGACTTTCAGAGCCCGAAATGCACACTGCCACCATTTCTGCCTGGGTTTTTATGTAGAATCTGGAATTGGAACTCAGGTCTTTCTGCTTGTGAGGCAGAGGCCGGCACCATCTAGCCTGTCCTCTAAGACATTTCCAGTGTTCAGTTGTATCCGCTGGCTTACAACTTGCTTACTTGCTGAATCCTCATATTAAACTACTTGATTCAAAAGCCATGTTCCAGGGCTCAGGGGATAGAGAGCTCTGCAGTTAGCACTCAAGGCAGGTTAATCTGCAGGAAGCTGCTGGGGAGATAGCCGTATGTGTGCACTCTAGGTTTAATTGAAAGATCCTGCCTCAAGAGAATAAGGTTGAAAAGCAATAGAGGATTGTTCCTGACTTTGACCTGGGGCCTTTACACACACACACACACACACACACACACACACATACACACACACACGTCTGCCCACCTTCACACATGTGTGTGTCCAGATGCATGCACACACAGACACACACAGACACACAGACACACACACGTGCGCACACACACACACAAGAAAAAGGCATTGTTCTATCTAGCAAGTTCTCCCAAGTGACAGCATGGAAGAGGCTCATGGCATTTCACTACTAAAGTAAACTTTTTTTAAAAAAAGGCTTCAATTTGAAATCATACAGAGCATTTCCTTTGTTCCATGAAATGCTGGGGGAAAAGATCCTTTATTTACCCAGGAATTTTCTAACAATAGATCTTGATTCTGCTGTTAGGCCTCCTCTTTCTCATTTATTCTGAGAGAATTTGAAATTCAGAAAGAAAAGAGCAGAACCCAGAGAAAGCGGGGCATCTGGAGTGTGCTATTGATGTAACAATTAACCTTTAGAGTGGGGCATCCCTGGTCTCAGCTCCGTGCTTAAAGTCTATTTACAAAAGAAGGCATTAATCAGGACATATGAATCCATTTATAATGTCTTGGAAGCCTGTAAGCTGGAGGGGGGGAAGAGAGAGAGAGCGAGAGAGCGAGAGCGAGAGCGAGAGCGAGAGAGAGAGAGAGAGAGAGAGAGAGAGAGAGAGAGAGAGAGAGAGATTAAGAGAGAGAGAGAACGCTGTAGCCCGACAGCTAATTTTTAGTCAAGGTCTTCACTGTCCAGAGATTTATCAGAGTCACGGGACTGGGGTCTTTGACAACGTGTACCTTCTTCTCCTTCCCTGCTTCCCCCACAGTAAGTGGAGAAGACAGAAGGAGAGCCACTCATTGCAGCACATATACACCAGGCCCTGGGCTTTTATTATAACACCTCCTTCTTAGCTAATTACTGTCAGCACTAAATTACAGAGTCAGGAGGCCCACTCAATACCAATTCATTAATTTTAGGTCACAGTTTGGCAGAAAACCTGTAGCGAAAGGCCAAACCTTTATCCACTAAGCCTTTTATTTGTGACTAAACAAAAGTCTTGACAAGTAGTATAATTTGCATCAAGCAGGGCAACCCCAAAGGCCGCTTAACAGTTAAAATGAAGATTTGCTCAAGCTTCCAGTCCACACCAGAGGACTCACCATTTTGCATATCAAAAGAATCAGAAGCTTGTGGTGGCTTTGTTGCTTCTCTTTCCAGTTCAAGCATTGTAACTTTCAGTCTTATCAATCTTACAAACAAGTAACATGATTTTTAAACCATAGATCTGAACACTTGTTTTTCACTCATGTGTGAAAAGGCAAAAATTTTGATGGCGGTGTTTGATTATAACATGTTGATTTAGACAGTTACACTATCCTAATCCTTTGAGATTCCAGTATTACACACAGCGGTCAGAATAAAATATGCTTTTAAGACATGTCAAAGTTTATAATTTATTGGAATAAAAAAGTAATGTTCTAAGGAGAGTTAATTTTCATTTTTACTGAAGTTTATAACTTGGTGGAATAAAAAAATAATGTTCTAAGGGGGTTTGATTTTTGTTTTTACTGTCTAGCTGATTTTCTTTTTTTTTCAATAAACATTTTTATTAAGAAATTTTCGTATCAGCATTGCCCTGTAGACTATCGAGGAAGTCAGGAGAAATAATTACATGCAGGTGTAACCTTAGGGGCCAGAGCTAGACAGGTGAAGGGACGTGTCCCTACCAATAGGTCTACCTAAGGAAGGGCCACATAATCTGCAACGGAGGCCTTGAGCCCACGTAAAGCAGACAATCTGAAGAGAACCCTGGGGCCCACACAGGCAGACAGACAGGAGGGTGGGAGGGAGAGGGATGGTTTGGTGAGAGAGGGAGTGGAGAAGGAGGGGGAAGGGAAAACCACTTGTGTTTGTAAAACTAGAAAAATAAAAAAATAATTATGATAGTTAATCCTGGGTGTCAGCTTGACTCATCTGGCATTACCTAAGATCAGTGAGACCACCTGAAGAGATTATCTGGATCAATACATTAACAATACAAAGACCAGCCCTGGATTCCATTGGGACTTCCCTAGATCTCCTTGGAACCTCCCATTAGTGGACTAGATAAAAGGAACCACAGAACAGGAGACTGAGAAGAAAAGAGAGACGCCAGCCAGAAATCCTCCAGCCTTCAGCCATGTGGATGGAATGACTTAGCCTGCCAGCCTCAGCCACCAGCCATGTCTCCTCCACCATGAAAATCTGCTTCTCCCCTCTGGAACCAAAGGTGAATAAATCTCCCTTTCTCCCTTAAGTTGTTTGACTTTGAGTGCTCTCTAACAGCAATAGTTAAGAGTAACCCTAAAATAATTTAAAAACTAAATATATAAAAAAGAAATTTTCATATACAAACAAAATGAATTTATGCCCACATATTCTGTCCCTCTCCTCTCTATGCCAATCCAGTTATGTTGCCCTCATGCCACTCGGCATGTATGGGACCTCCGGGCTCGCTTTGGGGCACCTGTGTTAGTAAGGAATCAGGCCTCTGTAGTAGTATACATGACCCTTCAGTGGGTAAACCTCAGGTGGGGAAGCGTCCCTTCTTTGTCTTAGCTGCCATTCTTCAGTTTATTTAGCGAAAAGAAAGCGAATGGACAACTGGCTGTGCAATGTCATCTAGCAAATGCACTCACTGTATTTGATATTTTGATATAAAGTTGTAAATGAAATGGTTGCTTTCCATTTTCATGTGCATGTGTATATAGGGTACATTTGTGTGTCTTTGAGTATGAGAGTGTGCACGTGTGTATCATATGCATGTGGAAGCCTGAGGTTCATATCAGGAATCACCCTCAATTGCTCTTCTATCTTATGGGCTTGAGACTGGTCTCTGCTTGAACCCAGAGCTCACTGTAGAGCCAATCTACTTGCTTGAGGATTCCAAAGGTTCGCCTTCCTGATCCAGAATTCCAGGTGGACCTGCAGGCGCACCTGGCATTTTATCTAGGATCTGGGGAGCTGAACTTTTCAGTTCTTTTGCCTGCACAGTAAGTGCCTTAACTGCTGAGCCAGTTCTCTAGTCCTTTGAACTAATTTTTCAAACATATAGAAGATTGAAGTAAGAAAATAAAACCAGCACATCTAAACTCACACATAGTGAAGATGTAACTCCAAAGGAATGCATTTCTTCTGATCTGCAGAGTGGGAAGTCTATCACTACCATGTTTGGGTTTTAGGACAGGAGGGAAAATCTTTCAATGAAAATGTTTCGGGATTTCTGTCCAAGTTTTTGCATCCCAGACTTGAAAATCGAAGTTGGGATGCAGTTCAACGGTTTAAATAAAATGTATTGAAAACCAGGGAAAGGGAAAGGATAGGGACATGGTTGCTTGGGAGAATCAGGCTGTTTGGGAAGCCACAGGGAGGCAAGACCTCTCCAAGTCTTGGTCCGCAAGACTCTGAATATTGGGTGCCCTTTTTATGAACTTTTGGGGGATTGAATATGGAAACTTCTTATCTGACTTTGGATTGATGGTCTCTGGTGGAAGTTTGAAAATCCTGCTGGCTTTGTGGTGGACCCCCTGGTGGAGTGCCTATGTGTAGCAGTCTCCTGGACCCACGGAGACCCTTGGGGGTGGGGATAAGAGGCAAGGAGTCGGCTCAGACCCGGGAAGGCGAATGGCAAAGCAGGCTCTCAGGCTCTCAGGCTTGCAGGCTCGTTTATTGTAAATATCGGGCTGCTTATATACCCCCCCAACCTCCCATAAGTCCCAGCATGAGCTTTTGTTGAGTTGTCCTGTCCCGGTTGGTCCTCTCAGCCAGGCCATTTTTTTTGTTGTTGTTGTTGTTTTTTGTTTTGTTTTTTTTTAAACATTTTTTATTATTATTTCCGCTCATACAAACTTAGTAGGTACAGCGGATCCTTCCCTCCCTCCTCCTCCCCCCACCCCCCTGCTCCCCTTCCCCTCACCTCTCCCTCCCCATTCCCCAGTGCCTCCCCCATTCCCCGGAGAATCCTTTAATGTGCATGCCAGACTCTCCTCTGGGCCCTTCTCTCCGATGACCAAGGACCCAGTGGCATTTCCCTGAACCCTTTCCTGTGTTCCCCTTAAGCATAGGAACACTACTGTGGCTGTCAATCCCTTGTCTCCAAGGATCCTAGTGCCTTTAGCAAATGCTAGACTTTGTGGGGTCAATAGTGTGTTAGACATTGCACAAGGCATGCAAAATCCAATTATGATTGCTTCGGCCCTAACTTGTGTGGAGTATCTTGCATATCATTGCTCCTCCCATCCTTGTGCTCTTACAATCTTAGTGCCACCTCTTCCGCAAATTTCCCTGAGCTTCAGGATGGGGAGAGATTAGGCTGGCCTAGTTCTAGGTAGTTGATATAGAGTCTCTGAAGTTCTGGATTATGGCTTGTTGATTTTCTTTTGCAGTTTTGCTGCTCCTGCAATGCCCTTCACTCCATCCTGATGGGTATTGGATGTCACCCCCAGCCAGGTGGTTTGATGTGAGCACCAGGCGCTGAGGCAGGTGTAGCTTGGGGAAGTTGCATTTGTGCATGTGGCCCATACAGACAATACAGGCCTGCCTGGTCTGTTCCTCCTACACCTATGTGCTGAATGCAGTGTAGGCTTCAGGGCAGCCTGTGTACATATTTCTTACAGAGACTTGTGGCTTTGCTTCATTTTCTCTGGTTTCTCTCGCCGTTCTTACTGCCTAGAGAAATCTACCTCCATCAAAAACACTTGTTGCTTTCAGTGAAGAGTTATTGAAGCCTAATTATGCCCAAACCAGTTCTGGCCTTCTTCCTGAGGCAGGATAGAAGACAGGAGAACCTGAGGGGGCGTGAGAAAGGAGAAGAGCCCGTCACTCACTGTGGCCTGGCTTATGTGTCCCGATGGCTGACAGTCAAGAGCGTTCACTCAGCTGATGAGACAGCTGTGCAGGGAGGGCACTGTGGAGTCTGCAGGACTCTCAGGGAGTGTTGATGAATGTGCACCAGGTAGAGGCCTGTCGGCTGCTGCTCTGATGTTAACCTGTCAGTCAGCAATCAATTCTCAGCAGTATTTTTTAAAGTTTGTTTATTTATTGTGTGTATGTGTACCAGAGGCCACTGTGTGTCCCTGTGGAAGACTAAGGGTGACTTTGGGAATCATCCTGGATTGCTTCTACCTCCTTGCTTCACTCTGGGATTTCCCAGGCTCCACCTCCCTCCACCTCCCACCCTTTCTGCCTGGCATTTTTACTTGGGACCTGGGGTCCAAACTCAGGACCTTCTGTTTGGGAGGCAGAGTCTTAACCCCTGAGCCATCTCTCCAGCCCACAAAGCATTTTTATAAGCTGCCTTACTATCTCCTCTAAAGAAATTCTTTAAGAAGCATAGGTAAGTCTGTTCATTTTTGAAAGTTAATTTTGGGCTGCAGAGATGGGGTTAAATTCTTTGCCTCAGAAGCAAAAGAGCCTGAGTTTAGATGCCCCAGATCCTGTGTGAAAATTACTGGACAGATATGGTGGCAGCCTATAATTGTAGCCCTGGAGCTTGGAAAACCTCAGAGCAAAACAGTAAGGAAGTAGAGCAATCTAGGATGATCTGAAGTGTCCCTTTTGGCCCTCCATAAGCAAACACACAAAAGTGCTCTCTTTCTTGTATACACACACATACACACACACACACACACACACACACACACACACACACACATCAATATAAAACTTTATCTAATCTTTGTATTGATAGGGTTATAGTTTATATCCTTTGAACAGCATAACTTCAAAAATCACACAATCATATACATAGGTAAAGTTAAGGCATTTAAGCACAACCTGTTCCTTAATGTTCATGCTTGAATTTGTCTCTTTAAGGGTACACTTTCTTTTGCTGAACAAATTCAAATATGCTCTAAAGACTCCTCCTTAAATCCTTTTCTGCAGTGTGAGTCAAGAACCCTACTGCACCTGAGGAGGGGTCTCTGAGCAGAATTCCTTAGATTGTGTAACCAGCGATTTCTAGTTGCATCTCTTTCTGTCAGTGGCGTTCTCCCATATGACCCTATTTATGTAATTCTCCTTGGGACAGAGGGTAAGACAATCCCATTTTTAAAGATGAAGAATGCTGAGCTAGTAGACGTTAAATACTTCTCTGAAGACTGCTTGCTGGAGCACAAGTCTGTTTGGGAAACTACTGACTTTTTCTTTTTATTTATTTATTTATTTTTTAACATTTTTATCATTATTTCCACTCATACAGACTTAGTAGGTAAGTGAATTCCACATGCCCATATCAGAACTCAGATGGGATCTTTTTTTTTTTCTTAAAGAAATTTTGATTTATTATCAGTAAACATTTGATTTGTATGCCTGCTTCATATATATATATATTTTTAACATTTTTTATTATTATTTCCGCTCATACAAACTTAATAGGTATACCGGTTCCCTCCCTCCCTCCCCCCCCCCGACCCCCCTGCTCCCCCTCCCCTCACCCTTCCCTCCTCATCCCCCAGTGCCTCCCCCCCACTACTGACTTTTTCTGTTAAGTTCTCTCTCTCTCTCTGTCTGTCTCTCTCTCTCTCTCTCTCTCTCTCTCTCTCTCTCTCTCTCTCACACACACACACACACACACACAGGACTTCTCAGGAGGGGAAGGTTATGTTTCTATTGATTTTGTGTTGCCATAACCAGCAATCAGTGTATGTAGGTAGTACTCCTTTGCAAAGCTTCTGAAAAGATATTTGTCATGGTTTGAAATGTGTCCCCCACAGTCTCATGTGTTTGGCAAAGTCATGGCACCTTTGAGAGATGGCGCCTGCTGGAGGAAGGCGGTCACAAGGGGTGGGCCTTGAGGTGGATGAGTCCCACCCTAATCAGCTTCCAAGATGTCTGCAGTAACGTTGCCTCCTTCAGCTTCTGTCTTTACAGCAAGCAGTTTTCCAGCTCTTAGCCTCCAAGATGTCTGCAGTGACGTAACCTCCTTCAGCTTTGGCCAGGCAGCCATGCCGCCTCTGCTTTGAAAGACTGTTTCTCTGCTCTGGAACCATAAGCTGGATAAATCTCTCTTTCTCCTTTAAGTTGTTTGACTTTGTGTGCTCTCTCATAGCAATAGATAAGAGTAACTGCTAAAATATTCTATTCTTTTTTAATTGCCCAACCAAGGATTTTTCTTAAAGTCTTCATACTTGCAAACATGGAACAAACAAACAAACAAACAAACGAACAAAACCAGAGTGTTGATCAGTGTTAATCTAATTTTCCTACAGTCTTTTCTTTATACTTACACAAACTGTAAGGATGAATAAATAAATACTCATGGCAGGTTCTCAACACAGTGGACCTATCAATTTACAAGGTTTAAGTGAAGCACATGAGTATGGAATTGTAGTGGCCTGAAGGGGTCTTTCAGATGCCAGATTGCAGAGACTTGTGGGCATTGGATATGACAGTTACATTTACAATACCAGTGCCTCACTTAAGTCTCTTTAGATTTTTATTCTGTCCCTCTCTTTCAGGGCCCAGTGAAAGGCCACCGTTCACTAAAGATGAATTCCAAAGTTGCAAAGTGGTTACTAATCTGTTTCACAGATATGTCTGTGACTGTACTTTCCCAAGAGCAAGTCAGAATGTTTCCAAAGTGTCTGGCAGTGTGTTATCCACTGTGAAGAGCTCAGTCTTTTATATACGTGTGTGTGTGTGTGTGTGTGTGTGTGTGTGTGTGTGTGTGTATAAAATTTTTTCCCTACTTTTACAAGCGTATGCCTCCCTCCTTCTCTCCTTCTCATCCCCCCCTTCCCTTCATCAATCCATCCCACTCACTCCCACCCTCCTGCCTGTCTGCTTCTATGGGTTCCAGAGTTCCCTCTGGCTTATCCTTATCTATTCTTATGGGGTTCAGGCCTCTGTGCCATACCAAGTGGCCCCTCCTTGGGCTGCCCCACTGATAGGGGCATTCCCCTTCACTCCAGCCCTAGTCTCCAAGGTTTCCACTGCATGTAATATTGTGGAAGAAAAGAAATTTTTACAGAAATTGTGACAAATAATGAGGTTATGACTAACAGCCTGGTGGTCAGCAGTTTTCAGAGTTCTAAAAACAAAAGTCTAATATGGGCGGCTAGATATTGAAAACATCTCCACTCTCAAGGTCCCTGTGAGAATCTTCCCCCTTCAAGGTCTCGGAGAAATGTTTTCAGTATGTCCAGATGCCGTCTAAACCCGCTTGCCCCCTACCCACACAGAACTCCGGGAAATGCTCCCCCTCTCAAGGTCTAATACGTGCAGCTATGCCAAATACCACCAAAGCCTTTGTATTATTATTGTAACTATGACCGAAGCTTCACCCCAAGCCCACTGCTATCTTGCACAAACAAGTCAGCCCTGCTGCGGACGTGTTGACCGGGACCTCGCCCACCAAGAACTGCCCACGACCTCGACCAGAACATCTGATGGTCGTCCTTGTCTGACTCAACTGTGCCAAAGAATGCTATAGAAAAATATGTTTTGCTACCCTATAAAAACCCTACCCCGACCTCAGTCGGGGCTGCTCTTCTCTTGCTTGCAAGGGGGAGGCGGTCCTGGCATGCCAGAATAAACTCGCTTATTGCCTTTGCAGCAGCCTCTCGGTCCTCGTGTCTCCTTTTGGGGTCGGGGTGGGTGACTTGGAGGGACTTCGGTTCCAACAATATCTCTCCTGAGATCCTTGCTAGTCTATGAGGACATGTTGGTAGTTCAGTCTTTTTTTTTTATTTCCGCTCATACAAACTTAACAAGTACACTGGTCCCCTCCCTCCCTCCACCTCCCCCAGACTGCCCTGCTCCCCCCTTCCCTCCCCCCTCCCTCCCTATCCCTCAGTGCCTCCCCCCCATCCCCGGAGCATCCTTTAATGTGCATGCCAAACTCACCTCTGGGTCCTCCTCTCTGATGAGGTGCAAGGACCCAGTGGCATTTTCCAGAACCCTTTCCTGTGTTCCCCTTAAGCTTAAGAACACTACTATGACTGTCAGTTCCTAGCTTCCAAGGATCCTAGTGTCTTTAGTTGGTAGTTCAGTCTTTATGCAGGTCTCATGAGGACAGGTGTCATTGCAGTGAGTTCTTGGATGCAACAGTCCTGCTTTGAATGGAATGTCTTGTCCAATGATGGACCTTCTCATTTTTAGCCTCTTATAGTCATACTGCCTCCTCTTCCTCAAGGTTCCCTGAGTCTTAGGATGGGGAGAGATTAGATTATCCTGATTCTGGGTGAGCATGGTAGGATCATCGATATTTAAGAGCTCAGCTTTGAATCAGACATACGCTGTGATGTTGATGGTGATATGTGCACCAAATTAATAACTCTGGGAGTGGGGACTAAGGAATGTCTTGCTAAGCAGAGAAGGCTATAGTATTAAAGACATGAAACAGGATTAAAGACATGAAACAGGAATGCCAGAATGCCATTATAGCCCGAATGCCAAAGATACAGGACTGAGAACCAGTAAGTTGATGGGTTAATCAGAAGGCTAGTGGAAAGTCACGAATAAACCTGCAACCATAGAGCTCACACATTATCTTCAAAGTGACTGAGAGCCACTGAAGGGGAATCAAACAGTCAAATTCATGGAATGAAGCTATTTGCAAAGAAACCAGTTAGTACTTCATGTCATGTTATCTTGACTCACACAGTGTGACTCCTGGGTGTCAACTTGACACACCTGGCATTAACTAAGATCAGCTGAGACATCGCCTGGCAAGATCAGCTGAGACTACCTGAAAAGATTATTTGGATAACACAAAGATCGACCCTACATCCCATTGGAACCTCCATAGATCCCATTGGATCCTCTCAGTAGTGGGCCAGATAAGGGAAGGAGGGAAGGAGAGAGAGAGAGAGAGTGAAAGAGAGAGAGAGATGCTCCAGGGATCCTCCAGCCACGTGGATGTCTGCTGTGACTTGGCTGCCTACAGCTCCAGCCACCAGCCATGTTACCACTGCCATAAAAGTCTGTTTCCCCTCTGGAACTGTAAGTTGAATAAATCTCCCTTTCTCCCTTAAGTTATTGGACACAAATAGATTCATATAGCATTACCACACTTAAGTGATTCCTAAAGTTGGCGACATTGCTGCTGCTGTGTTGTATCCTTGTCAGTGTCCAATATTACAAAATTCCCTAGGGAAAAAGAAGGTGTGCTGAGGATTCTGGGTCACCACCTGAAGGATGGCGAAAGAAGCAGGGTCTGGCAGAAGGAAACATTACAAAGCTGGAGATCTAGCCCTGGGGCAGGGCACTTGCTAGGCATGAAAAGAGCCCTGAGAAGTCCAGAGAATCTACGAGTGAAGTCAAAAAACCAGAAGCGCCTCAAACGCTCTCCATACGAAAGCTACGAAGCAAGACTAACCGACGGAAGTAATGAAGGAATGACGGCAGCGACGACCGCCCGAAGGATCGAGGCTCCCCCTACCGGATGTGAGGAAAGACGTCGTACATTCCATCTTCCTTCCCTCCGTCAAACAGGCACCCTCGTACCTCTCCCACCTTCAAGAAACTCACTCTTCCTCCCCTCCTTCCTTCTTCCTTCCTCACTTCCTGCTTCATTCCCTTCCTTCCTTCCTTTTCCTTCCTTCCATACCTTCCTCCTCCCTCCTTCCCTCCTTCCTTCCCTCTTTCCCTCCTTCCTTCCCTCTTTCCCTCCTTCCCTCCCTCCTTCGCTCCCTCCCTCCCTCCTTCCTTCCTTCCTTCCCTCCCTCCCTCCCTCCCTTCCCTCTTTCTTTCCTTCCAGTCATATATTCAGCCAGTCAACCAACCATCCAACCAGAGGACGAGCTGAGCTCTGATACGCTCACAGCAGCGGCCTCTGCCACATGAGGTGCTGGTTGCTCAGAGGGTGCTGATGGCTGCAGTCGGCCTCCAGGGAGGGCAGAGACCCCGGGCTCTGGTTAGTCCTTAGAGCAGCCAAGTGTCATCAGTTGCTACCGTCTGGCAGCTGGGGATGTGCCCCGGTGCCTAGTCGAGTGTCAGGTGCAGCGAGGTGTCTACTGTCACTGAAGGCTTGAACCCACTCCCCAGGCATCCTTGTAACCTCATCTTGCCCACCCGGGAGCTCTCTCGGGCCTTCGTACTTGCTCCTGCCTCTTCCACTTCTGATATCTGCCCAAATGAAGCTTCTCTGGTCACCTAGTGTGACCAGCACTACCCTGATGGGCACTACCTAGGATACCACCTTATCCTATTTTTTAACAGCAAAACAAGACACACACAAGCCTCATTATCTGCTCCTCTGCCCCCCCAACATATGCTTTCTCTCCTTCACTTTTGTCTTCTCTCCACGCAGAATGGTCGCTACTCACCCAGTAGATGTTCCATCAATATTTGATGAATGAATGCATAAATATAGGAGAGTAGGTATTTGAAGTGTTAACATTTTCGAATAAGGGATCCTAAAGGAGGTTTCCTTAATCTTTTGCTTTCAACATTGGTGAGCGGCAAATCTAGGAAAGGAGTTTGTGTCCCAGGCTCTTCTGCTGTGTTCCGGCGCCCACAGAGACAACTGGAGACTGACTCTTGATTGTGTCAGATGGATGGGCCTCTGGCAAGAGCTTGGCTCTAAGATCTCACATTCAGGATATGCATATATATTTTTGCCTCTGGGAAGTTTGAGGGTTCTTATTATTCTTAAGAAAAGCTATCTTAGAGGAACATAAATTATCTATTAAAGAGACTTTTGGAATTTTAGTGTGAAAATCATGAGTGGAACTCATGTGGAATGGACCAGCTACTCCTTAATAATCAACGAAGCCATTTTCTTTCAAATAGAAACAAACTGAAAAATGCAGTAATTTTCATGTGTAGAGTCAAAAAGGCACTTAGCACAGCATGAAGACTCGAATAATTCTGGAAACGATGTGACAGCTCTTGGCTCTGATTTGAACTTGGGTGCTGAGGCACGGATTTAGAGTCTAACCTCATAATAGTGGTTGTCTTCAGTAGGGCCTTGCATGGCCCTGTATGTGGGGCGTAGGGGAGTGAAGAAGGCAGGTTCTTCTTTCCCTTTCTGGAACTTGCCCCAGCTGCTTCATCGCAATGCCATTGTGACTCATGTGGTGGGTCTAGTCCAGGAATAAGTTCTTGTTTTCTCAAGAAGCATAGACGAAATCTCTGGAAGTCATTTATTCGAATCCTAGCAGTAATTGACAACACATTATTTTCTGAAAATTAATTTTTATAAGTTTGATGGTAATGTTATTTTTCGTATGTGTGTGTGTGTGTGTGTGTATGTGTGTGTGCATGCGTGTGCACACATCTGGAGGCCAAAGTTTGATGTCAGAAATTAACTTAGATTGTTTGTCATCTTTATTCTGTATAAGTGGTATATTCCTGTGTGTGTGGTATATTCCTGTACTTGTGATGTACACGTGTATGTGGTGTATGCATGTATAGTGACATATATGTGTGCATAGTGTATTTGCTGCGTGTGTGTGTGGTGTATGTGCATGTGTGGTATAAGCATGTGTGTATGGTGTAAGCATTTGTGTGTGGGGTATACATTTGTGTGTAAACATGTTTGCATGGGTTATGCATGTACGCGTGCACCCAGCTCAGCCTCATTACAGTCCTGGTTCTGAACACACAACCTGCGTACTTTGCACTGTACATGCTGTCACACCTGCAGAGTTGTGCTTCACTATCCATGTAGTGTGATTCACATGTGAGACTGCTGCATGCTGCGGGTCTCAGTGCTTTTTTTTTGTTTCTTTACATGATTATAGTGAATTTATGACATTTTTTCACCTTAAGCCTCAATCCCATCACCTGTTCTCTTCCCATTACAACCCTTTTTCTTCCCTGCCAGTCTCCCTTCTATTTCTTGTCTTTTTCCACGAACGGCCCACTGAATATCATGTTTGCCTTCGCACTTGCTGAATTCCAGTATTTTTATACACACACAGTTCCTTATAAACATAAAATAGTTTAAGTATGAAAAATAAAGACTTTTAATAATATTTTACTACTATCATTTCTTAGCAGGTAAGGACAAAAGTGACTGGTTTCAAAAACTGATGTTTGAGTTGCTGACTTGAGTTTCACCAAAAAATCATTAAATCAGTTGTGACTGAGGTTTAGGACAGAATTTCCAACAGTTACTGAAGTGGCTGTAAATATTCTTCTGCCATTTATTTACTTATTTAGTCAGTTACTCCTTGAAGCAGTATCCATGATTTTAAGGTTAAACTGTTGGGCCAGAGAGAGATGGCTCGGTGGGTGGAGTTTGGGGCCTGAGTTTGACCACTGACGGTAGAAGAGATATGACTTCTGGAACTTCTGATCGCACCGTATTTAAAAAATAAAATGAAAATATTTGCAAACTCTGAAAACTTTGAGGATGCTTTATATCTTGTCATAATAAATGATAAAGTTATACGTATACTAAGGAATTGCTCTAAAATAAATTTCTTTTAAAAGTTTATATGGGGGTCAGGCACTAGTGTCAGAGGGTTTGAATTAATCCAGCATGGTTACTCTAATTTTTATTGATGAAGATAATGGAGAACCAGTCACTTTGGTGGTTCCTAAGGATGTGCTGATACTAGGCTCTGGCATCAAAGCCTTAGGAAATTGCAGCTTTTAACCCCATGTGTTGGCAAAACATTCAGTTCTTCTGGGGATTGTCAGGCCCAAAGCCTGCTCTCTGGAGAATGATACATTAGCATCTAAAATGGGCAGTTGTTAGGGCTCCTTCTCTTGGAAGTTCAGTTTACCTCCTGTCTGTTCTTGGATCACTTGTTTTTCTCAGGACTGGCTGGGCTGTTACCTCCCCTGACAGTTCCTTCCTACATATTTGACATATGCTAATGCATGGACCAAGTAACTCTGTTTTGAGGCATGCATCGTCCATTCCCTTCTAACAACAAGGTACCATGACTGTTTTCTCTACCTGAGGACATTATGTCTGGTCACACACAGCAAGTAGATGTCACTCCTGCCTTTTCTTTGTTAACTGGAATGTATACGTTTTACATAATCCTGTGAAGAATTTGGTCCTGCTCTTCTTTGATGTTTTCCTGAATTTGGCCCTGCTCCTTGATTGTTTTCCTATAAATACTCATGTATGCCAAAATAAAGTTGGCTGGGATGATGGAGGGCATCCTAGGCTCCCTCTGACCTGATGCCTTATCAATTCCTACCGCTCCCACTTCTGTTCCCTGCATGTAAGTCTGGGTTTATGCTGGATCGTGGGCAAGTACTCCAACAGCCTTCCCAGCTTTGGGAACTGTCACAGAGCTACAGAAAAGTCAGCACTCATGGACCCCCAAAGCAAACAAGCAACCTTCACAGTGAAGGTCACTTAGAAGTCGGTGAAAGCAAAGAGCTCTGCTCTTGCCTCTGACGATGCTTATCTAGAAATAGAGAAGCTCTTCCCCTAGACCCTCTAGATTTTCAGAGTTTCAACTTTCAGGAAGAGAACCAGATCACACACCTCACCTTGGGTGGGGTGCCTTTCATGATGCACCTGAACCCCCCTTCACCTATGAAGGCCCCCTTTCCACCCTGGGAATCAATCATCTGCTGTCTCCTTCCAGCATCCTGTTTAGCCTGGATGTTGCCTGGCTGCCTGTTTGTTACGATCTAGATAAGTAAATGTCTTATTCCTTCGTAGTTTATGTATATGCTGCATTAATAAAGTATCTTGTTGTTTAACCAAAAAAAGTTTATTTTATAGGGGTTATATAAGGCCATTTTCATACACATTTAATGCACCTTGAGCATCTCCCAGCCTGCATCTTTCTCCCCTTCCCTTCCTTGCCCTCCTCCCTACCATTAGTTTCTTTGCTTCTCCCAGACGTTTTGCTTCCGCTCTCCTGTCATTCTTACATACGTGTTTTTATGTATCTATGAGAAGTGAGAGAAGACTGCAGTGTTGGCCTTTCTGAGACTAATTCATTGAAAAACACCAGTAAAAGTGTTTGATTTGCATAACTATTTTATGTCTACACCTGGGATCTTATTAAGTGGGGTCATGAGTGCAGGAAATTTAAGAAGTTCTGTTCTTTTTAACTCTTTGCAGAAACTCAAGCTCCCACATGGAAGGGGAATGGGTTTTGGTGATCTATTTTGTAAATATATTCTTAGCCCGTTCTCTTTCTTTGTACTGTATTTTAGAAGTATCCAGTACTGTTTCTCAGCCTTTGCAATTGAATGTTACAAATTTAGTTTAACTCCATCATCTTTATTCAACCATCTCAATACTGTCATTATTTCTCTTTTATATTTACCTTCCATCAAGATATTGTCACTTTCTAAACACATAGTATTTATTTTTTAAATATCACTTTGTTCTGGCTAGGGGTGTAGATCAGCATATGGTGTATACTTAACATATATTAGTATAAATTTTTAATTGCCTGATACTTTTCACTCAGTAATCATAGAATTCTGTGCAAACTCTGTTTGGCATGGGTTACCTCTTGTAACGGTTACTCTTTGTTATTGCTGTGAGAGAGCACCCAAAGTCAAACAACTTATGGGAGAAAGGAGATTTATCCAACTTACAGTTCCAGAGGGGAAAAAGATTTTTCATGTTGGCGATGACATGGCTGGCTGGCTGGCAAACTAAGTCACAGCAGACCTCCACATAGCTCCAGCATTCCTGGAAATGTCTCTCCATCTACATTCTGTGGTCCCTTTTGTATGGTTCATTACTGGGAGCTTCCTATGGGATCTATAGAAGTTCCCATGGAATTTAGGGTGGGTATAATCCTTTCAGGTGGTCTCAGTTGATCCTTCCAGATGTGGTCTCAGCCGATCTTAGTTAATACCAGGTGTGTCAAGTTGACATCCAGGCTTAACAATCACACCTCTTGTTCTTAAAATGGCAATGATGCTGTGCAATTAAACACTCACTGTTTCACTCTAGTGTCTTTGTGGTGGAGCTCGGCCTCTCTGGCTGGATATCACTTTACATTATGCAGTCAGCCCTTGTCGTATTTTGTGACTTCCTTTCTCTTTGCTTTTGCTTTCGTTTATTCTTAGAGCCTGATGTCTTTTCCCAGCCTTTCCTGGACATTGCAATCTTAATTTCTCTTCGGCTCATTTCCAGTCTCATTCCAGTCATTTCTGTCTCATTTCCACCTTGTTTTTCAGTATTTTTTTAGTAGTCATTCACTTATCCTTTTGCTTATTCAATATGTATTTATTGAGATTCCACAACATGACATGTAACATGTTAAGGATCTACAAAAATAGACAAAAGGACATTGTTCTATTTATTTATTTATTTATTCATCTATTTATTTATTTATTTATTTATTTATTTATTTAGTGTGTGTGTGTGTGTGTGTGTGTGTGTGTGTGTGTGTGTGTGTGTGTGTCAGAGGGGGCACTATGGGACTTCAGGAATCATCCTGGATTGCTTCTACTTCCTATTTGCTTTACTCTGGGATTTCCCCAGCTCCATCCACCAGGGCTGGAAGTGCAGGTTGCTGCTGTTTCTGTCTGGTGTTTTTATATGGGACCTGGACTCTGAACTCAGGATCTTCTGCTTGTGAAAAAGAGTCTTAACCCCTGAGCCATCTCTCCAGCCCCAGGACATTGTTCTTGTTCACCTAGTTCTTATATTACAGGGTAGGCATAGGAGTTGGATGTTAAGTAAATAACCACATGATGAACATATAGTTAAACATTTTGATGGATATTTATGAGAGACAGAATTGACTATATCTGAGAATCCAAGGAAGTTATTCCTTCTTGAGAGAGAGCGAGAGAGCAAGAGAGAATCGCTCATGTTTGCCTTCACTGAAACTTAATCAGTCTTTAAGTGTAAGAAATTGCTTCATAAATGTCAAGATTAGCTAGTTCTCAAAAGCACAGGCTCATTAAGACGGCTCTGTAAATTTCAATCAAACAAATATCACAAGGCATTTTGGAAGGTGAACAAAGGGTCAGTCTTTCAAACTATCAGATTCCAGCTATTCCAAGCCCCCCAAGTCCCTGAAATAATGTACCTTTATCACTTAGCTCTTGAGGGATCACGAAATGCCTCCTGTTACTCTCTTACCTCTTACTCTAAAGGAATTTTATTTCTTCATTTTGTATGAAGAACTGTCTTTATTTTGTATAAACTAATTGGAATATATCAATAAATTAGGGGCAATCATTTGCATGTTGATTGTTCTCTTTGGCTCTCACGGCAAGTCTTCTTGCATGCAGGAAAAAAATACCATATCCCAATCCTTTTGAATGATCTACCTACCCTGAAGCTCAGTTTTACCTCTGAAGTGAATATGAATTATATCTAATGAAACTCTAGGAGCAGTTGTACTGAATGAAAAGGCCAAACAATTTGGAATCACATTTGCCAAGTAACATTTCACAAAAATGATGTATTTTCTTTTTCCATTCTTTATCAAACTCGCAATTCAAAACCGAGTTTAAATGTCACAGTCTGTGTTACCATCCCTCTCTTCCCTATCTGACAGAATTAGACTCTTTTCTCCCCCTTCCATTTCCCCTAAAATAGAACTTATAACATGGTATTGTAAATTTTAGACTTCCTGGAGGTCTAAAATTTTGCATTATTCATCTTTGAATCCCTTGTACCTATCACAGTTTTTGGCCCTGTAGCCAGAGCCCAGCATGTTTGTTGAATGAATAGTGTAAATTCTTTGAAAGCATATGAATTTATATCAGGCTAAAATATTTCATGTTCTAAAGTACATTGGCCAGTTAGAATAAATTCCAAAACTTTTGATGCTTAATCAAATAATTTTTTCAGTCCTCTTTTCGAAAAAATTATTTTTCTAGTTTTGCAAGCATATTGAGTACTTATCTGTGCTTCCCTCTATCCCCCCTCCCTCCCATTTTCCTTCTTCCCTTCATCAATCCATCCCACTCCATCCACCCTCCTGCCTGTCTTATTTCTATGGGTCCCAGGGTTCCCTCTGCCTTGTGTACTCTTGTGGGGATTCTGCCCTCTGTGGCTCACCAAGTTGCCTGATAGGGCATTTCCCTTCACTCATCCAGCTTTAGTTCCCAAGGTTTCCACTGTATGTTGTTCTCTCTCTTGAGTTCCTCAATAGTCTGCGGGGGCATGTCGGCATGTCAGTTTTTTCAGTCCTTTGACAGCTGTGTTTCTGTTACTGGTCAGCGGGTGGATGGATACCTTTGAGTGACCCCCATACGTCTTTCTTACAGCTTTTCTTTATACTAGGTGTAAGTTTCGTTTCTATCTTTGGATTTGGAATACATGCCTGTGATGCAGGAATTCCCAGATATTTATATACTGTAATGTGTGCTGCCGTTGTCAAACCATTTATCTCTCATTGATTTGCCTACCTAATATCTATTTTGAGGATCTACTCTATGCAAGACAATGTTCTACATCATTAGGATACATTGATGAATAAATTTTATTCCCTTGTGAAACTTATACTTTATTTGAGGTATATGACAAGCAATAAAAGCAATAAATAAAATTATTTTGAGAGGTGACATGGGAAAATACAAGGTTCAGCAAGGGACAAGAGATCAGGCATTTACAGTGTAAGGCTTTTTTCAAATTTATCTCAAGAATTCAAGAGGGGGTGGGGAGACGGCTCAGCAGGTGCAGGCACCAGCGTGCAAACCTCGCAACAGGAGTCCAGATCACAGGAGAGAACCAACTTTGGAAGATTATTCTTTGACCTTCCCAGATGTGCCATGGCATACATGCAACTGTTCTCTCTCTTTTCCTTCTCTCTCTCTCTCTCTCTCCCCTCACTCTTTCTCATTATCTGTCAAAAAAAAAAAAAAATCCAAGCCTGTCTTTTTGAAGTCAGATGGCCTTGGGTATTGAGAAACCTTTCCCGACATAACCAAGGTACAAGTGTGTGCATGCTGCACAGAGAGATCGTTTGCTCTTTGTCAGTCCTTTCATAGTTTCATAGCCACAGGGTCAACTTAACGTTGATGTAGACTCGAGACCCCACGGATACACATCCTTTATCCTCTCTGTTCCTTTTGTAGTTGTATGTAGATGTGTTTGCGTTTGCTGATTTACACGTGTGGGCCCGGGTGCACTTCTGTCATGGCACACAGGTGACAGGAGAGGACAATCTCGGGTGCTGGTCCTTGCCATTCTACCTTGTTTGAGACAGGGCCTCTCCCCTGCTGCCTCACCAGCGCACCAGCTGCTGGATTCTTGTATCTTTTCCTTGAGGTTCCCAGAGGCGCATTGCAGCAAATTTTTGCGGTGTTACATCCTGCGTTCTGCTCATATCCTGAGTTTTTCTGAATGAGATAATCAGGCTCAAGAAGCCAAGAGGAGAACAGAGCATGAGTCTAGGAACAACTCAAGCCTACAGGTTATATCATCCAGTTTCAAGGCCCATCTGTGTCTCATGGATCCCTCATCGTCCCTTCTCTCATTTACAGACTTGCCATTAAAGTCAGGAGCCAAAGGGCTTTGCTTTCTCTTCCTCACTGATCTTTTTTTTTTTTTTCCAAGTTCTCCTGAAGAAACATGCATGTCATTTAAATATATGTCACTGTGCATTTTGTGTTAGCATTTCAGTCATTGTATCTCCTCCCCAATTAATTCATAACTCTCTTAGGCCACAGTGCTTTTGTCTGTGTTCCACAGAGCAGCCATCTTGTAACTGGTACCTGGAGTCTATCTTCCCACTCTTGAATGTGGGAATGACTGATTTATCTGGTAATACTGGGAAATGTTCATTTTGGGGATCACAGTGGGCTTAGGAGGATCAGTCAGAGAACAAGTTGGTTTATTCACTCAGCAAATTTCCTTAGAAAAGCTGGGCTTTTCGTTTTAGAAATGAAGCGTAAGAGTCACTTCTGTCTCTAAGGAGCTGCTACTGAAATGCTGATGGTCGGGCATGGACCCGGGCAATCCATTCACAAATCTACCGACACAGGCTGAGTATTCCTAGTTTGAAATTCCAGATTCTCTGAAACACGGAAGTTGCTAAGTCCTAATTTAGATTCCATGAGGCTGATGATTTAATGTGCACGAGCTTGGTTTCATGAATAAAGTTACAAAAGATATGTGAAGTTACCTCTCAGCTGTGCATATATGAAACATAAGAAACATAAAGTGTATGATTGTGAAAATAAATAAATAAATATAAAAAAATATAAAATGACCATATTTAGATGTGGTCATTATCCTCAAGGTATCTCACATGCATATGCAGATATTCCAAAATCTGGGAGTGGATGACTGCAGGGAGAGGCACTTTTCTTTTGGGGGTGCGGTCATTGGTAGTTGCCAGTGTTCCAGTGGAAGGCCTATACACATGCATAAATGGGCAGTGCCAACTGGACTCAGTCAATTATTTTTTTCCCCTTCACGGTCAAAACTTGATAGGTCAAGTACTGTGCAGATTTTGTGGAAGTACGATAATGTCTGACTGCCCTCCTGTCCCCATTCAGTCTGTTAGCAGTCTTCCTACCCTCTCTTTCAAGGTGTTTCCTAAGCCTTGTGCTAGGGGATGGTTTAGATGTCCTGTTCAACGCTTAGAAGCTCCCAGCACTTATTTTCTGCTCTTTGGCTACTTGCGATTTTCTGTAACAAACTCCTTCATTGCGAAAGAAAGCTTCTAGGTTGATTGCTGAGTGCTCCTCCAATTGCCTGTGGCCTTTTTATATTCTGTGGCTCATCTAAAAAAAAAAAAAAGTGGAATGAATTTTGGAGGGAGATGTGTTGCAGTAAGGGGCTTGGTTGAGTGAGAAAGGGAAGGTGAATGGATATGGTCAAAATACGTAATAGTACATGTATAAAATTTTCAAAGGGTAGAAATATTATTTTAAAATATTCAAAATTGAAATCTATCTGGTGTGAAGAAGTTTAGATCAAGAATTCTCAACTTACTTACTTGCGTTCTAAATGTTATAGAAAAGACAGACACGGGAATGAGAGCAGATGTTCCTTTAGCTGGAAAGAGAAGACCTTTTGAGAGAGTGACATTTGAATTATGATCTTTGAGGAAGAAGAGGTGGTTCCACTAAAATCAAGGATACAGCATGAGAAGTTGCAGGATGATGATAAGTCTGGCAAGTTTTAGGGACAGAAAATAAATGCACCAGGGAATGGGGGAATGGCAGTTTCTCTTCAAGTTGCTGATAGATATAGTGCCGGATACTCAGGGGAACAAGGGATTTATTCTCGCTTCTTTTGGTTACAGTTCACAGTCCAGTTTGGAAGAAGAGCTCATATCACACCAGGAACCGGGGAACTGGTCATACTGTATCCACAGGAATTGCTGAGAGAAGAGCAAACCCTCCTCGCTGGCCAGTGCTGAAATGTGCTGGAAAACGCTCCACTACTGAACCACAGCCCTGCCCACCTTATCTATCTGCCTAGGGAATGGTCCCCCTCTTCGGGCTGGGTCTTCCACATCAACTAGATCATCTCCCACACACCTTACCTTAACTACTCATTAGTCACAGATCAGCTTAAAGACTCTGCCCATAGTTGTCAGGTTGATACCTGTATCTCACTGACACAGTAGATTAGGGTCAAAAGTGGGGACGTCCATTGTGGTTGACAAGTTTGTAAGGGAAGCAGGGCCATTACCGGACTGAGGAGTTCCTGGTATTGTAGAGGGGAACTCAAGGGCGGGTCTGAGTCAGAGAGTGTCTGTGTCTAAGGAAGAGTCGTCGGCCCTGTGAGGTGTGCTGAGAAGATGGCAGGATGTGGGCAGAGAACTCTGTTGGCTTTAGAAAAATAAAAGGTGCAACTGCTGGTCTTGGAAAGTCCCATTTCTATAGAGTCACAGGGAAGAGCTGTTCCAAGAGAGTGGAGGAAGAACGAGGTGTGAGGAGGTGGGAGTGTCAACTATCTAATGTTTTTCCAAGGAAAGGGGCGGAGAAGCAGCAGGCAAAAGACTGGATGAAGGAAGTTGCTGGAAATTGCTTCCCTCCTTCTCTGCCTTTTCTTCTTCCTTTTCCTTTTTCTGTCAGTAATGGATCTTGTTCATTCTTCCACTGAGCTATACTGCTAGACACACTTTTATTTTGAAATTTAATTGGTGATGATGTTAAGACGTGTGTGTCACTTGCTACAGTTGGATTTTAAGTGTCTTTCAAAGGCTCATGTGTTAAATGGTTACTAGCTTTGTGCTATTGGAGGATGGTAGAATATTTAAGAGGTGGGGTGTAATAAGAGGTTTTTCAGTCATTGGGAGTATGTCCTGGAAGACAATTATGAAATCCAGACCTATATCTCTCCTCTCCCCTCCTCTTTTCTTCCCTTTCTTCCCTTCCCTTCTCTCTTCAGAAGTGGTCTAGAATATTCCATCCTCCTTTCATCATCTCTCACATGTTAAGAATTATAGACATGAGCCACCATGCCTCGCCTGCCTGCCTGTCTCTCTCCCCCCTCCCTCCCTCCTCCCTCCCTCCCTTCTTCACTCCCTCCCTCCCTCCCTCTTTCCCTCCTTTCCTCTCCCTTCCCTCACTCCCTCCCTCTCCCCTTCCTTCCTCTCCCCTCCCTCCCTGCACCCTCCTCCCCTCCCTTCCTCCTCCCTTCCTCTCCCCTCCTCCCGCAGTCTCTCCCCTCCCTCCCTTCCGCTCCCCCCCTCCCCCCTCTCCCCTCCCCCCTCCTTCTCCCCCCTCCCTCCTTCCTTTCCCGCCCTCCCTCCTCCCTTCCTCCTCCCTCCCTCCCTCCCTCTCCCATCCCTCCCTCCCTCCCTCCTCTCCCCTCCCCTTCCCCCTGCCGCCCGCCCTCCCTCCCTCCTCTCCTCTCCTCCTCTCCCTCCCTCCCTCCTTCCTCTCCCCTCCCTTCCTCTCCTTCCCTCCCTTCCTCTCCTTCCCTCCCTTCCTCCCTCTCTCCCTTCCTTCATTCTTTCCTGTTACAAGGTGGATGTTTTCACTCTACCATGTTCTTTCCATGTGATGTACTTTTCTGGTCACAGATCCAAGGCTGTGAGGTCAACTGGTCATTGACTTAAGCCACTGAAAGTGTGAGCCAAAGTAAACATTCCTCCTCCTCCTCTTCCTCCTTGCCATTTGATGTTGTGAGACATCATCTTGCTATGTAGTTCTCACTGGCCTAGAACTTTCCATGCACAGGAGGCTGGCTTCGAAGTTGAGATGACCCTCTTACCTCTGACTCCTGAGCAGTGGGATTGCAGGAGTGCATCGCCATGCCTGACTCTAAGCCTTTATTTTTTATAGTTGACATAGCTGACATGTTTGTAGTAGTGATAGATGGCCTTGAGTACTCAGAGGGGGTGGGATCCACAACTCTCCTGGGAATAGATGGGATATCAGAGAGCTCTCCCCACCTTTTATCCTACTGGGCAATTATCCAAGTTCAGATGGTTTTAGATTTGAGTGCGTATTTTGTCTTGAAGAATTTAATCACATTAAAGTTCACATGGTGCTGTCATTTTGTTGGTCACAGGGCTGGTGAGAAATTACAGCAGGTGCAGTAGTTATCTGAATGACTTTCCCTGTCCTTTCCTACAACCCCACCCTTGAATGTGTGTGTTCTGCCTTGTGCTGCTATAGCTCAAGCACTTCCTTTATTATGGAGTCTACCAAGTCTTGTGTACACTGGAGCCATTTTCTTTGCTTTCTGCTGAATCAAAATTTCTAGGAAGATAGGAGCTGTATCTCTCTTTTTCCTCTGTTGTGTCCATAGCACCGGCTCTGCCTGGCATCCCAAGCAGCTTTGAAAAGGGACATACATAGTACAAAGTGGAATTTGGTACATATATTTTCTGGGAAAAAATCAATGCATGAAATTGTGTAAGGGAGAGAATGTTCACATTTAAATTAAGCACCTTTTAGACATTTCTAGCAAGATCTTAGGAAATCCTTTTCTAATTCAATGAGCGATAGGGATTTATTTGGAGAGGAGACTTTAATGATATCCAACAGACGCTCATCATTTTCCTTGTATTGTCACAGAATATCCGAATTAGATTATGGCTGTAAAAAATAACTGCATTATGTTCAAGTGAATTTAGTGATACAAATTATTTGTTAATAAAGATTCTCACACAAATGTAATAGATACCAGTGTTGTGATATTCAGGGAATAATTTCATTACTTTTGAGAGAGATTTTATTAGAACTAGTACTAGTTTCCTCATGTCCAAATCGATGAGAAGTCCAGTATTAATCATCTTTGGAAACATTCAGTTTTGTTTCTTGTGGCCATGCTGTGGACCTATATCAGTTTGAAAAGCCACCCTTCCCTCCTCGTGAATAGGCAGGGAAATCCCTGTCCCCAGTGGATTGCACTATGATATTTAGGCTTCATGACTACGGCTCGGGTATGCAGACCTAGCTTTGCTCTCCATGTCTCCAGATCTAGGTCCTAGCCTGGGGTCTATGAAGATCCTGCACAGTAGCATCTTGGGTAGGTTCTCCAAAGGGGATCCTTGTTTCCCACCATGCACTCTTTGAGTCTGACACCTCGGATGCCCAGTTCGTGAAATGTTGCAGGATTTGCAAACACTTCTTATTTATAACCCTGGATTAACCCTGGGTTATTTGGCAGAGCAATCTCTACCTCTCTCCTCATAATCATTCTGATACAGTAAAATGCATCCTATGCCTTGAGGAAATACGAGAACATGTGGCCCCAGACCTACCAGGAAGGAACCTGTCATTTTGTGGCCCTAGACCCACCAGGAAGGACCCTGTCATTCTGTAACCCCAGACCCACCAGGAAGGAACCTGTCATTCTGTGGCCCCAGACCCACCAGGAAGGACCCTGTCATTCTGTTGCTGGGTGAGGAGACTGACTAATCAGGGGGTTGATTCTCCTTGCTCAGCTGATTCTATAGCAACAGGAAATCACAGAGGAGTCTCCCAGCTAGTCACCGTGTCCCACACGCTACCAGTGCATCATACAGAATCCGTGTTAATGGAGCTCTTTGGATTCCCTCATTGCACTAGGAACTCCACACAGTGATAACGCTTTAAATTCCTTTGCATAAATGGTTGGGTGTAAGGACTTGGAATTTGCGTTCTGGAAAGTGAAGCTAAACATTGTTTTCAGCATTACTGTTTTTAATAAGCATTAATTTGTTTGAAACATTCCCTCTGTGAAACTGACCTATTTCCATATGTCTGACTAGGATTACCGAGCTAATGGAGGATCCAGTTACTGACAGTTTACTTTCATTACCCTATAGGGGAGGATATCTATCTTAGCTTCTGAAAGCATTTACTTCCGGTCATATTTGAGGTTTCTGAGCATGGCAAGTAAAACAAACCTAACAAAGTACCTGCACACCCCCTTGTTTTTCTCCCTTGCGCTTCCTGAAAGAAACACCTGTCTCTCTGGGCACAGTTTCACCCCGTAAGTCTGGCTACTGTGGAAGCCTGTTATTTTCCTTGATTTCAGGGATTAGAGTGACTGACCAGAAGCACATTCTGTCTCCCAGGATACGGGCCCACTGAGGCGCTGGAAAGTGAATGCAATTAGAATTAGCTCATTAACTGCAAAGGTTCTCAGTGCTGCACACTGAACAGACCCCATGTGGGCAGCGACCTCACCGCCAGCCTACGCCTGGACAATCACCTTTCCACATGGTTCCTTTGAAAAATTCCACATCCTATCACCGAAGCAGGGGAAACGGCAGCCTTGAGGAGCAGTTATAGCCTATGAACAGACTCACTGGAAGAGAACTATGGCAAGATACTTGTCTTTTGTACATTTTTGTTACACTTTAAGTTAGCTTACAAAATAATGGGGTTCGCTAAGTTATCTTCACATTTATGTCATTATACATGGCTGATACCACCACTGTGCATGAAGTCGTATATTTTTATATATTTGCAGTCATGTGTGATTTCTTCAATTCTTGTGTTTCTGAAATGAAGCCATAATCTGGACTCAATACTGATTTAAAGGAGATTAGAGAGATACATCATGGTCTTGCCCTCGACAGGCTAAGTGGCTTTTCCAAGCTGTTTACACAGGTGGTGAGAAGTAGGGCTAAATAAATCAGTGTTTCCTTAAAGTGGTTGAAAAATTCCTTGGGGAGTTAAAAATTGTTATTCTACAAATTTAGAGCCGGTATTCTAAAAATACCAATTCCCAGGTACCATCATTCCAAGTCAATGAGACTGTATGTTTTCGGGTGAGTTCTAGCACTGGTACTGTTTAATGGTGTCTCTAAACAATTTTACAGCATAGCCAGGATTGAGAACCACTGACTGTGTGATCCGTGAATGTTTGCCCAACTCTCGTGGTCTGTGAGCTAGTTCAGTTTGTTTTCCTGGAAGGAACATTCTAGTATTATCTTGTTATAGTATTTCATTTGTCTTATTGAAATCATTGATGAGATTTTCCTTGTCCAAATCACAATGAAATCTCCTTTAAGTAATGTAAAGAAATAAACACTATGATTTTGCTTTTTTTTTTTTTTGCAATTTCTAGCAATATATGGCTGGAGCAGCAGGCCACTTTGGGATTTGGTGATCTGCTAGTCAATATGCAAATGAAGGGCAGTATTGATTGTCTAATGGTAACTTGACCGGTGTGTCTATGACCCAAAAAGGACTGGGTTGGTTTTTCTCTTTGGCCCCAAGATCAGGATGCAGAGCTATCAGATCTGGTGAAATCAAAGAAGTCCTTCAACTTGACATATAGGAAAACTGTGAGTGGGACCCCAAGCAGGAAGGCTGCTGGGGGGTACGGATGAGCAGCAGGGTGGAAACACATCCGGCTCATTGATGTAACATAAATCCTTACAGAATGTAAACTCTGCTTCAGATGCCCGTGGTTCATGGTCGTGTGTACAGTGTGGTACAAGCTGTGCATCTTAGGCAAGTTAATCTCTTCTCTAAGCCCAAGTCCTGATCTCAATCATGCAAATTAATAATACTGTTTTTTAATTTGATCACACTGTCACCCAGTTGAGACGCTTCTTACAGAAAGGTTAGCTTACCCTCAGCACATTGTAATCATTAGAAAGTGTTGGCTGTCATTAGCATGATGACTGCTGTTATTGTTGTTGTTACTGATCCCTGGCTAGTGATGCCCCCAGGGAAATGCGCAGTCACAAATGCATTCCTTGCTTTTCAGTCCTTGTTCCCACATCCCTAGCCTGGTCTCCAGGTACTGCAGGCTGTAGGGAAGCTGAGGACTGTGAAGCTTGCAGGCCTTTCTTTAGATCTTCTCCCTGATTCTCTTCTTGCTCTCAAGCTGCTTGCTTTTTAGATGAGTCATGAGTGACCTGGCTCGTTCACAGTCTATGTTCTCCAAATAGCCACCTGTGCCAGTTTCCCTGCAAGTTACTGACCAATTCTTGATGGAAGAGCTTGCAGGGAAGAGGAGTGGTGGGGAAGGGAGATTTATTCTTACAGTTCTTAATTACGGTTCTTGGTCCAGCTTGTCAGGAGAGTTCCTATCAATACCAGAGTTCAGAGAACTAGTCATACCATATCCACAGGGATTGCTGAGAGAGGGGCAAACTTTTCTCTCCAGATAGAAATACTGACAACATATATTGAAGAAGGTCCACTTACCAAATCAGCTTTCTCCATCTGTCCAGGGAATTGTCTTACCCACTTTGGATTGGGTCTTCCAACATCAGTCCGATTTGACTTGCTCTGCTCATGGGCTATATATTTAATGAACATATCATTCATCCACCCGTCCGCCCATCCATCCATCCATCCATCCATCCATCCATCCATCCATCCATCCATCTATCCATTCATGTATCCATCCATCCATCTATCCATGCATCAATCTATCTATCCACCCATTTATTCATTAATAACTTTACTCCTTTCCTTAGTCAAAGTAATAGTTACGAATTAAGTACACTGAAAAGTATCTTTCTGGAGGCAGAAGTAATTGTGTTCAAGCATAATAAATACAGCTGCTTCCTTTTCTGTTGCTTCATGAGCCAGAAAATGATTCTAAAACCAGTAGGAAGAAACTTCCGAAGCAGCGTGCTTCCTAGTTGCTCTAGAAGCCACTTTTCCCAGGAGAAATGGCCTTTCTGGGATGCTAGGAGAGATCTGCAGGAGCCAGACTCAGAGTCCAGTCTTCTGCTCAGCACGCAACAGACACTTGTCTGTGTTGCTTCTATTCACTGTGCATTTGCATTAAGTTGCTAGCAGCTACCATTAAATTGCAGAATGGATAGCACTGCTCAGTGTAACTCATTTATCCACTGGAGTTGTGGCCAGTTCACACATGGCCAGATATGTAGTTGAGTACTAGGTTTGAAATCCTGATTAAACATCATGGTGCCCAGACCAGGGACTATGGTGGCATATGCCTATATTCCCAGAACTCGGGAGGCTAAGGCAGGATGATCTCAAGTTCAAGGCCAGCCTAAGCTACATGGTCAGAGAGACAGAGAGTGATTTGCATAGAAACACAAGGATGAGAGAAGGTTGTGAATATGTGCTTGCTGCCTTGATGTCACTGAGGGGGTCTATGACACCTGACAACTGTATACCTTGGTCAGTTTAGAGGATTATCCTCTGTCATGGTTTGAACTGTGTCCCACAGTCTCATGTGTTTGGAAGGTCATTGAACCTTTGAGAGGTGGACCCTTGCTGGAGGAAGGTAGTCACAGGGGGTGGGCTTTGGGGTAGATTAGTCCACCCTACCTTCTGGAGAAGTCAGCCTTTGCAGCAAGAAATCTTGCAGCTCTCAGCTTCCAAAATGTTTGCAGTGACGTAGCCTGTCTCCAGCTTTGGACAGCTATGCTGCATCCACCGTGAAAGACTGTATTTCCCCTCTGTAACTACTAGCTGAATAAATCTCCCTTTCTCCCTTAAGATGCTTGACTTTGAATGCTCTCTCGTGCAACAGAAAAGACTAACCATTACATCCTCCATCTCACTGATTTTAGACCTGCTTGCATGGATGCTAGTGTAGTCAATTCAGATGTCAGGTAGCTCTCTGAGGCATGTCCTCTTTGGGGCACCAGGAACTTAGTTGCTGCTTCTTCTTTGGAGCGTGTGAGTGAGCCTGGAATTCAGCAAGGTGCTTGCACATTAGCAGGCACAACCACAGATTTGGTCGTGGGGAAGTCCTGACTTGATTCCTAGATTTTATAAATATTATATGCTTATGTAGATGCTTTTGAACTTGGAACTATAAAAACTACTCTACTCTGCTCACATGTGTCAATATACATGTTTATTTCCTTTAAATTATTCTGTGTTGTGGTGTTATGATGGAATGCCACAGACAGGAGAATTTATTATGTACAGAAACTTATCATCTCATGGTTCCAGAATCTTGGAAGTTCAGTATTGAGAGGTCATCATTGCAAAATCTTCAACTCTGCCTTGCAAAAAATTTGAATTCACTGCTTTTGTGCTGACTGTTACCTTCTTGGATTAAGTCATTTTGTCATATAAATCATTTTTTATTAAATAATGAAGCATTTGAAAATGTAAAGGTATGCAAAATAAAATCATAAAACATAAATCTCTTGGTAAAGGAGAGAAAGAAAGCAAGAGAGGGGATGGGAAGAAGGGACAGAGAGAGAGAGAGACAGAGAGAGAGAGAGAGAGAGAGAGAAATAGAAGGAAAGATGAAAGGAGAAAGAAAGAGGGAAAAAAAGAATAAATCATCCATTTCTCAAGAACCTGCTTCTCCACTGTCTTTAGAGGGGGGAGACAATTCATAACCTAATTACCTTTTAGCAATTTGATCACTTAAAACGGTTACATGGATAGTATTTCTTTTTTTTTTAATTTTTTTTTAATTAAAAATTTAATTATACATTTTAAAATTTTTTACCAGTTCCCTCCCTCCCCCCTCCTCCCCCTCCCTTCCCCCAGTGCCTCCCCCCCAATTCCCAGAGAGTCCTTTATTGTACGCCTAACTCTCCATTGGGTCCTCCTCTCCGATGACATATAAGGACCCAGTGGCATTTCCATAAGCCCTTTCTCTTGTTCCCCTTAAGCATAAGATCACTACTATGGCTGTCGATCCCTTGCCTCCAGGGGTCTCGGTGCCCTTAACAGATGCTAGACTTTATGAGGGCAACAGTGCGCTGGACATTGCGCAGGGCATGCAAAGTCCCATTACGATTGCTTTGGCCCCAACTATTGTTGAGAATCTTGCAAATCGTTGCTCCTCCCATCCTTTTGCTCTTACAATCTTACCGCCCCCTCTTCCGCAAATGTCCCTGAGCTCCAGGATGGGGAGAGATTAGGCTGTCCTAGTTCTATGTGATTGATATAGTCTCTGAAGTTCTGGATTGTGGTTTGTTGATTTTCTTTTGCAGTTTTGCTGCTCCTGCAATTCCCTTCACTCCATTCTGCTGGGCACTATATGTCACCCCCTGGCCAGAGACAAAAAGCTGTTAAACTGGAGTCTTGTTGTAATAGCACATTCAAGGGTAGATGTAATAAGAGTAGGAAACCTCCCTGAGGGAGGGGTCCATCACCCATTTGCAAAATGATTACTTTTTATCTGCTAGACTATATGCCCTCCCCTTCTGGTGAGATCAGGAAAGAACGTCTGTGAACTTAACCAGGTTTCTCATTACTTACTTGCAGACCTTGATGGAGGCCTATTTTCTCTGCTGTAACATGGTCTCCTCTCTCCTTGTTTCTGGTGTGGCCCTCCTAACCCATCTCTCTTGTTCATAATCCTTGCAATTACTGTGTTTCATAGGTTTACTTTTGAGTGTCTCAATGTGGGCTGGGTGAGTTTGGTACTAGGAGCCACCTATTAGGGAGTACATACGGCGCTTAATTTTCTGGGTCTGGGATACTTCACTTAATATAATTCTTTCTAATGACATCCATTTCCCAGCAAATTCCAGTAATTCATCATTTTTGATGGCTGAGTAGTACTCCATTGTATAGATGTACCACAGTTTCCTTATCCACTCGTCAACTGTTGGACATTTGGGTTGATTCCATGACTTTGCTATTGTAAACAGTGCTGCTATGAACATGGTCGAGCTTGTGCTATCGAGGCGAACCTCTGCTGCATGGGGGGTTATTCCCAAAAGTGGAATAGCAGGGTCATATGGCATTTCAATCTTTAATTTCTTTAAGAATCTCCAGACGGCTCGCCAGAGTGGCTGTATGAGCCTGCATTCCCACCAACAATGTAGGAGAGTTCCCCTCTCTCCACATCCTCTCCAGCATTTGTCGTTGTTTGTATTGTGGATTTTTGCCATCCTGACCGGGGTGAGATGATATCTCAGGGAAGTTTTGATTTGCATTTCCCTGATGGCGAAGGAAGTGGAGCATTTTTTAAGATATTTGTTAGACATTTTAATTTCATCCCTGGTAAAGTTTCTTTGAAGTTCCAGGGCCCATTTTTTAATTGGGCCAGTGTTTTCCTTGGAGTTTAATTTTCTAAGTTCTTTGTGCACTCTGGACAGTAGAGCTCTGTCAGATATGTGGTTAGTGAAGATTTTCTCCCATTCTGTGGGTTGCCTTTGAGCTGTGTGACAATCTCTTTATCTGAACAGAAGCTCTTTAATTTCACAAGATCCCAACTGTTGAGAGTTGGTAGCAGTGACTGTGCCATTGGATGTCTGTT
Source organism: Typhlomys cinereus (assembly GCA_023101885.1). Lineage (NCBI taxonomy): Eukaryota > Metazoa > Chordata > Mammalia > Rodentia > Platacanthomyidae > Typhlomys > Typhlomys cinereus. The sequence continues at coordinate 760,961 of JALPQD010000411.1, read as the reverse complement.
TAGGAAGTGTTGGCCTAGCCCAATCAGCTCGAGGGAGTTCCCTATCCTTTCAACTATGGTTTTTAAAGTCTCTGGCCTGATATCAAGGTCCTTGATCCATTTGGAATTAAGTCTTGTACATGGTGACAAGTACGGGTCCAGCTTTAATCTTCTGCATGTGGAGATCCAGTTTTGCCAGCACCATTTGTTGAAGATGCTGTTCTTTTTCCATTGGATTCTTTGGGCCCCTTTGTCAAAGACCAAATGGCTGTAACTTTGTGGGCTTATATCTGGGTCTTCAATCCTTAATGGATAGTATTTCTGATGCATGAACTTCAAGATTTATATTCAAATCAGAGCTTTTCCTCACTCCTCCTTCATCGGAAGGTCGAACAAGTTACTTTCTTATTCTTCACTTTGAATTTTTTTAAAAAAAATTGTCATGTCATCATTTTTGAAAGAATTTTTAGAGTAAATAATTTTTATATTATTTTTATGTTATGTACATGCATATAGTGACCATAATATTTTCAACCCTTAGTCCCAAATCCCATCCCTCCTCCATTTCCCCTTATAGCCCTCCCCTTTCTGACTCCCTCCTATTTTCAAATCTTTTTGCTTGGTGACCAGCTGTGTTTCGTCTAGTCTGTGATGACTTATGCCAACCTGATTCATTCTCCAGCAAGCATCCCAAATTCTCCAGCAAGACTCCTATATCCATGGATATACCATAGAGGAAAGCATCCTCCTTTACTTCCCCATCAGCACGAGTCCTCATCAGTGTCTCAGAGCGGTGTGGAGCTTCTTGAAGTCTTTCTGATGTTATAGTCAGATACTGATAAGACAGTTCCTGTGTAGTTCTTGTGCAACTGTACACATCTGCTATGAAATGTTGCACATCACAACTCTATATGTCCAAGAGTTAATGCACGGCCCACCTTCCCACTTCAGGCTCTTACAATCTTGCCACCCCTTAGGTTGGGGGTTGAGGAGGCTTATATGTCCTGTTCAGGGACAAGCAGTTTAAGGTCCACAGACCCTTATTTTCTGCATTTTGGCAGGCCACACTTTTCAGTAATAAACACCTTCTGTTATAGAAGAAGACTTCTAGGTTGAGTGTTGAGTGCTCTTCCAGTCTATGAGTAAAATAGCAGGTATTTACAGAGCAGTTTGGTGTACTGTCTAAAGGTTCATAGTCTATTCTTCCCTAGTGATCTATTTTCCTCCCTTTTATAGGTTCTTGTTCTAGTTGACAGTAACAGGAATGTGTTCCTTTCCCAAGCCTGAAGTCCAATCAGAAAGCTGTTGGTTGTCTCCTTGATACTCACTATTACACTGGTGGTTACCCGATGCTATGGGGATTCTTTTTTATTGTAACTTATAGATCTCACTGGTTGATGAGACCGTTGGTTTTCTCTCCCATTAGCTTCTACAGTATTCCTTGGTACTGTGTAAGCTATCTAGCAAGGAGTAATTTCTTAAAACAGTAACAGTTGGTATATTTTATCCATGTCCTGTGATCTCTTGCATTTTCAGTAATAGGGTCTTACTGTCAGTTTTTTGGAGAGCAACCAAAGCGTTGGCAAAAGTCTATAATGTTTGGGTTCCTTTAAGGCCTTTCTGACCAGGCAACTTGTCAGGAAGTGTCACATTGCTGCTACTTCTAATACAGTTTTAATTGTCAATTGGGTTCTAATTGGTGGACCAGCTCAGGAAATGTTTTTTTTTTGCCTTGTTTTCAAACTCTCTCTGTGCTCCTATGCATAAGGATTGTCTATTCTTGTTCTTTTTATTGGAAATAAATTTTTCGACATATTAATAACACAGGAGATTCTTATGGGGTTACATCCCACAACAGAATTATTTTTTATGACTACATGTTCTCTGGCCAGATAAGTTACTTATCTATTCCTGTGTGGTTGGTCATCTGACTTTTCACATCTACTAACAAATGGTATGAATAGATAATATGTACAATCTAGGTGATATTGACAATAGTTCTGGATGGGAGTCTTGATACAGGTCCCAGGAAAGTATCAGAGTTATGCTAATGGAAGGCTGGAAATTTATACATCGTTACTGGCTTTCAGCTGGTCCTAGCTTAGAGCTTACTTCACAGCTTCTATCACAGTTGGCTTTTCAATTAGCATTGTCACGTTCTAAATTCAGCACTCAACTCCTTCCTCTTGTGAGCTGTTCTTTAGGACTCAAATAAGATCAGATAATTCTACAAAAAAAAAAAAAAAAAAAAAAAAAAAAAAACCCTGCAAAGTTTTTCCACTTGATTCTTCTGCACTGACAGCTAGCATAAATAACGAGGCCAGTCCAGTTCATTTCATGGAGCAGTTCTCAGGGTTTGAAGGATCACAGGATAAAGGAATAAAATTTAAAAGCATGTAAAAATGGAATCCTGAAAAATAAATCCTCATTTATGTAAGCGCTGAGACCTAAGGGGAGACTTCAGAACACAGAAAAGTGGTGCAAAAGGCCTCTGGGCTACTTGATGCTTGGCTGGAACCAGGCCTTGAACTGTCAAATCAAAAGGAGCACTGTGCTCTGTCCCACCATAAAAGCAGTTGCATGTCAGGGAGTGAAGCAACCACAGCACAGAAACCTCTTTCTTCTGTTCAGTCTACCATGTGCGTTTTGTTGTTCAATTGCAATATTTCATAATTAGTCTTAAGAAGTGTCTTTTCTCAGAGCTATTGACAAACATCCCACAAAGTGTTCAAAGAACATTCTTGAATGTTCTTTGCTTTGCGTTTTGCTTGTTCCTTTAGGTTGTTACCTGGCTCTCGATGTATATTGAACTTTATTCATGTTTACCCATATTGATGTTCACGCCAAGTGGTTCCAAACACTTAAGGGGAAGGAGAATGAGGGGATGACTCAGGGGCTAAAGCCTCTGCCTCTCGAACAAAAGGGCCTGACTTTGGATTCCAGATCCCATGTAAAAATGCCAGGAGGAAATGGTGGAGGCTGTAATTCTGACCCTGGAAAGTGGATCTGGGAAACCCCAGAGCAAAGCAGTATGGAGGTCGAGCAATCCAGGATAATTTCTGATGTCACCCCTGGGCCTCCACGGGCACACACAGTGCCCTCTTGTACGTGTACATATGGGAGAAAAAAAAATAAGGAGCTAAAGGATCTACAGGAAAAAAATCCTCTCACCCTCATCCCAAAGTGGCTGCTGTGGTTTGACTGTATTTCTTAAGACTGATTATTGGAAATATGGCCTCCACTATGGAGGCTGGGACCTGAGGCCTAAGGGCAGGATACAGGATCCAGATGGTGGGAACCCCCAAGGCAGGTGACGCGTGGGCTGATAGAGACAGTCTGCCCTTCCTGCTTTCTCTTTCTCAGGCCCTTGCTTGCCTCTTCAGCTTCTACCACTGTGGCGGTCAACGCAGACAACTATGACGGTCAATGCAGACAACTATGGCCGTCAATGCAGACAGCCCCACTGAATGTGTGCTCAATGCCCTTTATTGCCCAATCAATCCCTTCTCCTTCTCCTCCTCTGTTTCTCCCCTTCTTTTCCTTCTGTTCTCTTCCTCTTCCTTCTTCCTTATGCTATTTTTTTTTTCAGATAGAGTCTCCTTGTATATCCTACTAGCTTCAGACTCAGACTATCCTGCCCGTGCATGCTGAGACCACAGGCGCAGACCACCATAGCCAGCACACATAGGCTGTTGTTTACAAATTCCCTATTCTGTTGTCTCTTTTGTAGCAACAGAAATCAGAGTGACAAAGCAATCCATCCAAACCCCATTGTCTAAGTCACTCTTCTTCCCACTGTTTTGTTTTTTTTTTTTAAGTTCATAGGATTAGGTGAAAACATCACACTGGATAAGGAAATTGATGAATTAAATGTTTCAGATACTGTCCACACTTGACTCAGAAAGGAATGCGAATAATTGCATCCCTAAAGGCTTACTGAGTCTGACTTTTGTAAGACGGATAGTCAGCCTGAGGCTGCAGGGACTCTGTTCTTGAACGAATGCTCTGCTTTTACTGTCTTAAAGGTCTTAATGAGTTTTTCACAAGGGCTCTCCATTTTCACTTTGCATCGCATCCAACAAGCTGTGTACCTGGCTCTATCAGTTGTTCTTTCAAGAAACAAAACAACAGACTAACTTATGACTTGAATAATCCATGACAGACATGCGATAATCACTTGTTCTGCATAAAATTCATGTCCTCGCCTGTCTCCAAGGTCCACCATGTTGAAACATCTGCTGCAAATGTATTTTCTGAAAGAAATGTCATTTCGATAGTACATAATTTCTAAAAGCATGGGAAAGTACCAAATGGAATGATAATGAAGTGCTTTTCAATGTTGGATTCCAGTTAAACCTTTTATGCCACTATACTTGTGTTTAATATTTACCTCATTTTTTATCTTTTCTCTTCAGTCAGAGGATGGACATGAATGCCAAGCATGCAATGCGAGCCCTCTGCCAGCCAGCTACCTTCCTGTTCCCAGCTCATTGTTTAAAAACTCAAGTTTATGTTTTAAAATACATTTTATTCTTTGACCGTTGCATACTGGAATACAATGATTGTATGTCATTTCTACCCCATATTCCCGATGCTATGTTTCCTCCTTACCCCATGGAAAGCCTTCATCCCAGACTAGTCTCCCCACTCCTTTCATGTCTTTTTGCATGTGTGACCCTTTGAGTTTTATCAAGGTTGCTTTCATTGCCAAGTGCTTGAGAACTTGATGCAGCATGGGTAATGTATCACTGAGAACAGCGGCTTCCCCTTCCCACATTGAGCGTTAAGCCTCAGTGATTTCTCAGAGGGCTGTTATGCCTCGTTGAGATCTTTCCCTTTCTGTGGTAAAACATTGATGGGTTAAATATTGTGCGGATCTTATGGAAGTAGACACAGCTGCGGTGAGTTGTCATGTCTAGAAGATACTCTCTGGCACTTCTGCCCTCTACCCTCTTTCCTTATGTTCCCTGAACCTTGGCATAGATGATTTAGATGTTCTGTTTAGGACCACACAGTTCAGGCTATGATTCTTTGTATTAAACAAAGGTTGGTGACACACATATGTATATGTATGTGTATGTGTGACACACACAAGTTTAACTATGTACTGATACTCAATTACTTGCAAATTGTTGTTTTTTATATTTACATTTTTATGTATGAGGATGGGTATGGGTACATGTATGTACATAGTATGTGTGCACATGTATGCATATGTATTTGAAGGCCTAAGGTTGATAATGGAAATTATCCTGATTGTTTTTCTCCCATATTCTTATAAGCAGCATCTCTATTCAAACCCAGAACTTACATTTAGGGTGGTCTAGCTAGCCAGCTTGGTGTGGTGATTCCCAGTCTCTGTTTTCCAAGACTGTAATTCTTGGAATTACATGTAGGCCCACCCAGCATTTACATGTGATCTTGCTTGCACAGAGCAAGTGCTTTAACAATTGAGCCACCTGCTAGCCTGAAAACTATTATATTTTAATAATTAGGTGTCACTGGGTAATGCTGTAGAAATATCAGCAAATGTGTATTTCCTATTATGCTAATGTCAGCTGTTGACTGGCTGTGACACTGCTTCCTGCTGTCTTCATGCTAAGATCCAGCTGTAACCATTCTTACTACAAAGGAAGAAGCACACAGCAGAAATTTCAGTGGTTCTTAGAAGTTGTACTTCTTTTGTTTCCAACAAGTCCATGGTCATACCTAGTGTTATGAGGCCAGAATATATAGCCTTATTGTCCACCTACATCATAATTATGAATTGTTATGTGTACAGAAACTTAAGGATCTTCTCATCTAGGCATCTAAGTATTTGTGTGAATCTTGATATCACCTTGTTACACTGGGATAAGTTTCTAGTAAAGAATTCCCCCCAGGAGGGCTCATCTTTTTGGTTTGTATGACTGTATTACAAACAAGAGGAAAGATGAGATAGTAACTTTGTTGTAGTTCTTTGTCTGTACCAAAACAAAATGTATTCCAAAACTTGCTGCATTTACCTACAAAGTGAAATTGATCCTCTTGGTGAATGTTTTCTGTTTATTCCAAATGAAGGCCTACTCTGTAGAAGAAATTATTTTTAGTTTGTCTTTTGCTTTTATTTTCTATGCCAGTTATCATGAATATGTACTGAAAAATAAACTCAAAATATTAAAAAAAACAAACAAAACAAAACAAAAAACAAAGGTTGGCTGAGAGCTTCTCTAACTATGGGTAAATTGGGTGTTGCAGTCAGCCTGCATGGTTGCTTATAAATGACCATCAAACAGCTTAAGGGAACAAGGAGTTTATTTCCTTACGGCATTCTGGTTATAGTTCTCAGTCCAGCTTGATGGCAGAGCACGCACTAACACCAGGGCCAGGAGAACTGGCCACACCATCTCTACACACAGCTGAGAAAGGGACGATCCTTACTTACCAGACCAGCATGTCTGGCTAAGTATATACAAGGATGCCAACTCTCTCAACCAGCTCTCTGTGATTTATTCCAGGGCCTAGTCCCACCCATCATGGGGTGGGCCTTCCCCATCAGTTAGACAATCTCTTGCAAGTTTGTTCTGGGCTTAAATCAACCACTAATTCTCTACAAACAGTCAAGTTGAGACCTGTGCTTAACTATGACAATGGGTGTAATGATCTATGGGTATACTCATAGCCGTTTGATATCATATTCATATAGCAAAACTATAGTAGCTGGTTCCCTTCTAGGACCTAGGGCCTTCCCAGCCACAATTTCTTGTCCAGGATTACAGTCCCAGGCATGTGTTCCCTACTGAAAAGTGGACTTTAAATTTAATCAGAAAACAGTTGGTTACTGCTGTAACATTCAAGTCTATATTGCAATAATGGACATCTCTGGCCAGGGTGATTGTTATTATAGCAGAATTCACAGCTGGGCAACACTGTTGATAACTATTCTCCCCTAGTAGCCTGCATACAATATTCTGTTACTATGGAAACTGAGGAAGGAAGGAAGCCTCTAGATTAGTAGACCATTTCCAGCTTCTTTTCTCCATGGCTGTGAACAATGTGTATAGTATTGTGTCATAGTTGGGCACAGGTGTCAACTTGATGGTTGTGGGTTTGAGCTCTGGGCACATTTGTAGAGAATTAGTAGTTGAGTTGAGCCCAGAGCGAACCTGAAGGGATTGTCTAGCTGATGGGGAAGGTCCAGCCTATGATGGGTGGGATTAGGCCCTGGAATAAATCATGGAGAGCTGGTTGAGAGAGTTGGCATCCTTCTGTACACTTGGCCAGACATTCTGGTCTGGCAAGTAAGGATCGTCCCTCTTTCAGCCATTATGTGATGATGGTGTGACCAGTTCCCTCAGCCCTGGTGTTGGTGTGTGCTCTCCTGTCAAACTGGACTGAGAACTGTAGCTGGACAGTTATAAGAAAATAAATACCTTGTTCCCTTAAGTGGTTTGATGGTCATTTATCAGCAGCCACGCAGGCGAACTGCAACACGTTGTCAACAACACAGTCATACTTTCACGTTCTGGTGGGCATCCACCAGGCTTTACAATGGTAAAAGCCTATATTATTGGAAGTGGCCTTTGAGATCTCTCTGACCAACAACTCATTAGGAATTATCACATACCTGGTGCTAAGAGTTTTGTTTAATTATCTGCTGCATTCCAGGGCAGTAAAAACTCTAGATTCAGTTTTGGCAGTTAATAATCATGTCAGATGACCAAGGTTATATTTGACAATGACCACTGAACATATTTTACATTCCAATACTTTTTGCATGTTTGTGGTTTTTAGCATAAACCACAGATATTAGCTGCTCAGTTTTGGGTTCAGTTTTTTGCTAGAGATGGGAGGTGGAAATCATACAGAAAGGAGACGTGGAGATACAGTTGTTTCTTTCCCAACTTTTCTAGGTTAAAATGCTTTCATTGGCTCCTCCGGTGTGGTAGAGCCGACAGTTGCTGAGTCTGAGGAATGGAGCCAGAGCAGAAAGCCAGAGAGACTGTGTGAATTGCAAGACTTAGGAGCAAGGACCTTACTTTTCAGCGCCCCCTGGAGGGGAGTCAGGCCTTCTGTGGGCATTTGTCAAAAATTTCTCAGTACTTGTTGCACTTGGTAAAGCATCAGGATTAAGAGCTGTGAGGTCAGGTATCTTCTAACCTAGTAAAGACCTCTGGGTAGTCGGGCTTCCAAATGAAACATAAAATAGTCAGCAAAATTTGACATCAGAAAAACCCCAAGAAATTTCCAGGATAAGTATGTCCTGAGTCCTTTAAACTACAAATACGTCCTAGGTAACATTTAGGACAGACTTCTGTGAAATCAAGCTCACTATCTGAAATTCAAATTTAACTGGGGTCCTTGTTTTCACCGTTCTCTAGGTCCATTCCAAGTCCTCCACTCACTGTCTGGGCTACAGATAAAAATGATCTGAACATTTTTATGATTTTCCTTTTGAAGTTTTACTCTGTGTCCATCCCTCCATCTTTTTGAACTTCCAAAGAGAAGAAAATCAGTACAAAAAAGGGGGAAAACCCCCACGGGGGTAGTTTTAAAAAGTTATAAAGATGTGATTTTACGACCATTGCTGCTTTACTGCTTGTGGTCATTTCAGTGTTACACTTAGCAGCTTTGCAAAGATACACAACTCATGCAAACGACCAGCAGGTGCAAAGACCAGCGAATAGACCAGAGAGAAGTCTCCTTTTGTACCTCGAAAGCCTCTTATGGCAGCGCCCCCACTGTAAACGAGGCAGGCAAAATGTTCAGGAAAAGTCAGTTCCGTTCTCTTCCGCAGCTCCAGACAGCTAATGTTCAGTCATTCAGATGGGAATTTTGCTCATCTCGTCCCTGAACAGCTGCTGCTTCGTAGCGCCTTCGTCAGGGAGAAGCATCGCGGAGACACTTCTGAAAGGAGGGGCTGCAGGCCAACCGAGCACAGTGGCTCCTGGGCGGTGCGCTTCCCCCCAGAGGAATGCTCTCAGACCACCAAGAAAAGGAAAAAATCTCCACCTCACTTTTCCATTAAAAACAGAGACAGGGCTTTCGATCCTGCCCTTCAGTGGTTCTCATTCCCTTTATTTTTCCACTTGGAAAATCTGAAATCTGTCAGAAAGAAAATTGAAGAAGAATCGTTTTGGCCCCTGGAGGCAGAGACAAGCAGCTGTACGGTGCTTTGCGGCCTCACAAAACTTGTGGGACTCACACAACATGGCCTGTTCACTAGGATCCCCCCACAACCCCCACCCCATCCCAGTGCCAGGAATACCTTGCATTCCAGGGGGTTAAAGGATGGAGCAAACTGCTAGCCTCCCCAGCGTGGGAATGCCAACCTCAGAATGGAATGAAAACTAACTCTTCAATGGTTTAAGAAAGCTTTTAAAGACTTTCTTGGGTGAAACACAATGTAATAACATCATATATGATATGACTACACAGTTCCATGTCAACCCCACCCCAAAGGGTCCACAGTCCTTATATAGGAGCATTCCAATTGCAGTCAGTTCCTGTGAAGCCTAAGGAAGGCTAATCTCAACAGTCAGACTACAGGGGGAGACCACGCCTAGGACCTCTGAACCTGGACCAAGCTGTTGCCCAGCTTAAAATGGAATGCAATTTTGACAAACTTGGGTTGTATTTTGGTATATGACGGAGAGAATTTGATTGTAGGATTGAGATGTTCCTTTCTGGAACACCTCACATATTTTCATTATCATAGTCATATCAGCAGGAAAAAAGTCTACTAACACAATGTGCTTGCTCTGTGATGTCATGTCACTGGATGAAATGGAGAAAAAGAATATTGAAACAACAGAACACTTTGGAAGTGGAAATGGGTGATATAGTCATTTCTGTCCAACTCAGACACACACACACACACACACACACACTTGAAGCAATATTAAAGAAAAACTTCAAGTTATATCTTCATGTAATGAAAGTTACTCTTCAAACAACAGTTTAATGCATTTTGATGGACACTGGCTATATATTAGGCAATAAATTACTCAGCTGATTTTATATTAATATATAATTATATAATTATATATTATTATATATTATATAAGTAATATATATTAATTTTATAATACTGGCCTGTCCTATTTTGTATACCTAGGCAATTATGTTCTTCTAACTGGACTTGACAAAACTGGTTAGATGAGAACAAATTGCTCATTTAGGTGAAAGATAATACATAATAACTCTTTTAGGTAATTTGAGTGCCATTTACTGTTTTGGAGAATGTTCTAAACTATCCTCGAGCTAATTGAATTTCACTCCTATCTGGTAGGCCTAAGCTCATTTTGTGGCATAGAATTCAGTAGCTAATCTAGTTAAAGCAGTGGCCACTTGATTTTTTCCTGTTGGGTCTGATTGATCCTAGACACCAAGGAGAAGCCCTTCCAAGAAGGTAGGGCAAGATCTCAGTGGCTCTTGTTAATGCCACTTACAAGATTTGGTTTCAAGATTCTGCATAACCCTCTTTTTTTTTCTAGCAGACCAAGAACTCTGAAAGCAAATGCATTTTAATGGACACTGGCTTATATATTAGGCAATAAATTACTCAGCTAATTTTATATTAATATATAATTATATATTATAATTAATATATTGTATCTTTTGATCAGTTTTTCTTCTACATTTTTCTCTCCTCTCCTCTATGGGGCTTAGCAACTGAAGTGTCTTAAAGCCTCCCTATACAGCACATCCTCCTTCAGCTCTGCAGGAAGGGAGGTTGTTCAGGATGGTGGCTTGCACACACCCTCTGGTGGCCTCTCTTGGTGTCACAGAAGGGAACATTTTCATACCAACAGGTGGAAAGATGGTGCTGGTTACAGTCTATTTAAGTGTGTCTTTGGGGACAATGAGTGTTCTCATGATGTGTAAAGCTGTCTGTCAATGACATTAACACTTTGTGACTGATGGTGTGGTTCAATTTTTCAGTGTATTTGCTGAATTTCTGTGTTCATGTTCTATCCAGATTTATGGAGATAGATGTTACATCATTGAACTATAAATGTGTGTTTATGTATTTTTCTTTCCAGTTTTACCATTTTCAGTTGAAATATTTTTGAGCTTTGTGATTTGATTTAGAATTACCATCTGTGACTGGGTATTGATCCACTTCCCATTCATAATGGTGATTCTCTGTATCTGTCAACTTTCTTAGTTCTGAAGTCTATATTATCTGATAATAATATACACTTCTACTTTCTTTTTGATTAATATTTGGATACTATACATTTTTTCCATATTTTTATTTTCAGACTGCCTAAGGTATTTTGTAGATAGCATATAGTCATTGTGGCAGTTAATTACAGGTGTCAATTTGACAGTTAAGAACTCAGCCTTTAGACAGATCTATGAAGAATTATTTAACTAAGGTAGACCTGTGAACAAGTTTGCAGGAGACTGTTTAATTGATGTGGTAAGACAGTGGGTGGGACCAACTCTGGGCAAGTGGAGAGAGAACTGGTAGGCTTAGCAGACTGCAAACTAGAAGGTTTATCCCTGTCCCTCTTCAGCTCTTCCTGTGGGTGTGGTACTCGGTTCCCGTGGCTCTTGGTATTTCTGTGAACTCTGCCCTCAAGTTGGACTGTGAGAATTATAACAGAGAACTGTAAGAAAGTAGAGTCCCTCAACCCCTGTTCCCCTAAGCTCTTACAAAGCTCTGTTCCCTAAGCTCTTAGGTTGTGAATTTAATGTCTACATGAAAAGTGACTGCAATAGAATTTGGTACCAAAGAAGTGGGGTATTGTTGATAATATGGAGCCTGGGGAGAGACGTTTACTGTCATCTGAGCTTCTTAATAAGTAAATTTATCTTCTTTGCTAACTGGGAAATTTCACTGATTTTTTTCTTTGCCGACTTTTCAGCTTCATCTTCTCTTCTTTGATATAAATCGTTTCTTCTTTGATATAAATCGTTTTGTACGACTGTGTGCATACAAAGCAATTTTAGCAGGAGGTTTGGTCTCACACTCTTGTACCCAGGAGCCTAAGTCAGGGGAAACGCAAGTTCAGTGAGAGCCCTGTCAGCGGGGAGTTCAGGTGCTATCTGGGCGACTAGTTGAGAGCCTGTGGCAAAGCAAAAATAAAATAAAATAAAGAGGCTTGAGTCGAGCCCAGTGGTAGAGCACTTGCCAGCATTTTTTTTATGTTTTATTTTTTAACATTTTTTATTATTATTTTCGCTCATACAAATTTAGTAGGTACACTGGTTCCCTCTCTCCCTCCTCCTCCCCCCAACCCCCCTGCTCCCCCTCCCCTTACCCCCCATTCCCCATCCCCCAGTGCCTCCCTCCAACCTAGAGAATCCTTTAATGTGCATGCCAGACTCTTCTCTGGGCCCTCCTCTCCGATGACGTACAAGGACCTAGTACCTGCCAGCATTTGTAAGGCCTTGTGTTCAATGCCTGGTATTGAAAACAGTTAATATTTATATTTAATATACATTTGGTTACGATTTGTCCAAACTTGATTTCTGTTCTATATTTCCTCTATTCAGAGGTAGTATTTGCTGTCTGAATTAGAGATTCACTAATTCTTTTTTAAACAATTTTTTGTTAAATATTTTCATATTTTCTTTCTCTTTCTCTTTTTCTTTCTTTCTCTCTCTGGCCCTTCCTCCCTCCCTCCTTTCCTCTCTCCCCTCCCTTCCCTCCCTCCCTCCCTTCCTCCCTCCCTCCCTCCCTCCCTGCCTTCCTTTCTTCCTTTCACACAGGGGTGGAGATCAGAGGCCACATTTTGGAAGCCAGTTTTCTCATTCTTCCATACGGGCAGGCTCCCAGGGATTGAGCTTGGGCAGCCAAGTTGGCATGGAGATAGGTACCCACTGAGCTCATTTGCTGGCCTCACCAGTTCTTTTGCTTGAATTCTTGATTCTGCTGTTAAGCACATCCTTTTTGTTGTTTTTGCTGAAACATTTCCAAGTGTTTATATATATATATATATATATATATATATATATATATATAAATACCTATTCTGAGACTATTTTTGCCAAACTTTTCATTTTTTAAGTTGTGTTTGCTATCGAAGCATTTAAAAACAGCACTGCTGTACTAGGAAGTCACTGTGATAAGAATTTCTACCACCAGATCTACATAGCGACCAACCTTCTCCCAAGGACTATGAGGATCTCAGGACAAATAGCTGCACTGAGGCAGGTACTGGACAAGGAAGAATAACCTCCCACTTACGATTTTGCCCACTGAAGAGCCCCCTAAACTACAACAGAAGTGTGACGCGTTTACTAACACAGGCACCCCAAAGGGAGTCCTGTGGTCCACACATGTAGAGGGACAGGAGGGTGGGAGGGACATGGTTGGACTGAAGAGCGGAGGGGATGTTGGGAGAGGAAGGGGGTGGGTGGGAAGGGTGAGAGAGGAGGGGAATGGATGGGGAGGGGATCAGCACATGGACATATACTCATTGTTTGCATATGAAAAATTCTCAATAAAAACAATTTCTTTAAAATATCTGTCAGTGTTGGTATCTATGCTTAAAATTATTTAGTTTCTAACACAAAAATTGTGTGTATTTCTGAAATATTATGTGATGTTTTAATATGTGTCTACTGCAACAGGTTAGTGTGACACATGGAATATTTATCACTGCTTTTTGGCGAAGACATCGAAAACTCTTTCTTGCAGCTTTAGAAAAGTACCTTGTTGTCATTAGTCACCACACTCTACAACAGCACGCACTAGAACTGCCTGGACTCCTGCTCGCTACCTGCTAATGAACCTTCCCCATCCTTCCCGGTCCGCAAGGCGCCTCAGACTCTTTAACAACATTCTGCTCTCAGGCTCTATGAGATCAGGTTGTTTCTGTTCTGTTCATTGAGATTATGCCCTCCTTGTCCCTCTGCGTGTGGTTTATTTATATTAGCACAATGATGTCTGCTTCCTTGTACAGTATAGTAAATGACAGGGTTTCTTTTTTTTCTTACAGCCCAGTAGTAGTTTGTTGGACTTGAGGGACAATGGGAGAGTTATTAAGGCACAAAAGCAGAAAAAGATCTTCACATGTGAAAAAAATCTACCCGCTGACTTTGAGGTTTCTCAGTGTGGTAATAAGTGCTAAATTGAAAAGGTAGGTGGTTTTGCACAATGACAGCCAGACCAGCAGATTTCTAAGTGTAAGTAAATATGTGTTCTCTATACTGTATCAAAGTACCAAAGACTGCAGGAATACTCCTGAGTTATTTTCAGAAGAAACAACCCAAAAACTTGATGAAACTAAATAATGGGAAAATCCCCAAACCAAACAATGGAGTGATGCTCTCACTCTTTATAAATCAGTTTTTCAGTTTCCTGGAACCTATGCATACATCATCTCGTGGTCAGGGGCCTTTGAAGAGGAATTCCACTAATGATTCTGAAGTGGGGAAATCACCCTGTATTATACCAGGGTCCTAATGTAGGCACATGCATCCTATCAGCAAAAGAAGGAGGCAGGGAATCACAAACAGAGACACCTGAGGATGTTATTAGACCACAGCAAAGGAATGGGAAGAAACAGATGACCTCTCAGAGCTTTGAGAAATTCAATCCGGCCAATACCAAGATCTCAGCCCAGTGAAATCCACCTTGCATTTCTGATATACAGAACTGGAAGGTACTGAGTCTGTATTGTTTAAAGTATCAAGTTTGTTGTTATTTATCACAATAATAATATGAAACTAATGCTGCCAAGCAACCCAAACAAATAAAATGAAAACAACACCAAGATTTCAGAATGGAGATGTTCTGTTGATAGGTTCAATGTTCACCACCAATTCCTGTCAGTGAAGAAGTTAGACAAAAATAACTCCATGTTTGGGCTGGAGAGGTGGCTTAGGGGTTACGCCTCTGCCTTGCAGGCGGAAGGTCCTGAGTTCGGATCCCAGATCCCACGTATAGACGCCAGGCGGAAGCGGGGGTGGCTGGCGCTTCTGGTCCTGGTAGGTCGGAGCCTGTGAATCCCGGGGCAGAAGGAGGTGGAGGCGTCCATGGTGGTTCGCGAATTCGTCCATGGTTCTACACACACACACACACACACACACACACACACACACACACACACACACACGAGCGCGCACATACATATGCACACACTCACAATTGAATAAATAATAAAAAAAAACTCCATGTTTGACCCCAATGGAGTATTATATGTGTGTGCATACACACATATATGCATATATATATATACATATCTCAACCTTGCCAGGCTTAGGAAACATCATGAAAGAGCAGGTAGAAAGAATATCTGAGCCAGAAGTTGGGGAGGAGAGTCACCAGGGTCTTCTGAACACAATGGCTGGTGTACTCAACTCATTGCAGCTATGACTGCTAGCCTGGGACCACAAGATTGGACTATCACCATTTCATCATGGCTGGGGGAAGAGCTCATGAGATCCCACCCCTCCTTGAGGGGCTATCGACAGCTAATGCTGTCTGGCTGCGTCAACATCTTCGGTGATAGAGTCAATGATGAGTTGCCTATTAAGCAACTGATAAGCAGCCAGCTTCCTACACATGTTCTTGCATGTAACTTTCATTAATCTTAGTTTGGGGGGGAGGGAGAAAAAAGAAGAGGAAAAGAAAGAAAAGCGAATGTACATGCATGCCATGGTGCATGCCTGGAGGTCAGAAGACAACTTTTATAAGAAGTCCTTCTTTCCTTCCACCATGTGGGCTTGCAGGGATCGAACTCAGGTCGTCAGGTTGCCTGGTTTTCCAGCAGACCCCTTAACCACTGAGCCATCTCACCAACCCAGAACAGGACTTCTTACAGTTTTTCCACAGGCTACACCTACCCTATAGCCCAAGAAGTTTTTCTGTCAAACTGGATATATAAATCAAACAACTAATGATAATAAATCATAGGGTAGTTTATCTTTAAATAATTCATAGTTATACAAGCCAATTTCTACCATTTAAAAACAAAAAGCAAGTTTGCATACGGACGAGTTAGATGTGCTGGTTGATTTTTACTTACAGAAATCTTGGTTGAATATTTAATACTGCAGGACATAGAACATCTCCAATGTTTTTCAGAGGTGATTGACACTTTTATTTTGCAAACATCAGTGCCTAGAATGCTACTTTGCATAAACATATCACACAAAATGGCAGAAGTATGCCTTAGTGTCATTTTAGAGATTGTCAGAAAATGTGTCCTAATCCCAAGTCAAAATCCATATAGTGATTTTTGGTGAAACTCAAGTCAGCACTCAAACAGCCATTTGTAACAGCAAACAGTCTAACATGACACAATTCAAGCATATACTAATTTGACACACTTCCATGCTGAGGAATGGCTGAAGAAAAATATTGATAGTCTTTGCATTCTATAGTGAAGCCATCATTATTTTTAAAGGAGCAGAAAACTTTGCATGCCCAGTGAAAACTCTGCAGTATATAACATACGATATTTTCACTTTCTGAACCAAGGTGTTTGAGAGAGTTCACGGGCCAGTGCTCACATGTGTCTCATGATGGAGTTGGCATGGCACAATGCTGATGTGCTGTCTCATTGGTGCTGTGCAGCATGATATTGCACACAAGGCAGAACACACATGTTGTGTGTCCAGGAGCAAGGCTGTGGAGAAGTCCCACAATGCAACACGACAAGCACTGCCAGAAACTCAGTGGACCCATCACATGCTGGAAGATGAATTAAGTTTTGGTGGTTGTGCATTCGGAAGCCTTTCACTGCTGCCGGAATTCCACAATCTCTGCATGTGATGCCATATGAGGCCCACGGTTTAGAAACTAGGATCTTGGAGTTGCAGTCCTCACTAGAAGAAAAAGTTTGCTTTTTTTTTTTTCTTTCTAGTAGTTGCTTTTCTCATTACATCAAAAATCCAGGAAACAAACAACATCAGAAAAGAAGAATTTGCTTTGGCTCACGGGTTGTGTCAATCGTCTCTTAGTGGGGAAGATGTGGTGTCAGGAGCAGAGAAAGATGGGCGCTGGTGCTTAGCTTGCTTCCTTCTTCTATTCAGTCCACGTGCCCAGTCCGCAGATGCCGCCAGTCAGGATGGGTCTTCCCCATTGTGTTAATCTAAACTAGAAACTTCTCTGAAGACACCCCAGAGATTTATCTTCTAGGTGTCTGCTAATCCCGGCAAGTGGACAATCACCGTGAACCAACACCATTATTAATTAAATAACCATCAGGGTTATTTTGATTCATGGTTTCAGAGATTTTAGACCATGGTGGTCCACTCTTGCTGGGGTCTGTGGGGTCTATTGGGATGCCGCAGCAAAACTGCTTGCTTCTTGGTGGCTACAGGGGAGAGGAGAGAGAGAGAGAGAGAGAGAGAGAGAGAGATGAGAATGAGAATAAATAGAGATAAAATGTAGTCTCCAAAGATATATTCCAAGCATCCATTTCCTCCATCCAGGCCCATCCCCTGCATTTCTACCTGTTCCCAATGTCCCATCAAATTATGAATCTCCCTGTGGATTAATTTATTGATGACACGGGATACCTTATGATTCAAGTACCTTCCCAAGGCTAGCTTTGAGCATTTTGTCATTGGAGACCAAGAGTTGAATACATGAATCTTTTGGAGACACTTCATAACTGAACCAAGACAGCTTATATGCAAAGGAAACAGGGAAGTAGAAGATTTTTTTTTTTTAAATTTATAAGTGAAAAGTGGAGAAACAAAGATGAGGGATCCAGGGAGAAGTGGTTTCTGTCCCATTTGATAATGTAAAGATAATTGAAGACTGGGAGTGGACAGCACATTTTTATAGCAGGAAGTCAGTCCACTGACAGCACTTAAGGTTGAAACACGTAATTAAAGCCACTTCACCTTCAGCTTTTCATAATTACCCTGTGATCTTCGAGTGATCTTTAAGGAAACAGTTCACAGAGTGGAGAGACCTGTCTTAATATTCAGAATTTACTTCAGTTTTATGTAAGTTTTTCTGGTTAGACAAAAGTAAAAAATACTTTTCTTAAAGATAGTATGCATATAATGGTTCCATTTTAAAGTCAATCTGTCTGATTACATGAGTAAGTGAGCAAGTAGAATAGATACATAATGTTGATTATAACTATTTTTGGACAGTGTGATTTCAGGAAATTCTTTGTTAGACTTTTCGATGACTTTTTTATTGTGAGCACAATTTTTAACAAATGGTGGTCTTTTTGTGGAAGAGGCAGTACTAGAGATTGAATGGAGAGCTCTGGTAATTTGCTGCAGGTATCAGCTTCACAATTGAAGGCATGAACTCCAGACACATTTGTAAAGAATTGGTAGTTAAGCTGTGAGCAAGGCTGCAAGATACAGTCTGAATGATGGGGCGACCCAGCCCATGGTGGGTGGAACTTTTCCCTGGGTAGGTGGATAAGGTAAAGGGAGCTAATTCAGGAAGCTGGCCTTTTTTAGGTATGGAGAGACATGTTATCTGACCAGTGAGTTTTGTCCTTTTCTCAGTCATCCTGTGGATATGGTGTGACTGGTTCCCTCAGCCCTTGGTGTTGGTGTGAACTCTACTGCCAAACTTCACTAGGATGTGGCCAGTCAGTCATGAGAAAGAAAAAAAAACTCCGTTCCCCTTTAAGCTGTTTAGTCATGAATTTATTGGTAACATGAAGGCAAACTGCAATAGCTTTGCTCTTGCTAAGCAAGTTCCCCACTACTGAATTACTTGTATCCCAGCATGCTTTTCACTTTTTATTTGGATATAGTCTCACTAAGTTGTCCAGGCTAGCTTTTAACTCACTTTCTAGTCCAGACTGGTCTTGAACTTGTGATTCTCCTGCCTCAGCTCCCAGGTCTCTGGATAAGAGGTCAGCACCACCAGATCAGGCTGGAGTCTTTGTTTTTAAACAAAGATGCAGTCATGGCTAATGTGGGGAGGAGGGGTTTTCCAAACACTTTCATAGGAGGCATCCCAGAGCAAGTGTTGTTAATGAATGCCATAACACGAGCTTGAGTTTCTCAGAATCTCAACAACCTTTCTTAGTGTATTAATTATGTTTGCTGTGTTACATATCTCCTTTCTGTTTTCTTGTCAGGATTAGCAGTAAACTTTTCAAATTCAAAAGTGAGTACTTTTAGATAGCAGTCAACTTGACATGTTTTTGCTCCATGTTTTGTGTAGACAAGGATCTCCACGAGGCAGAGCATGTGATGATAGCTCTGAAAGAAACAAAAGAATAAAAACTAATTGCCGTGGATTATGGAGATAGATGAACCATAGACTTCACTTGGGACTGACCAAAGGATATTATAGACACATCACATTGGGCATTTGCTGTGGCCACACTCAGCCCAGAACATCCACTGTTTTGAAAATGGTGTTCTTTCCCATACATTGTATATTGTATAAGTACATACATACATACAATACAACTAATTTTATTTTTTTAATTAATTAATTTATTTTTTCCACTTATATAAACTTAATAGGTACCCCATCCCCTCCCTCCCTTCCCCCCTCTCCGACCCCCTTGTTCCCTCCCCCTTTTCCCCTTCCTTCCCCCCTCCCTCCCTTTCTCCCAGTGCCCCCCTTCCCCCCAATCCCTATAGCATCCTTTAGTGTGAATGTCAAGCTTCCCTCTGGGTCCTCCACTCTAGTGAGGTATAAGGATTCAGTAGCTTATACAATGCAACTTATTGCATTAAAAGTGGGCATTTAATGGAGGTCTCCCAGTAAACTCTATGACCTGGCTTGGAGATGTGGGCGTTACTGCTCTAAAGTGGAGGTCAGCGCTTGGGCAGTTTATCTGAAGTGCTGTTGCGATGAGTTTCTGCTGGGGAAGCCAGGGTGGGGGCAGGCAGAGGGCAAAGCTCGCAGGTGACGCAGTCTAACGCCAAGCTCTGGAGGTCTCGCAGAGAGCGCTGAACCAGCACTGCAGCAGCCATTTCCTCAGGTAGCTGGACTCGAGACTGTACCCTCAGCTCCACTCCGCTCAGTGCCGCAGACCAAAGCCTTTGTAGATCTTACATCCAGGGCTGGCCTTGGCACGGAGCCAAGGGTGATGGTCCGAACAGTTCTGATCTCACAGAGGACTCTTTTTTCTCTAGTTCAGTCCTTTGAAATCCCGTCTTCTGACTCTGTTCAGAGCGTTTTATTCTAAGAGCAGAATACAGGGCACTTGGAGGGAATCCACACCGAGGTGTGTGTGCTGCAGCAGATTAATTCCGTGAAATCCACTTCAGATCTTGGACATGTGAGTCTAGGATACACTGCAGAGGTGAATTTGAAGGTCGCCAAAGGCCTGTGTGTCTTGGTGATGTTTCCCCTGCCGCTGACTCTCTCTGCAGAAAAGATTATGAGCCATCTCACGGAGCACAGATTGTTCACAATGAGGTGTTTTTTTTTAAGTCATATTTCCTATAGCCAATGACCTATAGGTAGGAAGACAGTATATCAAACTGTTCTGTTAATAGCTGTATTATACCCATAGATTGGAAGAACACTTAACATTCAGCCTAGAAGTCTTATGCACGATCTCAACACCCCGACAGGATGCAGTCTAAGGCAGTAGAAGAGCAGTGAAGTAACCAGCAATGGCCAACCGTAATGCAGAGTATCAGCGAGGTTCACCCACAATCAGGCCAACCTAATCTCTCCTCATTCTAAGGCTTTAGGAACTGTGCAGAAGAAGAGGCAGTGAGATTGTGAGAACCTAAAGATGGGAAGGTTCACTGTTGGACAAGATGTTACACTCAAAGTAGGACTGCTGCATCCAGGAACTCACTGCAGTGAGACTTCCTGGACCTGCATAATGACTGACACACCAACATGCCCCCATAGGCTACCTAGAAACTCAAGAAAGATAAGAAAATACAATGCAAACATTGGGGACTAGAGCTGGATGGGTGAAGGGAAATGCCTCTATCAGTGGGGTGGCCCTAGGAGGGGCAACTTGGTATACCACAGAGGCCTGAACCCCCACAAGAGTAGACAAGCCAGAGGGAACTCTGGGATCCATAGAAGCAGACAGACAGGAGGATGGGAAGGAGTGGGAGGGATTGATGAAGGAAAGGGAGTGGATGGGAGGAAAGGGAGATATGGAGGGAAGCAATATTCGTGTAAAAGTAGAAAAGTAAAAAATTAATAATAAAAAGAACATGTTTCCTTTGCTTCAGAGGAAGTGGAGCAATAATCTAGGGTGATTCTTTTTTTAAAATTATTTTTATTATTTATTCGATTGTGCATGTATGCGTGTGTGTGTATGTATGTGTGTGTGTATAGAACCAAGGATGAATTCAGGAACCAGCATGGACACCTACACCTCCTCCTTGTTTACTCTGCTCTGTGATTCACAAGCTCCGCCCTACCAGGACCAGAAACGCAGGTCGCCCCTGCTTCCGCCCAGCGTCTCTATACGTGGGGTCTAGGATCTGAACTCAGGACCTTCCGCCTGCAAGGCAGAGGCTTAACCCCTGAGCCACCTCTGCAGCCCAATCTAGGGTGATTCTTGAAGTCATCCTTGGACCTCCACAGGCACACATAGTACTCTCTGATACGTGCAGAAACACACGCACACACAGACACCCACCCAAACAGCTAGAAGAAAAGATGTTTCCTTTGCCTGAGAGAGAGGAGAGAGGGAAAGAGGGAGGGAGAGACAAGCAGCACGTGAGGTGGAGAGTGTCACAGGCATCTCTCTACCCACCAAGCCATTTTTACAGCCCCCTGGTTTTGTTTTGCTTCTCCTCCTTCTCCACACTGGGAATCTACCACTGAGCTGTACTCCCAGCCTATGAATATTGAATGCTGGCAAAATTCTAGTTGAGATTTAATTCAGTTTGTAAGTCAGCATATGGTAGTTGCTAGAATATGCCCCAGGAGGAGTTGGGGAGAATCGCAGTGGTTCTTTGCTGCCTGTGACTCCTCCCTCTGTGTTCCATTGTTGCTTGAAGTGAAACCCTTCAGGTGGCAGCAGCGCTGCAAACTTTGTTACCTGGGCTGCTAAGGCCCGTGCCAGGCCGTTGCCTAGCAACCCTGGTCTCCTTTGTACTCTTTTGTAAGAAGGTATTTTTGTATTGTACCATACAAAATTTTGTATTTATATTTACGGGCGATTTCAAGTGAGATTCTTGTATGCGTGTTAGAGGGAACAAATTCCACGTGGGTCCATCAAATCTCTGCATAATGATGATGAGACAACAAAGCCTGATTTGGGGAAACACCAAGCAATAATGACTCCCCTGCACAACGCCCCAGTAAAATGCACCTCAGAATCCTGCAGGACTCAAAGAACGTGCTGTTTAATGGAGCAGGACTCGTTTCTTATGAAATGTGGCTCTTCTAAAACACATGTATCATTAGAGCTCTCATGGGCTAAATGTACTTTTATCGAAGAGATTATCCAAAGTTGCTTAGTACTCAGGGCTAATGCAGTAAGAAGGATACTAGGTAATATAAAACTTGGTCAAATGTCTTTTTCCTCGTTTTCCCTAACATATGATCACAACGTTTAACTCTGAGGGAAAAAATGGAGCATTTGATGTATTTGCCTTCAAATTGTTACCTTTGAACTTGGCTCTCTTGGGTCTTTCAGAGGTTCTGCTAGACGATATCCTGAAGGCTAAAGAACAGAATCATCATGAATATTCATAGTGGAAGGTGTATTTTATTAATGTGTGTGTGTGTGTGTGTGTGTGTGTATGTGTACACAAAAAGGGCACTCGAATGTGTGTCTCTGTGGAAGTCCAAGGTGACAATGGAAATCATCCTGGATTACTCTACCTCCTTACTGCTTTGCTCTGGGATTTCTCAGGTTCTACCTTCCACTTCCAGAATTATAGTCAGCTCCCATTTCCACCCAGCATCTTTCCATATCTGAGGATCCAGACTCAGGTCCTTTTGCTTGTGAGGCAGGACTTTAAGCATCTCCCCAGCTTGGAGACTGGATTCAGATGTCCCAAATGTAGAAGCTGTTTGTACAAATAGTTCAAATCTCGATATCAAGTCCAAGTGCAGTCTTACATCATCCCCTCAGCAAGAGATTCCTAGTGAAGCAAAGTGTGGATGAAACAGGAGACTATTTTTGAAAGTTCAGCTATCCTCAGAACATGTGGAACAGGTGTTAAATTGTCCTTAGAGGCTTTTAAATGCTCTTACTTCTGACAAGCCTGGTAGATGATAGTTACATAAATCTCGAGGTAAGCCTGTTTGCTGCATGGTTCCCCTAACATTCTGTGGTGAAGACAATAATCCACAGAGCCTTTATTTTTTGGTGGCCTCTTTGGAGTGAGAATTTTATTGATTGTACATTCAAAAATGGAGACAATACTTGTCTGAAGGTTTGGGAGGAAGTCCTTTGCTAGTGTCCTGTCCCAGGATGCAGTGAGGTGGGACAGTCACACCACAGTCAGGCAGCTTCCTGGGCCACAAGAAGGAAGAAGGAGAAATAAATCTAAAAAAAACTCAGGGTGAGGGTGTGCGGGAGGGGAGAGGAGGGGTCAGGTGGGGAGACGATTCAGGGATTAAGACTCTGCCTCCCAAGCAGAAGGTCCGGATTTCAGATTCCAGGTCCCACGAAAAAATGCGAGGCGGAAATGGTGGTGGCCTGTACTTCCGGCCTTGGTGGGCGGAGCCTGGGAAATCCCAGAGCAAAGCAAGGAAGAGGTAGAAGCAATCAAGGATGATTCCCAAAGTCACCCTAGATCCTCCACAGGGACACACAGTAACCCCTTTCTCTCTCTCTCTCTCTCTCTCTCTCTGTCTCACACACACACACAAATAAATAAGTAAAATATTAAAAAATAAAAAAAGGACCCAGGCTCCCGAGTGTGCTCAGGGACCGAGTGATTGCCCACCACGTGCAAAGTCCTGCTTCCATCTTTAGCACTTCAGGCTGATGGAAGATGCCTTTACCCGCTGAGCCATCTCACTGGCCGTCCACATATCTCACTATTTCATGTCCAGGTGCCTGCAGAGTGTCAAACTGGTGCCACTTGTTGAGCTCTGGGATTCCTGGTCTCATCTACCTGGCTGGGCGCCCTCCCTGCTGTGGATTTCCCCGGGCCATGGCCACAAGGCCTTTGGGTCCTTGCTCTCCCACACCTGTGGGCATCTGCATACAGCAGAGGGGTTGTGGCTGGCCATGTTTCTGCTTATCCAGTTTCCCATTGTTTTTCTCTGGGGAGTGACACATTCCTGTTACGTGTATTCCGGTGGGATTTTCGGTGAGCCCGAGACACCACCTCAGGACCCCAGCTAACGGAGCATCACAAGGAAATCTGCCCCTTTGTCATAGTTGAGCACAGGTGTCAATTTGACAGGTGTGGGCTTGAGCTCTGGGCACATTTGTGGAGAATTAGTAGTTGAGTTGAACCCAGAGCGAACCTGCAGGAGATTGTCTAGCTGATGGGGAAGGCCCAGCCTATGGTGGGTGGGATTAGGCCTTGGAATAAATCGTGGAGCACTGGCTGAGAGAGTGGGCATCCTTCTGTATACTTGGCCAGACATGCTGGTCTGGCAAGTAAGGATTGTCCCTCTCTCAGTTGTTATATGGTGAGGATGTGGCCAGTTTCCTCAGCCCTGGTGTTGGTGCATGCTCTCCTATCAAGCTGGTCTAAAAACTGTAACCAAGAATCGTAAGAGAAAATAAACCCCTTCTTCCCTTAAGCTGTTTGATGGTCATTTATCAGCAACCATGCAGGAGAACAGCAACATCCTTGAAGGCAACAACTTCCAAGCCCTACAGTGGAAGGAATCCCTGTGTTTCTACCTGACGCGTGGCTTGGGGGTTTTGACAGTGGTCTGCAAGGCAGCTGAACTTGTAGTCCTTTTGAGGTTAGTTGTTTAAAATGAGCAGACTGTAGCAGACAGCTGAGGAGGGGCTGCCTCTCTGATCACATAGGGTTAGTTGTGGGTGACATGGTCCTTGATTTAGAAGTTTTGATTTTATGCCTTTTGCTTTGGCAATAGGTATAACTTCTGTGTTTCCTGAAGATCTTCTCTTATTTTCTGGGTGAGTGGGTGGAATGGGTCAGATGAGACCCATGTGCTGTATTCAGGATAACTGTGTACCTCTATGGGCTTTCCTTACAGTGTCTCTATACTGAAGAACTAAGTGGCACATAGTTTCCTAGAGGAAAAAGGATGTGGTGAGCAAAGAAGAGAATGAGAAGAGGAAAATTTTGTTTGAACAATTTCAATTTATTTAATTTTTAGTTGGTACATAATATTCCATTGGCTTATAATTCTTCAAACTATCCATTCTTCTGTAAGGAGTCAGCCTGTTTCTGCTCCCTCACTCTGAAGAACTGGAGTCAGTCTTTGGTATATGTGCAATTATGAAAAACACTAGAAAACAAATGACATTAGCATTTATTTTGGAACCCGAGATCTCTTGTATGCATTTCCAGTGTAGAAATCTATGATTTTTTTTCTTTTTTAATTTTGAGATGGGCAGTCATTGTGTTGCTGGAACTCAGATAATCCCCTGCCTCAGCTTCCCAGACACATTTCTTATGCACTTTCATGCCCAGCTGCACAAAATTTTTGATTTGGCTTGACTCTTTGGTTTAGGAACAAATTCACTGTTATTTAACCACACACAGACACACACACATCACAAAATGTGTGAAGCTCTATTAATAATCAAAAACCGTAAGCAACCTAAATGCCTATTAATGGATGAATGAATAACCAGTTGTGGTGTATCCACGTGTTGGGCACTTCTGAAAAATTAAAGAAGAACGAGCAACTGACAAACCTTTTGACCTGGAGAAAACCTGGATTTCTTAAAAATGGTTTTGGAGGTGTCCACAAGCAGCTTCAGCAAGAGTCAGGCTCTGCTTCTGCCTCTGAGTCTCACGGAGCCCGTGCACCTCATGTAGATAACACGGAACCTAGGGAGCGCTATTTCTAAGCCATGACTCGAAGAATCAGATGAAGACTTAAGGGTATACAGGCTAAAATTAGATATTCTTAGGGAGTTTTTAATATGCCATCAAGAAGTTTTTTCATGCTTTTAGATATTTTTTGCCACTTTCCATGTGTGCATGTGTGTGTATGCATGCAGTTGTGTAAGCATCTGTGTACATGTGTACACAGAATGAGCAGGCTGGAGGTTGATGGGGGAAATCAGCATTGATTGCTCTTCCACCTTATTCTTCTGAGGCTGGGTGTCTAACTAAACCTAGAGTTGTCAATAATCAGCTGGCTCTGGGGATCCTCAGGCTCCCCTTTCCAGGGCTAGAATTACAGGCAGGCTAGAACACTGGCTGGGTGTTTTTACATTCTCATGTGGGCTCTGGAGATCTGAATTCCAGGCCTTTTGCTCTCAGGACACGTGCTTTATGAGCATATGCCCAGCCCCTTTGTTCATGTTTAATGATCACATTTTCCCTCAAAGATGGCATATTTTCATGTTAATTTTTTTAACTGAAGGTAAATGCTTCATTCATAGACTATCACGTTGCTCTGCAATCAAGCTAAATTGTCCCCAGTTCTGGGGGGGAGCCTGGGAGATCGGTCTGCTCTTCCCTGCTGTTCTCCTACCCTCCATCGGTCACACAACCCACACTCGCTGATCACTGAGAACTGCTAAGCTCTGCTCTTGCTGCTGTGGAAAGGCAATGGAGAGAGACAGTGTTCTGGTTCGCATAGAGCTGAAGGCACAGGGAGTCAGGCAAAAACAGACTCAAGGAATGTGAGAGGAAGATGAGGGAAGTGCCAGTGTGAGGCATTTGAGATGTGATTGCAACAGAGGCAATGGGGTGATCATTGTGGGCTGAGGTGTCATGGTCAGTGATGGTGGGTCAGGGATACTCCTGGTGAGTTTATGAGAGAGTGGAGAGGTGTCGGTGGGTCAGACAGGAAGAGAAGGAAGCCTAGGCGAGGTGCCCGAGGTTATGTGACATTTTAGAGCATGCAGAGACTTTTACCTGGGCAATGCACCACCTTGACCCCGCCCCTTGGCCCCTGCTCATCCTCAATCCTGAGGCCGATGACTATCTTCAAACATCTGTGTTCCACTTCTCTGGTTTCCATCTGGCTTTGCTCATTTGAAAATGCGCTAATCCATATTTGGGGTGAATGGCTTAGTTTGCAAAATGCTTTTGATGTTTCACAAGCTTGTACCACTTTTTTTCTACAAATATTCAGTGGTGAGTTTTCCTGTACTATCTTATCCTGTTAGTTTATATTTGTATTTTTCATCCAATATTCATAACAGATTTTTCAATCATGGACTTTCCATGTACTCAAGCAAACCTTGAATTTACCCACCTGCCTCTTGCCTCTCAGCCCGCTCCCCCCCCCCCCGAGTGCTGGGGCATGTGATTCCATACCTAGGTACAGGAGGTTTTTCTTTTGTTCTGATTTTGACTTGTGATAGGCTGGGCTTTGAAAACCAAATGTTGTTTCTTCCCTTGTCCAGGTTCCTTGATAATTTATTCTTTTCATAAAAGTGATTCTTAAGCCTTATGAATAATTCAAGTTTGAAAAGGAAAACAAGACAAAACAGAGATGCACTATGAATTCTACCATTCAAAAAATAAGCATCGTTATTATTGGATGCGAATACTAGGCATCTTTTTGTGCATATGAAGTGTGGGTTTCAGCAGTGTGCCTAGAACACAGGATGTGCATAATTGGTTGAAAAAAAAAACTTCAATGGTAATAATTTTGCAAGCATGGGGTGATAATTAAACCCCATTTCAGCTCTTTATTAAATTTGATTAATATTTATCATAAATAAAAATTAGCAGAATTAATTTCAGTGGAGTGAAAATAAATAATTGAAGTAACTGAAAACTAGAGACAGAATTCAGAAATGAGGATCTTTCTTTGGGTGAGCAAAGAATATGTAGATTAATTGAGATTAATTAATAAAAAGGCTATTAATTGATAGTTTTCAAAAAATTTTTATTTGTTCAATTGTGTGTGTGTGTGTGTGTGTGTGTGTGTGTGTAGAACCATGGACTGCCTTCACCTCCTCCTTGTTTACGCTGCCCTGGGATTCACAGGCTCCGCCCTACCAGGACCAGAAATGCAGGCCTCCCTGCTTCCCTCGGGCTATACCTGGGGTCTAGGATCTGAACTTAGGACCTGCCTTCCAAACAGAAGGACTTGCATTCAAATGCCAGATCCCTGTTTTAAAATGTCAAGGCAGAGGCTTAACCCCTGAGCCACCTCTCCAGCCCCTGTTTTCAATTTTTAAGAACATTTATCTATCTTGTAAGTGTGTGTGTGTGTTTGTGTTTGCCACAACATCTGTGTGGAGATCAGAGGATGCCTTTGGGGAGTCAGTTCTTTCTTTCTACCATGTGGGGTCCAGGAGGTCACCAGGTTTCTGCACAGGCGTCTGCACCCACTGAGCAGCCTCACGGGACCACTTGTGCTGTCTTAAATCATTGTTTATGTTGTGCACTTTGTTTCTTTAATGTGTGTGTGTGTATGTGCCTGTGAAAGCCCAAGTGTAATGGTTACTCTCTACTGTTGCTGTGAGAGAGCACCCAAAGTCAAACAACTTGTGGGAGAAGGAAGATTTATTCAACTTACAGTTCCAGAGGGAAGATACAGATGGCATGGCTGAAGCCGGCAGGCAGGCTAAGTCACAGCAGACCTCCACATAGCTGGAGCATTCCTCCAGCGTCTCTCTCCTATATTCTGTGGTCCCTTTTATAGGGTCCATTACTGGGAGGTTCCTGTGAGTTCTATGGAGGTTCCCACGGGATCTAGGTCTAGCGTAATCCCTTCAGGTGATCTCCGCTGACCTTTCTAGGTGTGGTCTAGCTGATCTTAGTTAATACCAGGTGTGTCAAGCTGACACCCAGGTTTAACTATCATACCAAGGATGACTTCAGTAATCATTCTGGATTTTTCTCCCTCCTTTTTGCTTTGCTCTGGAGTTTCACAGGCTCCATCTTCCGGGGCCAGAATTGCAGGGACTTGCCATTCCCACCTGGCACTTTTTTAAGTGGGATCTGGCATTTGAATGCACATCCTTCTGTTTGGAAGGCAGAGACTTAGCCCTCTTAACTCTTTCTCCAGCCTTTCATTTTTCTGTTCTCTACTCCAGTTTCCAGATCGCCAGTCTATTTTTGCTGCATTAACAGGTTGGAGATGTTCAACTCTCACCGAGATGTTCTTAGGCTTCTTTATACCCCTTGGTCACAAGATCCTTGTCTGGAGGTGTTATAAGGCACACCCTCCTCCCCCCAACATGCACTCGCTGAGAACTTTGCATAGATTCTCAGCATCATCTATGTCAGTGAACAAAATCAAAGGTTGGCCTGTTTTAAAATTTCATTTCTTTATGACTTTTTAATGCCACCGTAGATTCTTAGAGGCAGACAAGGAGCTTGGCAGTCACTTCATCCGCCAGCCATCTTTGCCCAGGCCTGGCCTCACTCTGTCCAGTCATTAAAGGGAACCTACAAGCTGTTTCTCTGCACTGGGTTGTTAAGGCACCACTGGATACAGTGTGCTCTGCTAATTTGGATTCAAGTAAACAACAGGTCCATTTTTAGTATAAGTGCTCCATATGGAATATGGAGGCTTTAGGTTCTAGTCATATTAGCCTGAAAGTCTAAACATATTTCATTTTGAAATTCCCTTACATCAATGTTTTTTTGTGAGGATTAACTCCTTGAAAGTGGTGAAATTGGTTCTATCTTTTTGCATTGTTTTTTTTTTTTCTATTTGAGAGGGTTTTATAACCTTTTTAGAAATAAATTATTCAGGGTCTGTGCGATGATGACTCAGTTGGTGAAGGTTTCTGCATGCAGACCAGGCTGCCGGAGTTCAATTCCCAGAGCTCTTGTAATGGAAGAGGAGAAATGACTTCCACGAAGCTGGTCTCCGTGGATGTTCTCCCTCCCTCCCTCCCTCCCTCTCTCCCTCCTTCCCTCCCTCCCTCCCTCCCTTATTTCTTCTTTCCATTACAAATTGCCTAATGTTCAAATCAGGATAAGCATTGATAACCATCATTTCTATCCAGTAAAAATATTCAAATTCTTTCTTCTAGATATTTTGAAACACATGACATATTATTACCATCGTCTTTATTTTGCCTTTTTATTGGAGTCCATTTATTATATTTTTTTTTTGTCCTTTTGTTTTACAGGTTTTGGTTCAGGGCCATGTTTGAAATTCCACCTTAATGTTCTCTGACTTCACGCTGACTGAGGAGGAGGATAGGACTGGCTTTCAACCTATCTCATTCTTCTTTCAGTATATTTCAGAACTTTAAACCTCTGGGCTCTGAGGTGGAATTCAATTGTTTCATTTTCTGTCTGAGGTTATGGAAGGAGGGGCCTGATACTTCCTGCAAAGATTTCTCTGGACACCCCCTTCCCCCATGTCAGCCCACTCAACCTGCTCACTCAACGCCTCATTCTAACAGAAGTTGGGTACAGCTCTGGCCTCACCCATGAGATCTTTATTGGTTGATTTCATATTCATTTAATTTAGTTAGGCATATTTCTTTTTGCTTGTACTTGTTTTCCTATATTTTTTCATGAGTAAATAGCAGGGCAGAAAAAAGGTAAGTATAAAATAACACACCTGTGACCTCATCTCTCTAGCAGAGACCAGCTTTTTAAGGAATATTCATGGAGTTGACATTTGGAGGGAGTTGATATTTGTGGTTCCTCCTGCAGACTCTGTGGCTCTGGGACACGTCTGAGAACCCAGGGCAGGTTTCTTCTCTGGCTCTGGAGTCCTTGCTGTTGGCTGCGGGGTCAGCTCTTGTGATTTATGACAACCCAGAATTCCTGCTGGCCTTAGCTCATCACCAATCTACTGACTACTGTCTTTTCATGAGGACCTGAGTACGTGCATTTCTGAGACACATGACTGCAGACTCAGCATTTGCCCCCAAGCCTCTTGACTTTGGTTCTAACTGATTTTCACACTGCTAACTTCCTTGCTGCTTAATTTCTCACCTTCAGCTTCCTATTTTTTATTTCCCAGTTCACCATCACTCATGAATGTAGAGTACATTTATAAAAATGGCTAGCAGTATGCGTTCTCTACTTTAGTGTGTGTTTGCTACTAAAGCTTATTTTTATTCATTATTATTAGTGATTGTGTGTCCATGTAATTGTAGATGTGTATGCATGTATGTTTGTGTACATATGTGTGGACATGTGTATGTGTGCATGTTGGTCTGTATGTGCACATGAGTGTGTGCATGCGTGCGTGCATGCATGCATGCATGTGTGTGTGTGTGTGTGTATGTGTGTGTGCAAGTGCCACAATGTATTACATATGTATGGTCAAAAGAAAACTTCTAGCTGGATTCTCTTATCTTGTTGAGACAAGCTCTCTCTTGTTTTGACCAGTCCAGGGTAGCTGGCCTAGGACTTTCCAGATGATTCTCCTGTCTGTCTCCCATCTTACCATGGGAGCGCTATGATAACAGACGTATGCTCCTGCCTTTGGCTTTTTGTGGATGGTGGGGATCAAACTCACGTCATGAGGCTTGTGAGACAAGTGCTCTCTTGTTCTCACCAAAGGAAAAATGAAAGCAGAGGCTGAGAAATCTGTCTTGGGACATGATTGGCTTGCAGTCGAAGCCACAACAAGTCACTGAAAGGGTTTGAAGGGGTCAAACAGTGTGAGGCTGGCACTGTTGGTGAGCCTTGGCCCAGCATGATCGCTTCTTCTTTGAGGAAGAGGAGGGTGCAGAAGGTGGTGGCCAGATCTCCAGATAAATACAGCTTCCTCGCTCACACCGGCTAAAGGCAGGGCTGCTTATAGCTCCTGAGCATAAGTTTACAGCTTGTGAAGAATTAGGATTCTCATTAGTCAGGACATTGCTCTGTTATTTTTATTTTGACGATCAAGAAACTAAGTGAAGAAAGACGACTACTTTTAGCAGCCGCCATAGGGAGAAATCAGAATGACAGGAACGCAGTTACAGTGGCACTTCGATTAATAAAGCCCATGGGAAACATGCCCTTTTACAAGGAAATCGCTGTGTTTGAGAAAATACAAAGCAAAACAATTATAAATCAAAGTTGCTTGTACATGCTTTTGCTTGACTAGAAAAAAAACCCAGTAAATAACAAGTTCAAGCAGTCAACCAAAAACCTGTTTCTCGGTGTGTACTGTCTCCTCACAGTTTGAAGCGAGAAACGAATTCTTTGAGTAAAATTTTCTTTGAGCTGTCAGTTGACTTTACCTTCCTTGCCTTCCCCCAGACTGCTACCCACATTCCCCAACATTGTTCCCTCCCCTTCCGAATCCCGTGGTTATGGTCCCTCCCACCCTCAAAGTTCAATCCCCTCTTTCATTTCTTCTTATTCCCATCTGTAAGCAAAATCCAGAAACCCAAGCAACCTAAGCTTACTGGTGTTAGTTGTCTACATTCAGATATCGCTTTGTTAATATGTGGAGTAAGAATTCAGTGAGTGGTTGCTGAATGAATGAATGAACGGATAAATGAGCAAGTGAAGGAATAATCAAAATCAGTGAATTAGTGAAGAGACTGCACAAGGTTGGCACAAAGGTATTGGAAACCTAAAAGAGAGATGAGGATTGCAAAGTCTTATTCTTCTAGATCGAGATCCACACAGGGCATGACTTGCAGTGCAATCAAAGGAAGCCAGTTGTCACTACTCGAAGCTGAAAAAAGCACTTGCTGAAATCCACTGGGAACTCACCGAATCTCCCATGAGTCTAGAAACCCAGCACATGAACCCGAAGCCATCAAAGAGCTCACACTTAAGCATCAGCAAAAGGTCTCTGGGGGATGCTGTCACGGCTCTCACGCCAGTATGCGGCTACTAGCCACCTCTGGAAGTCCCTTGGAGCTGCCCTTCCTTCTACCACCAGCACCAAGGTGACATCCATGCAGTCCCTGCTTCTTAGAACCACCCATTTTCCTTCCAGACTCTGAGATGGAATCTGGAGACACGGATGTGTGTTTTTCCAGCTGTGTTAGTGAAGGCACAGCTCAGTCTCAGGACACAGTGAGACTTTTGCCACAGTGCGCAAAAGCACCGGAGAACACAGAACTTAACGTTTACTGTGGACCACTTGGTTTCCCAGTGTAAATGCACCTGTTTTTTCACTTACTTACAATAAACAGGAATAAGTGCACCTGGCTGGTGATATTAGCTCACCTCATACAGGTGAATGCATGATCGAAGCCCAATAGTTGCCACAACTAGCTTTAAAGCAAGCCTCGAGGTTCCATGATGGACTGCCTCATTCTCCTGGATAAAATTCTGCTACCACAGTAATAGGTACGAGAAAGGTGGAGGAAAGAAGACAACAAAATACATACACGAATATGCAAGGCCACACAGCTGTAGTTTCATTTCATAACTAAACATAAGTCTACAGTTGATAACTTTTTTCTTTCCCCACTTGTACTTTGTGATTCTTTAGTCTTTAGATATTGAGAATTACAAGCATTCTATGCCTGCATATCTGAGTGATTTAAACCTACTTATTCGAGGCACTACTGACTGACATGTAGTGCCTTTCACAAGTGGGTGTGGAAATACAAGGAGCCTCATCAATTTCCAAAACTGTTGAAATATAAGCAGGACTATTCATCTTAACTAGTATATCCCAGAATGTTTTTTTTTGTCTTTGTGCCAAAGTGCCCCGATGGCGTCTTTCAACTTCCAACCAAGTGGTGCCAATGTTGTGTACTGGGTGGATGCTCCCATCAAACCCATCAGAGGCCAAAGGAGGAGATGGGAAGCAGATGTGGGATAGATTATCAGGGGTAGTCACAAAGTGTGTTTCCTTCTTTTCTTCATTGGTTTAAAGATCTGTATATTTTGACTAAGGCAGAGACTGCAAAACTCACTGTATACTATATCTTGTTGGTGGATGCTTCAGCCTCACGGGCTGGCATCTGGGCTAAGTCTTCAGTGGGTTGTGCCTTTCTTCCATGAGGTCCACTGCTTCAAGGTCAAGTCACCTCTTGACAATGGCTCATTGGCAAATTTATTTCACTGCAAAGCAATTTTCTTGATACAAACCAATTGTATGCATTGTGCAATGATAAAGATTCTTGCAACCCCAAGCCCATGGATACCAGAAAAATTGTGATCAATGATGGCAAATACCTTTCCCTTCAGATAGATGGAGCATAGTCAAATCAAAGTCACCAGGGGCTGGCTGGAGAATGGTTCTGTATAAAGGACTTAGTGTTGGTTTGTGAAACTACCAAATAAGATTTATGATATTCAACGGTATTAGTCATGGGGAGAGGACATCTATATCAGGCCCTCCTTCATGGCCCCCTTGTCCACGAATTAGCAGTCAGAGTTGAGGGGAAAGAGACAAATACCTATTCATAGAAAACCTTCATTCATATAGAACAAAACTAACCCGATGTTATGAGTCCACTCCAATTAGGCTATCTGCAAAGCTCCTTCCCAAGTTTTCTGTCCTGGAAACCTCAAGCAGCATTACATTTCCAAGTTACTGGATATATTTCAGAATGATCAATCACTACTCATGAATTGATGAAAATTCCTATTTTAAATCCTTGCTTCTAGGCAAAGTGGCCCCACAGGAAGAAAAACTCAAAATTGTGCCTACTGCCATATCTAACTCTGGTATTGTTACCAGTAGGCTGAATAAAAGAATTTTAAAGTTAGACTTAGAATGCATCTTGATCAAGTGGGCATAGAGAATCTCTCTGTTAACTGCAAAAGTCTGTCAGTGGAGAGGTTGTAATACAGGCTTTAGGAATAAGACCTGAGGGGTGAACACATCAGAAATGCAAGCTGTACACCCACACATCTGCAGCACAGGCTCAAACTACATCCTACACATAACATATCTAATAATCATGCAATCCTTGAGGGCATATCTCTATTTATGAATTATTGGTATATGATTGTACCCTTTCTGTAACCCCCCTGATGAGGGATTTCATTCTCTGTTGGAATTCCAAAACTAGTCAAGAAATCTTTCTTGGAAAGGAAATGATTATTTCGCAAAGAGGAGATTTGCAGGGAGCTGTAAGATCCTTACAACGTTCCACTCCTGTACTGACACTTCTGTTACTCTTTAGTCTTCTAAGCAAAGGACTCCATCCTTTGCTCAATCACTCTATTCTGCCTTTCTATTTGCCTTCCTCCCTTCCATCACATATCTATTGAGTGATGCTTACCTATGTATCCATGCAATTGCGGAGGAACACTGTCTCCAACTTATAAAACTTACTTCAGTCATTGCCTTTCTCTTTATACCCAGGCTCTCAGGCATAACTTTCATAATTCTGGTGCTTTTAACACTGAAACAGTCAGTACTCCTTTTTTTTTAATACAGTAACTTTCTTATTCTGAAGTGCTGGAACACATCACTAACTCCACTACATGGCTGGTTTGACCTTTGTCAAAAATTTCTAAGTGGAAGAAGCGTGGTAAAGCCACATATTCTCTTTGTTAATGGAAGTGTCACATTTCCGTTGAATTTGCTCTGGGATTTGGACCCTTGCTGAAACTGGAGTTAGGAACTCTTGTTTCTGGAGGGAAGCCAGGCAGGGGCTTTACTTCATTCTTAACTCACTCGAGAGATGGTCCCTTGGAGTGAAATATACGTTTCTTCCTCTCACAAACCCTTCCTCCCAAGCAGACCTGAAGAACTTATAGATCACCAAGACTATAATCAGGAAACGGGATGCTCTTTAGCCTGCTATTCTGATACCAAAGGCCTAGTGACGTAAACCTGCTGTTGTTTGTTGGACAGCTCTAGGTGCGTGGCCTTACTGTTTGTATTTACCCATTTGGGACAGTTCATTGCTCCTTCTTAAACCCCTTCCTCTTCCTTATCTTTAGAAAAAAATGCTACCCCTCCTCACACACACACCATTTATGTATGTTTAAAATTAATTTCCCGTGCTTCCTCTTCTTGTGAGCCGTTCAGCTGCCCTTGTTTCTCTCTTAAGGAACGGCAATATCTGTTGTTACAGCATTTTTACTCTTTGTCACATACTGCCTTCAGTTTAAACTTTACTTTGTGACCTTCTGAAGCCTCAAACGTAGAGCATCCTTCTCCAAGCAATCTCAGTAGACTCATGCTGTTTCTTGGCTGAGTGGAATAATAGAATTTTGGACATGTATCCAAACAGTGCTGTTTGCTCTTCTCCCTGGACAAGCTTATAATATAAACTTCTTCTAATTTGCTATTCTTGTTTGCCCCTTGCTGCCTTTCATCATTATTAGTTCCCTATTTCTTTCAGTCCCTTGGGCATGGTGAGTGTTTCAGTCCAATGAGTTAGCATTTTTTTTTCCACACTGAATTTTTGTACAGCTTTATTTGCCCATGTTTCCAAGTTGATTTTATGGGTTTTATTTTTGGCATTATTTTTATCTTTGCTTACTGGTAGTTTTAGCATCTTTCAGATTAATAACACCAGGAAAAAAAATCTCATTAGCTTGCTGATCACTTTTTCCTCCAGATCTTTATTAAGACAGAAAGATTTAATGTTGGTTCCTTCAACAACCCTCTAGTCATTTGGAATTCACACAAATCTTCAAGGAGCAATGAGAAAGGAGCCTGTAGGTGTGTCTGTCAGTTCTGTTAATACTTTACGTCAAGTGTCATCTAAATCTACTAACTTACACGAGAACCTTAGGTTTTCTTACTTTTCTTTCACTGACACTTTTCTGTTGGAAATTCCAAGATTATCATTACTTGCAGATGCCATATATTGAGTCATCCAGTGTCAAAGTTGGGCTTTTTCCTCATCTCTGAAAATTGCTGTAAGATTAACCAACTATAAAAGAGCACCAAAAGTCAAGCAACTTAAGGGAGAAAGGGAGATTTATTCACTTTACAGTTCCAGAGGAGAGATACAGTCTTTCAAAGTGGAGGTGGCATTGCTGGCTGGCCAAAGCTGGAAGACGCTACGTCACTGCAGACATCTTGGAGGCTGAAGGCTGCAAGCTGTTTGCTGCAAAGGCAGACTTCTCTTGGAGGTAGGGTGGGACTAATCTACCCCAAAGCCCACCCCTTGGGACTGCCTTCCTCCAGTAAGGCTCCACCTCTCAAGGTGCCATGACCTTGCCAAACACATGAGACTGTGGGGGACACATTTCAAACCATGACACCAACATTCATTGAGTTCTTAACTTTTCAGTGAGGAGTTTTAGTAACCATTGTTCTGTGCGTTTTGAAGTTGAGATACAGGGGGGGTTAAATAACCTTATCGTTGCCACATGAGGGAGAAGTAATAGCTCATGTGGGGTTTGAATGCAGGTCCAGAAACAGCCACAACACTATGAGATTCTGAAGGGTCAGTCAGTCAGCTGGAAAACCCTGTGGTCTGTTGGTGCTTTGCTGGGGCTTTGGTTGGCTACGTAAAAATGCCAGGCGGAAATGCTGGTGGTGTATATTGTTGGCCCTGGTGGTAGAAGCAATCCAGGGGAGAAGGTGGGCGGGTAAGCAGACATCACAGACTGCAGGGAGTTCAGGGAGCTCCACAAAACACCCCTGCAATGCCTTTGTCTTGTGACCAATGGCCACTCCCTACAAGCACAGGCCGTGGGACTGTTGTTCCTGGCTTCTCAGTCTCCTGCAGACAACCTTTAGTCTGCTCAGAACAGTGCCACCTTGGGGCATGGCATTATTCTTTTAAAGGTCATGAATGCTATTTTCTACCACCACCTCTGGTACAGCAGGAGCTTTACTCTGTCAGGAGACAGCTACCATACCCTGTGACATTGGAAGCTATTAGGAAACAGCTACCGTAATCTTAAGAAAGACACAAAGGTAGTCTACAAAGGATCACTTTGGTCAACTTAGGGGAGATGTTTCATCCAAATGCACTCAATGCTTGGATGTCCCCTCTCTTCTGCCCATCTGGCTGTGGTTGTTTCACCAGATTGTCAGGGGCACATCGGAGACTCGGGACTGCTCCCTCAGCATCCCTTGAACTCATTCTTTCAATCATGCCCACCTCCCAGACTTGCCCTTCTGATTCGTACTTAGCCTATATACGACACCTTATCTGGTGCTTGCAAGTTGTTCCCTGGGTCTCAGCATAAGTTCAACCCTTCTAACTTTCATGCCTCATTTCTAGTTGCTTGGAGTTTAACTTAACCTAGGTCTGACTCCTGGCTGTCTTGATAACTCAGACAGAGGTCAAATAAATTGAGGGTTTATCCTTGGAACAGGAAAGACTGAAAAGTCAAGTTCTGAGATATTGGAGTGCTGTGATAGGCATCCTCAAATTTGTGTAGATGAAATTAAATAGCTCAACTACTGAACATATTCTTCAAGCACTCAGGCTCATCAAGTCCTGTCCGGGTTAATTAAAGTGGTATGGGTGTTCCCAGTAGGGCTGTTGAGTTAAGCGCATAAACATAAAGGATCTTTAGCTAATTGGGATTTCAGATAAATGGTGATGTTTTCCTTGTGTTCTAGTTATTAATGAAAATGTCTTTTTAGACTGTATAGAAATAGTGCAGTTACAAGAAACCTAACTCCAGCTGATAATGTCTACCCTGGATGATATTGTAGCATGTTAAAAATTTGTTTCTCTGGACTGGAAAGATGGCTCAGGGGATAAGATTCTGCCTTGCAATCAGAAGGTCCCTAGTTTGGATCCCAGGTCCCATGTAAAAAAGCCAGGCAGAAATGGCGGTGGCCTGTACTTTTCGTCCTGGTGGTAGAAGGAATCCAGGATGAATCCCGAAATAATCCTTGGTCTTCCACAGGGACACACAGTGCCCTGTGAAACCCACAACACACACATGATTCAAACCTAACTTATGTTTTATTTAGACTTATTATTTTCATTTATTGTTATTATTATTAATCCCTAGATCCAATGAATGATGAGAAATCAGAGCCATTTGTGAGGACCTGAAGCCATACCAAACAGCTCAGCCTAAGGGTTAGATGCTGCCACGGGTCAGCTCAAAATGAAGGATCCAGAGGATCTCAGTGCATAAAGTGCATCTGGCAAGGACGGCTTTCAGGCAGGTAAAGATAGCAGAGGAGAGGAATGGAGGCATGAGGGCTCAAAACATTGTGAAGCAGCAGTCAGACCCATGTAGAAGAGTAAACTGAAGACTAAAACTATTTTTGATCCTCATTCTGTAATTACTGTGAAGCCATTAATCTTTTTCATGACAAAGAAAGAACACTAAAAATGATCTATATTTTTGGAACACCATTGTTTCTCAATAGATAAATGAGAACAAGATAGAAAAAAAATATTTTCCCAGTACTGGATTGTCTTACAGAATACTTGAATAAGATTATGCAGAAATAGTCAACTTTAAGCAACCAAGAAATGTGTATTAAAAACATGGTTTTAGGGCTAACTTTTTCTTTTGGGTCTTTTTATTGATTTCACAAAGCTATGGCAGAGGTAATGCTAACAGACTCTATCCAGGATTAGCTGCATGCTTTCTTGGAAGTTAGGAAGCATGCAACTGTCTCTGTGAACTGGGACAGTACTGCATGGCTACATATTCCTTTCATATAGTGACGTGACCTTTCAGTGACCTTGGAAGCAATACTTAACCTTCACTGCTGCAAGAATCAGACATAGTTTAATCTACTACACTCTTATAACTGGTGTAGTCCCCTTCGCTTGCCTCCAGTATCTCTTTTTCAAGGGTACAGAGTACAATAACAATATATCCTCTTATCTTAGTGCTTCCAATTTTAGGAACTATTGGTAATCTGTAAGCTTTATAGTGACTTCTTAGCATGAGTCTGAGGGCAAGATTTTTCAGAAAGACCTACCTGCATATATGGGTATCTTTGATGCTATCCTTGTGTGTAAGCAAACCCTGAAATCATGTGTCAATTAACTCTGGAAAAAATTGAGCACATCTCCAGCCTTATAATTTTCTGGGTGAATGAAACTGCATTGATGTAAGTATCTGTAATTTTGCTTTTCATCTCCTGTGTTAACTAATAAATTCTGGCTTTCTGTATGTGTTATGCTAGAATCCATCTGTTTTACTGTAACAGATATGTTGGCATCAAAGTGGATGGTCAATTCGATGACTGATAGATATCCTTTTTGTTTATGAATGGAGTCTATCACTCCATTTGTTTGGTGACTCAAAGTGAAAGTATGCTCTGATTTTCCCATAGTACTCAAAAATTGTAGTTGCTAGAGAATGGTTTTGCATGTATGGATTGTTCACATGTTCTGACTTTGTTTAGGTTAATTCAGTGATATATTACTCACATTCATCTATTGAGAGTAACGAATTGCCAGTTGTTTATATATAATGTTGGCCATTGAAAAATCCAGACGTTTCTAGGGTGGAGGGCATATTTCAGTTAGTAGAGTATTTGCCTCATAAGAGGCATGGATTCAATAGTAACCTAGCAAGCTTCATTTTCTAGTATGGAAAATAAAGTCTAGATGATTCTCCCTTCATAAGACTATGGGGGCAATGAATTGGTATAAAACTTCATAGCACTAACACCAGATTTTTTTTTTTAAAAGAATCAATTATACAAAGCAGAAGTAGTTTGGGGTAAGATACAATGTAGAAGTCATTCTCCAGGAATGGGCAGTGGTCAATGGTGCAGGATCAGTGTGGATGCTTTAAAAAAATCTGGGTGCTGTACCCCACTGTGGGAGTTTGGGGTGTGACATTGGAATCTTTCCCTACCTGAGACAGAGTGCAGCCTTGGCTATCTACCTGCTGGACATTGTCAAAGCTGGGCGCTCTTCATACTCACCAGGGTCAGCAGGCATGCCTGTGGATTTCGGTTGTCCTGGGAAGCACCATTTCTGAACCTCAGACATGCTTCGGGACAGTCCCTTCTCCTGATTTCCCTTAGATTCCTTTTAGCTTATTTAGTATCTCACCCCAAGGTGCCAAACAGAGTACATAATTCACCCTGCTTCTGTTGCCCACTTTCTTCTTCTGTGGAGGCGGTGAAATTAATCCTCACATTATCAAGAAACCAGAAAACCTCCTCCCTGCCAACCCTTCCTCTCCCAATTTATCCTCACAAGTAAGCCCTCAGGCAGGGGACAGGATCTTGCAGAAAAGACAGGTGTTGCAGTGCATTGGTGGCAAATGGAGAGTGGCTTCCATAGGATCATATACATTACTATAGCAATACAAATCTCCACAATGGCTTATCAATTCTTTC
This sequence comes from Typhlomys cinereus, assembly GCA_023101885.1. Taxonomy (NCBI): domain Eukaryota; kingdom Metazoa; phylum Chordata; class Mammalia; order Rodentia; family Platacanthomyidae; genus Typhlomys; species Typhlomys cinereus. The sequence continues at coordinate 719,971 of JALPQD010000411.1, read as the reverse complement.
ATAGTCTGGCCAAGGGTTGTTTACATTGTTGACAGACAGGAATAGGTGAATAACAACATTCTTTTCTATTTGCTTTTGGCAAGGACTTTCTCCAAGCTGCAAAATACCTTGCTTTCACATAGATTCCATTTCAGAAGAGACAATACTGACACAGTCTTATTTTAACTTACGAAGGTATAGGGAGTGTTATGTTGACTTGTTTATTTTTCTGTGGGTGCAGGATTTTTTTCCTTCCTTGGTAATTGCTTTTGGAAAAGACACTTAACAGAAAAGCAAACTGTTGAGCCTGAAGATTGATTATACCCTTTCTTCCATTTCTCTGTCCTTATCAATTTTGTGTGACATTTGTGAAAGTCAATATATTGTTCATTTTTCATGACTCCATGAGGAAAATGTTCTGCTGGGAGAAATTGAAAAAAATTCAGGAACACCCATCCCCAAACACTATTGAATGTGGTGCGGTTAATTTTTTTTAAAAAAGTGTACAGATTTATTTCAAAAGTCTTCTTTACTTTTCCTTTGAGTGTTGTACATGGTTATTTTAGAAAATGTAGAAGTTGAATAGAAAGGTTTAGGAAGAACATGAAAACTACTGCCATCTCTTCTACAGATGACTATCAATATATCCATGTGCACATGTGTCTGTAATCTCTGAGAAATTATTTGCAGCTGTATGCATAGAATATATATTCAGTTTTTTGAACACATTAGTAGACTACATTCATACATTTGTTTCATTCTGCTGGTATTTGTTCTAGTCAACCCATACCAGTGTACATGGGACCCACTTGATAGGTGTGTCTTTTTTTAAGTTTATATTTATTTATTTTTCCCTAATCATACCACCTCAAAAGGTACCCTGGTTCCGTGCCTCCCTCCACCCTTCCACAGTTCCCATTGCACCCCCTCCCTTTCCCCTTCCTTTCACCCCCTCCCTCCCCTTCTCCCAGTGCCTCCCCCTTCCCCTCTCCTTTTGCCTTGAGCATCCTTTTGTGTGAATGCCAAACTTCCCTCTGAGTCCTCCACTCTAGTGAGGTGTAAGGACTCAGTGGCATTGCCCAGAGCCTTTTCTTAGGTTCCCCTTTAGTATGGGAACACTATTATGACTGTTAATCCCTTGCCTCTAAGGATCTTAGTGCCTATGATCCATGCTAGACTTTGGGGGGACATTGACATGTCAGTCATTGTGCAGGTCTTGCAAAGTCCGACTATGGCTAACACAGCCCTACCTTGTGTGGAGTATCTTGCATATTGTTGCTCTCCCCAACTTTAGGCTCTTACAATCTTGCCGCCCCCTCTTCCACAAGTTTCTCTGAGCTTTAGGATGGGGAGAGATTTGGCTGGTCTGGTTCCAAGTGATTAATGTAGGATCATCGATGTTCTGAACTATGGTTCGTTGTTTTCAGTCTTGCTATTCCTACACTGCCCTTGGCTCCATCCTGATTGGTATTAGAGGTCACCTCCTGTGGAGCAAGGAGCCCGCCCTGGTCCAGGTCCAGGGCAGAAGGGAACTGGTCTGTCTTTTAACCTAGCAGAAAAGTCATCTTCAGATGCCTGGCTGTTTGAAATGTTTTAATTTTTGAATATTTCCCTTTGTATGATTGTCTTACAATTAAATTTTTTAATATTAATTTTTCTGTTGTCATATAAAGTCATGAATTTCATCATGGGGTCTTCAAATGTGTGTGTCATTGCGCTTTGTTCTCGTTTGTTCCCCTCCTGACTGCCTTTCTTTTCTTCATGTCTCCTCTCTGGTACAGTAGCATGCCCCTTATTCTCCAGTGGTTTCTTATTACATGTACTCCACCCTGTCCCTTTCCATTCCATTTCTTCCCCAAAGATTTCTCCCTTACTTGACTCACACAAACACTCATTTAAGTGTTACACAGATGCATACATATTTATTTATTCAAGTATTTTCTTTTTTATCTTTTTCTTTCGTGTGTGTGTATGCGTGTGTGTGTGTGTGTACACATGCACTCTGCATGTGGATTTGCATGTGTGCAGATATATGTACAGGAGTACACTGGAGTGTGTGTGCCTATGGAGACTGAAGAGTGATAGTGAGACTTCTCCTCCATCGCTCTTCCACCTTGTTATTGGAGCTTCAGTGTCTAATTAAACCTAGAGCGCAGCCATTAGGACTAGTCTGGCTAGCTGACTTGCTCTGGGGATTCCTACGGCTCTAGCCTTCCAGGGCTAGAATGATAACTGGGCTGCCACATCTGCTCAGTGTATTCATGTAGAATCTGTGGATCTGAACTCAGGTTCCTTTGATGGCAAAGGCAAAGACTTGAACCACTGAGTAGTCTTTCCAGTCCTCAAGTATTCCCCCCATCTTTTCTTATTTTCATTCACATACACGAATACATTAAGCTTAGGTCATTTTCGCCCCTTATTTTCTGATCTCGATCCCACCTTTTCCCACTGCGAATCTTTCCAGCCAGTCTTCCTCTTACTTATCTTTTTGCATGCAGGCGTATTTAAATCTAGGTTTCATATGTGAGAGATAGCATGCAATGTTTTTCTTTCTGAGTCTGGATTATCGAATGCTTTAAAAATCAAAGCCATGGAACTAAATATTTCTTAGCCAAGAAAATTTTATCTGAAATAAGCAGGTACCTGTGGGCAAAGATCTAGAAGTAAAAAACAGAACCATAAAGTGTAGGCTGGATGCTGCCAAATTGCTTTATAAAAATGTTGCTTCTTTTATTTCTTTAGGAAAGAATCCTAAGTGTGGAGTTATTGGTGGAAATGAAAGAATTCTGTCAAAGCTTCTTATTGCACATTGTCACACAACTTTCCTGATTTAGAACATGAGGCTAAATAGTGGTTTTCTGTTCCCGTGTCAGAAATGACCCCCAAAGTTAGAAGCATGAAGAACAGGCATGGAACATCTCCCGGCTTCTGTGGATCAGATATCTGAGTGTGACTCGCTCGGCCTCCACGTGCTATGGTCTGTCTCAGCATATAAATCGCACTGGCCAGTGCTGTGGTCAGTTATCTTTGGACGCACCAGAGAAGACTGGCTCCCAGGTTCTCTCTGCTGCCTGCTGGTTGACCTCAGGTCTTCCTTGCCACAAGGGGTCTCTCACAGCCATTGGTAGATCAAATTAGGGATGTTTGTCCTTCTCAGAGGCAGGAGTGGAGACAGAGTGAGCCCTATGCAAGCCATAGTTTTTGTGTCACAAGCAACTTTGGCAAAGACATTCCGTATGTTCACTTCCACTCTGTGTGTTTTTACTGAGTTGCGAAGTCCAGTCCACATTCGAGGGAAGAAAATGATCACACATGCTATGAATCCAAGAAGACAGGAATCACAAGGCATCGTCCCCAGAACTAAGAATTTTAAGTTTGTTTTTTTTTTCTCCTAAAATTTCCTTTCGTTACTCTATGTGTAGACGTGCGGTTCTTACAATGTGTGTGAGGTTGGAGGATGGCTTTATAAGTTGGTGTCCTCTGTCTGTCATTATGTGACTTCTTGGGATCAAACTCAGGTTATCAGGCTTGTGTGGGAAGTGCTTGTACTCATACTCAGCTTTTAGCCAGCTGAGTATTTTTAAAAAATATTTTAGACCTTTTATTTTTACTATGATATCTGCTATTTATTCCTTTTCTTATTAAATAAGAAAAAATCATTTTTTATTGTTTATAATTTTATTTTTAAAATTGATTGCATTTATTTTCCCTTTCCTCTCCCTTGGAGGATTTTGGTCCTTCCAACCTCCAACCGTCTCACAGACTCACAATGCTCAATGTTAATTTAACTTGAAGTTATGACCCTTACATGGAGGGAGGGAAGAATGACCTGAATCTTCAGGGAGTTCAGACAAATTTGTATGTCATTTTGTTTCTTTTTCAATGTAAATGCTCGTTTCTTGTCAAAAAGAATGAGTTACTAACCATGGCTACAGTTGATGTTTCTATTGGAATTGCCAACGAAAATAATGAAAAATTTGACATTTATTCTCCAATGGCTATTGTATTTGCAATAATGTATTGACATTTAATTGTGTTAGTTCTGCATTGACATGATCTAGCAATTTGTAAGCTAATCATTAGCTTCTAACTTTTTCTGATACAAAAATTAAACTAATTAAGGTGCCATGTTTAAGAAGTCACAGAGCTGTAAAATCTTTACCAGTGAAGACCTAAGTATGCAAACTTTTCAGGCATAAAAATGCAAGTGATGCTTGAAAGATCAAAGATGAAGCAGCAATACATAACGTCACCTGCAATTTCAGGAAATTCATTATTTCCTGGGACAATAAAGAATGTTCCAGAAGAAACAGAATACCAGACTGGTATCCGTCAATTTGTGACCTCAGGCAAAACACTTATGCCTGTCGATTTCTTCCTCTACAAAGGATAGACTTAACACTTTGCTGCATATTTCAAAATGCCATGAACATTAATCAAGTAATAGCTGAAAGACATAAAATTTATGGGAATATTTTTTTATGACTCTTTTTAAATTCTTGGCATTAGAATTCAATCCATTGCTGGACAACTTTCATTATAAGACTGTGCTTAGGTTTAGCTAAAAACCTGACTTCTGTTATCTTTTTTTGTTTTAAAAGCTAGCCAATGTTCTTTCATTTTAAATTTTTTTAAAACTTTACTTATTTTGCAAGTGTGTATGTATGTGTGTCCCTCTGGAGGTACCTTCAGGAATCATCCTGGATTGCTTCTACTTCCTTTTTGCAGTTTGTGCAAATCAGTGTAAGTTGACTTGTAAAAACCTTTATTGATGTTTCATTTCTTGACACACTAAATCACTGTTTAATGGTTTCAAAAGGAACGCATCAGCAGATTCTCATTGTGAGGCTCAGAAACACAACTTCAAACTAGCCCCAGTCATGAAAAAGTATGAAGTGAGACAGGAGTGGAGGATGGGATTGGGTAGTGAGGGGTTCAAAGACATAAATTTATTACTTTATGTATAAAAGTGTCAAGGGATGAAAACTATTTTTAAAACATCTCGGTCTTGATCATCAATGCTTGACTAAATCCATGCGCAGCCATGATTTTGACTGTGGCTTCCAACTTCATTTCTAACTGCTTTTATCACATACTGGCGGCTTCTTGGGCAGACTCTCTCTCTGGAGTAGCTTCTGGTAGCCTCAGATTGATGGCATCTGTAGAGTTAGGATTCTCCACGTAGAGAGTATTTTCCTTCCCAAGAACTCCAACTCAGGTCCCAAGTTTGAGCCTGAGTGGTGCCATTTATCCATTCCTTAATAATTAATAGGATCTGTTGCATGAATCGCAGGTAAGTGAATTCCACATGCCCATATCAGGACTCAGATAGGATCTTTTTTTTTTTTAAAGAAATTTTGATTTATTATCAGTAAACATTTGATTTGTATACTGCTTCATATATATATATATATATTTAACATTTTTATTATTATTTCCACTCATACAAACTTAATAGGTACACCGGTTCCCTCCCTCCCTCCTCCTCCCCCCGAGCCCCCTGCTCTCCCTCCCCTCACCCCTCTTTCCCCATCCCTCAGTGCCTCCCGCCCCAGTTCCCAGAGAGTCCTTTCTTGTGCATGCCTGACTCTCCTCTGGGCCCTCCTCTCCGATGACGTACAAGGACCCAGTGGCAGTTCCCTGAACCCTTTCCCATGTTCCCCTTAAGCATAGGAACACTACTGTGGCTACCAATCCCTTGACTCCAAGGGTCCTGGTGCCTTTAGCAGATGCTAGACTTTGTGAGGTCAATACTGTGTTGGACATAGCGCAGGGCATGCAAAGTCCAATTATGATTGCTTCGGCCCTAACTTGTGTGGAGTATCTTGCAAATCATTGCTCCTCCCATCCTTTTGCTCTTACACTCTTACTACCCCCTCTTCCGCAAATGTCCCTGAGCTTCAGGATAGGGAGAGATTAGTCTGGCCTAGTTCTAGGTGGTTGATACAGAGTCTCTGAAGTTCTGGATAGTGGTTTGTTGATTTTCTTTTGCAGTTTTGCTGCTCCTGCAATGCCCTTCACTCCATCCTGCTGGGCACTGTATGTCACCCCCTGGCCAGAGACAGAAAGCTGTTAAACTAGAGTCTTATTATAAGAGCATATTCAAGGGTAGATGTAATAAAAGTAGGAAACCTCAGTGAGGGAGGGGTCAATCACCCATTTGCAAAATGGTTACTTTTTATCTGCCAGACTATATACCCTCCCCTTCTGGTGAGATCATAACCCCTTAGTTGTAAATGATCAGGAACGAACGTCTGTGAACTTAACCAGATGTCACATTACTTGCAGTCCTTGATGGAGACCTATTTTCTCTACTGTAACATGGTCACTTCTCTCCTTGTTTCTGGTGTGGCCCTCCAACCCCATCCCTCCTGTTCATAATCCTTGCAATTACTGTAGGTAATACATAGATTTACCTATGAGTGTCTCAAGGTGGGCTGGGTGGGTTTGGTACAAGGAGCCACCTATTAGGGAGTACATACGGCGCTTAATTTTCTGGGTCTGGGATATTTCACTTAATATAATTGTTTCTAATGACATCCATTTCCCGCAAATTCCAGTAATTCATCATTTTTGATGTCTGAGTAGTATCCATTGTATAGATGTAAACCACAGTTTCCTTATCCACTGCGGCAACTGTTGGATATCTTGGGTTGATTCCAGTGGTCTGTGCTATTTAAACAGTGGCTGCAGAACATGTTCGTGCTTGATGCATCGAGGTAACCTCTGCTGTATGGGGGTTATTTACCCAAAAGTTGGAATAGGAGGTCATATTTGTGCATTTCCAATCTTTATTTGCTGTAAATCTCTCCAGACGGCTCACCAAGAATTGCTTGTATGACCTGCATTAACAACCACATCAATGGTTGCAGAGCTTCCCTCCTTTTGCTCTACATCTCCACACTCTCGCAATGTCCTAGCTCCAGAGGGGAGATTTAGGCTGTCCTAGTTCTATGTGTGAGTCTTGAAGTTCTGGATGTTGATTCTTTGCATTGCTCCGCATCCTTGATCCACCTGGGGTGATGTGAGTGCAAGAGGTAAGTTGTAATAGACATTCAAGGGAGATGTATAAGAGTGAACCTCATGGCGGGTCCAACCATTGCAATGATTATTTTTATCTGCAGACTATATGCCCTCCCCTCTTGGATCAGAACAATGTGAATTAATTTCATCCTGGTAAAATTTTCTTTACATTCCAGGGCCCATTTTTTAATTGGGCCATTGGTTTCCTTGGTGTTGAGTTTTCTAAGTTCTTTGTGCACTCTGGACAGTAGAGCTCTATCAGATATGTGGTTAGTGAAGGTTTTCTCCCATTCTGTGGGTTGCCTTTGAGCTCGTGTTACAATCTCTTTATCTGAACAGAAGTTCTTTAATTTCACCAGATCCTAACTGTTGAGAGTTGGTAGCAGTGACTGTGCCATTGGATGTCTGTTTAGGAAATGTTGGCCTAGCCCAATCAGCTCGAGGGAGTTCCCTATCCTTTCAACTATGGTTTTTATAGTCTCTGGCCTGATATCAAGGTCCTTGATCCATTTGGAATTAAGTCTTGTACATGGTGACAAGTGTGGGTCCAGCTTTAATCTTCTGCATGTGGAGATCCAGTTTTGCCAGCACCATTTGTTGAAGATGCTGTTCTTTTTCCATTGGATTCTTTGGGCCCCTTTGTCAAAGACCAAATGGCTGTAATTTTGTGGGCTTATATCTGGGTCTTCAATCCTTATCCATTGATCTTGTGTCTATTTTGGAGCCAGTACCAGGCTGTCTTTATAACTATGGATTTGTAGTATAGACTTAGGTTTTGTATGGTAATACCTCCAGCAGTGTTTTTGTTACTCAGGATGGTCTTTGCTATCCTGGGTCTTTTGTGCCTCCATATGAATTTTGAGATTGTTTGGTCAACTTCTTTGAAGAATTGCTTTGGAATTTTAATTGGTATAGCATTGAATTTGTACATTGCCTTTGGTAGGATGGTCATTTTTTTTAACATTTTTATTATTATTTCTGATCAAACAAACTTAATAGGTAGACCAGTTCCCTCCCCCCTCCTCCTCCCCCTGAACCCCCTGCTCCCCTTCCCTTCCTCCCCCCAATTCCCAGAGAGTCCTTTATTATGTATGCCTAACTCTCCTCTTGGTCCTCCTCTCCGATGACGTACAAGGATCCAGTGGCATTTCCCTGAACCCTTTCTCGTGTTCCCCTTAAGCATAGGAACACTACTGTGGCTGTCAATCCCTTGCCTCCAAGGATCTTGGTGCCTTTAGCCGATGCTAGACTTTATGAGGTCAATAGTGTGTTGGACATTGCGCAGGGCATGTAAAGTCCTATTATGATTGCTTCGGCCCTAACTAGTGTGGAGAATATTCAGATCATTGCTCCTCCCATCCTTTTGCTCTTACACTCTTACCGCCCCCTCTTCTGCAAATGTCCCTGAGCTTCAGGATGGGGAGAGATTAGTCTGGCCTAGTTCTATGTGTTTGACATAGTGTCTCTGAAGTTCTGGATTGTGGTTTGTTGATTTTCTTTTGCAGTTTTGGTGCTCCTGCAATGCCCTTCACTCCATCCTGATGGGCACTGTATGTCACCCCGTGGTCAGAGACAAAAAACTGTTAAACTGGAATCTTGTTATAATAGCACATTCACAGGTAGATGTAATAAAAGCAGGAATCCTCGGTGAGGGAGGGGTTAGTCATCCATTTGCAAAATGATCACCTTTCATCTACAAGACTATATGCCCTCCCCTCTGGTGAGATCATACCCCCTCAGTTGTACATGATCAGGAATGAACGTCTGTGAACTTAACCAGGTGTCACATTACTTACTTGCATTCCTTGGAGGCCGATTTTCTCTGCTGTAACATGGTTCCCTCTCTCCTTGTGTCTGGTGTGGCCCTGCAACCCCATCCCTCCTGTTCACAATCCTTGCAATTACCGTATTACATAGGTTTACCTTTGAGTGTCTCAATGTGGGCTGGGTGAGTTTGGTACTAGGAGCCACCTATTAGGGAGTACATACAGCACTTAACTTTCTGGGTTTGGGATACTTCACTTAATATAATTGTTTCTAATGACATCCATTTCCCAGCAAATTCCAGTAATTCATCATTTTGGATGGCTGAGTAGTACTCCATTGTATAGATGTTTCACAGTTTCCTTATCCACTCGTCAACTGTTGGACATTTGGGCGGATTCCATGTCTTTGTTATTGTAAACAGTGCTGCTATGAACATGGTTGTGCTTGTGCTATCGAGGTGAACCTCTGCTGTATGGGGGGTTACTCCCAAAAGTGGAATAGCAGGGTCATATGGCATTTCAATCTTTAATTTCTTTAAGAATTTCCAGATGGCTCGCCAGAGTGGCTGTATGAGCCTGCATTCCCACCAGCAATGTTCCCCTCTCTCCACATCCTCTCCAGCATTTGTTTTTTGTATTGTGGATTTTTGCCATCCTGACCGGGGTGAGATGATGTCTCAGGGAGGTTTTGATTTGCATTTCCCTGATGGCTAAAGAAGTGGAGCATTTTTTAAGATATTTGTTAGACATTTTAATTTCATCCCTGGTAAAATTTCTTTTAAGTTCCAGCGCCCATTTTTTTAATTGGGCCATTGGTTTCCTTGGTGTTTAGTTTTCTAAGTTCTTTGTGCACTCTGGACAGTAGAGCTCTATCAGATATGTGGTTAGTGAAGATTTTCTCCCATTCTGTGGGTTGCCTTTGAGCTCGTGTTACAATCTCTTTATCTGAACAGAAGCTCTTTAATTTCACAAGATCCCAACTGTTGAGAGTTGGTAGCAGTGACTGTGCCATTGGATGCCTGTTTAGGAAATGTTGGCCTAGCCCAATCAGCTCGAGGGAGTTCCCTATCCTTTCAACTATGATTTTTATAGTCTCTGGCCTGATATCAAGGTCCTTGATCCATTTGGAATTAAGTCTTGTACATGGTGACAAGTACGGGTCCAGCTTTAATCTTCTGCATGTGGAGATCCAGTTTTGCCAGTATCATTTGTTGAAGATGCTGTTCTTTTTCCATTGGATTCTCTGGGCCCCTTTGTCAAAGACCAAATGGTTGTATTTTTGTGGGCTTATATCTGGGTCTTCAACCCTTATCCATTGATCTGTGTGTCTATTTTGGAGCCAGTACCAGGCTGTTTTTATAACTATGGATTTGTAGTATAGACTAAGGTTCGGTATGGTAATAACTCCAGCAGTGTTTTTCTCACTCAGGATGGTCTTTGCTATCCTGGGTCTTTTGTGCCTCCATATGAATTTTGAGATTGTTTGGTCAACTTCTTTAAAGAATTGCTTTGGGATTTTAATTGGTATAACATTGAATTTGTATATTGCCTTTGGTAGGATGGTCATTTTTACAATGTTGATTCTGTCAATCCAGGAACATGGGAGGTCTTTCCACCTTCTGGTATCTTCTGCAATTTCTTCAGGGTTTTAAAGTTTTCATTGTAAAGGTCTTTTACCTCCCTGGTTAGGTTTATACCAAGGTATCTCATTTTTGGGGGGGCTATAGTGAATGGGATGGTTTCTCTCCAGGCTTTTTCACTTCTTTCATTCTGGGCATATAGGAAGGCCTCTGATTTTTGCACATTTATTTTGTATCCTGCCATCCTGCTGAACTTCTCAATTAGTTCCAGGAGCTTCCTAGTGGAGTTTTTGGGATCCCTCAGGTATAAGATCATGTCATCTGCAAATAGGGATAGCTTGACTTTTTCCTTGCCGATTTGAACCCCTCTTATGTCACTTTCTTGTCTTATGGCTTCGGCTAAGACTTCAAGTACAATATTGACTAGAAGTGGTGAGAGTGGACAGCCTTGTCTAGTTCCTGATCGAAGTGGGAATGCTTCCAGTTGTTCCCCATTGAGTATAATCCTTGCTGTGGGCTTGTTGTATACAGCTTTTATTATATCGATAAAGGTTCCTTCCATTCCTACTGTCTCTAGCGTTTTGATCATAAAAGGCTGTTGGATCTTGTCAAAGGCTTTTTCTGCATGTATCGAGAGTATCATGTGGTCTTGGACTTTCGACTGGTTTACATGATGAATTACATTTATTGATTTGCGTATGTTGAACCAACCTTGTGTTCTGGGGATGAAGCCTACTTCATCCCCGTGAATGATCTTTTTAATATGTTTTTTTTAAATACATTTTTTATTATTATTTCAGCTCATACAAACTTAATAGGTACACCAGTTCCTTCTCTCCCTCCTCCCCCCCCGAAACCCCTGCTCTCCCTCCCCTCATCCCTCCCGCCCCAATTCCCAGAGTCCTTTCTTGTGCATGCCTGACTCTCCTCTGGGCCCTCCTCTCCGATGACGTACAAGGACCCAGTGGCAGTTCCCTGAACCCTTTCCCATGTTCCCCTTAAGCATAGGAACACTACTGTGGCTACCAATCTCTTGACTCCAAGGATCTTGGTGCCTTTAGCAGATGCTAGACTTTGTGAGGTCAATACTGTGTTGGACATTGCGCCGGGCATGCAATGTCCAATTATGATTGCTTCGGCCCTAACCTGTGTGGAGTATCTTGCAAATCATTGCTCCTCCCATCCTTTTGCTCTTACACTCTTACTGCCCCCTCTTCCGCAAATGTCCCTGAGCTTCAGGATGGGGAGAGATTAGTCTGGCCTAGTTCTAGGTGGTTGATATAGAGTCTCTGAAGTTCTGGATAGTGGTTTGTTGATTTTCTTTTGCAGTTTTGTTGCTCCTGTAATGCCCTTCATTCCATCCTGATGGGCACTGTATGTCACCCCCTGGCCAGAGACAGAAAGCTGTTTAACTGGAGTCTTATTATAAGAGCACAAGGGTAGATGTAATACTTATACCCAAAAGTGGAATTGCAGGGTCATATGGCATTAGGCAATGGGAGGGGTTAATCTCCCATTTGCAAATTGGTTACTTTTTAATCTGCCGGACTATATGCCCTCCCCTTCTGGTGAGTTCATACCCCTTAGGTGTAAATGATCAGGAACAAATTGTGAAGTTAACTAGGTGTCACATTACTTTCTTGCAGTCCTTGATGGAGGCCTATTTTCTCTACTGTAACATGGTCACTTCTCTCCTTGTTTCTGGTGTAGCCCTCCAACCCCATCCCTCCTACATAGATTTACCTGTGAGTGTCTCAAGATGGGATGGGTGAGTTTGGTATTAGGAGCTACATATTAGGGAGTACATACGGCGCTTAATTTTCTGGGTCTGGGATACTTCACTTAATATAATTGTTTCTAATGACATCCATTTCCCGGCAAATTCCAGTAATTCATCATTTTTGATGGCTGAGTAGTACTCCATTGTATAGATGTACCACAGTTTCCTTATCCACTGGTCAACTGTTGGATATTTGGGTTGATTCCATGACTTTGCTATTGTAAACAGTGCTGCTATGAACATGGTCGTGCTTATGCTATCGAGGTGAACCTCTGCTGTATGGGGGTTTATACCCAAAAGTGGAATCGCAGGGTCATATGGCATTTCAATCTTTAATTTCTTTAAGAATTTCCAGACGGCTTGCCAGAGTGGCTATATGAGCCTGCATTCCCACCATCAATGTTGCAGAGTTCCCCTCTCTCCACATCCTCTCCAGCATTTGTTGTTGTTTGTGTTGTGGATTTTTGCCATCCTGACCGGGGTGAGATGATATCTCAGGGAAGTTTTGATTTGCATTTCCCTGATGGATAAAGAAGTGGAGCATTTTTTAAGATATTTGTTAGACATTTTAATTTCATCCCTGGTAAAATTTCTTTTAAGTTCAAGGGCCCATTTTTTTAATTGGGCCATTGGTTTCCTTGGTGTTGAGTTTTCTAAGTTCTTTGTGCACTCTGGACAGTAGAGCTCTATCAGATATGTGGTTAGTGAAGGTTTTCTCCCTTCTGTGGGTTGCCTTTGAGCTCATGTTACAATCTCTTTATCTGAACAGAAGCTCTTTAATTTCACCAGATCCCAACTGTTGAGAGTTGGTAGCAGTGACTGTGCCATTGGATGTCTGTTTAGGAAATGTTGGCCTGGCCCAATCAGCTCGAGGGAGTTCCCTATCCTTTCAACTATGGTTTTTATAGTCTCTGGCCTGATATCAAGGTCCTTGATCCATTTGGAATTAAGTCTCGTACATGGTGACAAGTGTGGGTCCAGCTTTAATCTTCTGCATGTGGAGATCCAGTTTTGCCAGCACCATTTGTTGAAGATGCTGTTCTTTTTCCATTGGATTCTTGGGCCCCTTTGTCAAAGACCAAATGGCTGTAATTTTGTGGGCTTATATCTGGGTCTTCAATCCTTATCCATTGATCTGTGTGTCTATTTTGGAGCCAGTACCAGGCTGTTTTTATAACTATGGATTTGTAATAGACTAAGGTTCGGTATGGTAATACCTCCAGCAGTGTTTTTATTACTCAGGATTGTCTTTGCTATTCTGGGTATTTTGTGCCTCCATATGAATTTTGAGATTGTTTGGTCAACTTCTTTAAAGAATTGCTTTGGGATTTTAATTGGTATAGCATTGAATTTGTATATTGCCTTTGGTAGGATGGTCATTTTTATGATGTTGATTCTGCCAATCCAGGAACATGGGAGTCTTTCCACCTTCTGGTGTCTTCTGCTATTTCTTTCTTTAGGGTTTTAAAGTTTTCATTGTAAAGGTCTTTTACCTTCCTGGTTAGGTTTATACCAAGGTATCTCATTTTTGGGGGGGCTATAGTGAATGGGATGGTTTCTCTCCAGGCTTTTTCACTTCTTTCATTCTGGGCATATAGGAAGGCCTCTGATTTTTGCACATTTATTTTGTATCCTGCCATCCTGCTGAACTTCTCAATTAGTTCCAGGAGCTTCCTAGTGGAGTTTTTGGGATCCCTCAGGTATAAGATCATGTCATCTGCAAATAGGGATAGTTTGACTTCTTCCTTGCCGATTTGAATCCCTCTTATGTCCCTTTCTTGTCTTATGGCTTCAGCTAAGACTTCAAGTACAATATTGAATAGAAGTGGTGAGAGTGGACAGCCTTGTCTAGTTCCTGATCGAAGTGGGAATGCTTCCAATTGTTCCCCACTGAGCATAATCCTTGCTGTGGGCTTGTTGTATACAGCTTTTATTATATTGATAAAGGTTCCTTCCATTCCTACTGTCTCTAGCGTTTTGATCATAAAAGGCTGTTGGATCTTGTCAAAGGCTTTTTCTGCATGTATCGAGAGTATCATGTGGTCTTGGACTTTCGACTGGTTTACATGATGAATTACATTTATTGATTTGCGTATGTTGAACCAACCTTGTGTTCCGGGGATGAAGCCTACTTGATCTCCGTGAATAATCTTTTTAATATGTTTTTGAATCCGATTTGCTAAAACTTTGTTGAGAATCTTTGTGTCTGTGTTCATCAGAGAGATCGGCCTATAATTTTCTTTTTTAATTGAGTCTTTATTAGGTTTTGGGATTAAAACGATATTAGCTTCATAGAAGGAATTTGGTAGTGTTCCTTCCTTTGCTATTTGATGGAGCAGTTTAAGGAATATTAGTGTTGTTAACCCCTTAAATGTCTGGTAGAACTCTGTGCTGAATCCATCTGGTCCAGGACATTTTTTGGTGGAAAGATTCGAGATTACTTCTTCAGTTTCCTCATATGTTACAGGACTATTCAAGTAATTCACAACTTCCTGATTCCATTTCAGTAAGTTGTGCTTACTTAGGAATTCATCCATCTCTTTTGTGTTGTCAAACTTCACAGAATATAAGCTTTTGAAATATGATGTTATAATTCTCTGGATTTCTTGGGTATCAGTAGTGATAACTCCATGTTCATTTCTAATTTTGTTAATTTGGGTTTTCTCTCTCTTGCTTTTGGTTAATTTAGCTAGTGGTGTATCAATCTTATTGATTTTTTCAAAGAACCAGCTTTTTGACTTGTTGATTTTTTTCTATCATTTTCTTAGTCTCGATTTCAGATATTTCTCCCCTTATTTTGCTAATCTCCTCTCTTCTACTACTTTTGGGATCAGATTGCTCAAGTTTCTCTAAAGCCTTAAGTGGCATCGTTAAGTTATTTATTTCTGATGTTTCCATTTTTTTGATGTAGGCATTAAGAGCTATGAACTTACCTCTTAGAACAGCTTTCATTGTGTCCCAGAGATTTTGGTAAGTTGTATTTTCATTATCGTTCACTTCCAGGAAATCTTGAATTTCCTTTTTAATTTCTTCCTGAATCCAGTTCTCATTCAGCATCATATTGTTAAGTTTCCAGGAGTTAGTGTATTTTCTCTTGTTTGTTGTGTTGTGGATGTCCAGCTTTAGGCCGTGGTGGTCTGATAGGGCACAGGTTAGAATTTCAACTTTTTCGTATATGTGTAGATTCGTTTTGTGGCCCAATATGTGATCTATTTTGGAGAACGTTCCGTGTGCTGCTGAGAAAAATGTGTATTCTTTGGTGCGTGGGTGAAAAGTTCGATAGAGATCTGTAAGGTCCATTTCTTTCAGGGTTTGATTAAGTTCCAAAGTGTCTCTGGTAAGCTTTTGACCTGTTGATCTATCCCATGTTGAGAGGGCGGTGTTGAAGTCCCCAAGAATTTATTGTTTGGGGGGTGATTTCTTGCTTTAGGTGCTGTAGGGTTTTCTTAATGAATGTGGAGGGGCCCGTATTGGGTGCATATATGTTCAGCATTGTGAAGTCTTCCTGGTGAATTGTACCTGTGACTAAAATGTAGTATCCATCCGTGTCTCTTATAATTTTCTTTGGTTTGAAGTCCACTTTGTCTGATATCATAATGGCTAATCCTGCCTGTTTTCTGCTTCCATTAGCATGTAGAATTGTTGACCAGCCTTTTATTTCTAGGGCATGCCTATCTTTTGTGGTGAGATGGGTTTCCTGCAGGCAGCAGATTGCTGGATTGTGATTTTTAATCCAAATTTGTAATCTGTGTCTCTTGATCGGTGAGTTAATTCCATTAACATTTAGTGTTATAATGGAGAAACTATTTTTAGTTCCAGACATTTATTATGTTTAGTAGTTTTTATAAGTATATTGCTTCACTTTTAATGGTGTTATACTTGCCTTCTGTTCTCCTGGATATGCCTGTTTTTTTCTTCAAGCTTGAGTATCATTTCTAGCATTTTTTGAAGGCCTGGTTTGGTGAACATGTATCCCTTCAAGTTGTCTTTGTGCTGGAAGAGTTTTCTTTCTCCCTCAATCATGACTGATAGTTTTGCAGGGTAAATCAGCCTGGGTTGACATTTTTGCTCATTCAATACTTGAAGTATATCTCTCCAAGCTCTTCTTGCTTTTACTGTTTCGACTGAGAAGTCATTTGTTATTTTAATAGGTTTACCTTTAAAAGTGACTTGTTTTTTCTCCCTTGAAGCTCTCAGCACCAGTTCTTTATCTTGAATGTGGAGTGTTTTAACTATTATTTCCCGTGGCGAGATTCTGTTTTGGTCATATCTGTTTGAGGTGTGGAATGCCTCTTGTATATGGATGGGCCTCTCTTTTTTTAGATGAGGAAAGTTTTCCTTGATGATGGTTTGAAAAATTTCTTCAGGGGTGGTATTTTGAGAGTCTTGCTCTGGTATTCCATGAATATGCATGTTAGGCTTCTTCAGGGTGTCCCAAGTATCTTTTTGGCTTTAACAACCTCTTCCATTGAGCTGGTTAATACTCCCACTTTATCTTCAAGGTCTGAAATTCTGTTTTCTGCTTGGTTAGTTCTGCTGATAGGACTCCTGTGGAGTTCTGGGTTGAAGATAACTTGTCTTTTAGCTCAGTTTTAAACTCTGCTTGAGTCTGTTGTTTTTAAATTTTTTTTATTCAATTGTGTGTGTATGTGTGTGTGCGCATGTGTGTGTGTGTGTGTGTGTGTGTGTGTAGAACCATGGACGAATTCGGGAACCACCATGGATGCCTCCATCTCCTCCTTGTTTACTCTGCCCTGGGATTCACAGGCTCTGCCCTACCAGGACTGGAAATGGAGGTTGCCCTCGCTTCTGCCCGGCATATATATGTGGGATCTGGTATCCGAACTCAGGACCTTCCGCCTGCAAGGCAGAGGCTTAACCCCTGAGCAACCTCTCCAGCCCCTGCTTGAGTCTGTTTTAACTGCTCTATGCCAGTTTTTGTTTCTTGAACTGTTTTTCTCAACTTCTCCAAGTGTCTGTTGTGTTCCTCTTCAAAGCGAGTGATTTGATTATTTAATTCCTCCCGGATTTCCTCTTTCATAGTATTGAACATGGTAATGATCATATTTTGAAAGTCGTTATCCTGGGTCAGGTTTTCTTGGCCTTTTTCCATAGGTTTGTTCTGGTTGGAGTCTAACATTATGGGATTAATTCCTTCAGTGGGAGATTTGTTTACTTGAGTGTTGTTTCTCATGGATTTGCACTTTGACTTTGGCATTGTCGTTTTAACTCTTAAGATCTTTCAATTTCTGTGCGTTTTTCTCTAAACTGAATTATTTGGCCTGGGGTTCTGGGGGTGGGCGGGGCGGAGCTTACCTAGGTCGCGGTGAGGCCAGGCTGGACTGCGTGCGTGTCCGGGCGGCGGAGTGGGGGAAGGGTCAGATGGGATCTTAAGACAACTCAGGTTCAAACCACATGCACAATAGTATGACCAGAGACTATCCGTAGGGAGTAAGTAAGATGAGCTTGACAAGTGAAGATTATGCAAATGATCATTTATTCATCTTTTCATTCTGTGAAGTTTGTTGACTATCTGGGATTTTGAACCCTGATAAATAAATTACTTCCTTGCCATCCACAGGAATGGTAAGTCTTTAGATGGAAAATGATGAGATAAGATATCATATTACTTGGTAATCTACAATGATTATATTTGAATTTACTTGGCTCAATTTTGTTTTGAATGTTGTCTGGAGAGACAGGCTAAGCTTTGACTGAATCTTCATGTGTTGCAGATACCAAGAATTTCAGAGCTTAGATGAAAACACAAATACACCAGTCCAATTGCATGAACACATTCACAGTTTTTCTGGGAAATGAATATCTCTGTAGTGCTTTTCACACTGTGCCAGGAACTATGGCTGACCTGTGCCCCAGTCACATGCTTATTAGAGAACAGTGTGGTTAAAGCAAAGATAGAAAAGGCTTTTGAAAGCCAATAAATAAATAAGAAAAAAAAGGGGAGGGAAAGAAGCCAAATCCATAGCTTTGTGATTTTTGAATGTGAATATTGTCTGTATAGAGGATGATTGTGTGTTAGCCTAATTTTCAGGGGACAGTCTCCTTCAGGAGCAATATCACTGATAAGATGTAAAGAAGGAAATAATATGTGCATTCTAGGAAAGAGCATCTTTTAAAAATTCAGCACTCAGTTGGGGATTCTCATTGGAATGCCAAGACACTGTCATGAAAAATACTACACATTGAAAGATGTAATGTACATCGTTGTAACTAGTCATCCCAACTAGTACAGCAGCATCTTACATTTACCTGGCCCCATTCATCACCATGTCTAATCAGACCTTCCAGGCAAATGCCAGTTCCAAGCGGCTGGCTGGAGGTTATGCATTCTGTACTCTCTTCTCCTTACCATTTAAATAAAACCCTGATCCGGTGTGCTGAAAGCATGTGGGCTACATTTGGCTTTCAAAATTTTCAGAGGGCTTGGTGTGGGGACACTTTGAGGATCTCTAGGCAAGATTAAGAAAAAAATGAATATATGTATCACGCTGGAATAAAACGTTGTATAAGGATCAAGCATCTCAATATATTAATAGCTATGTAGGCAGCCTCCACTTAACTGCTCATCAGAAACACAAATGCTTCCTTCTTCCCTGCCTCTTTTTATTAGATAGATCGATGAGCATTTTCAAAGCATGCAAGACTCACAAGACAAATACAGCAAAAAAATGTATGTGGCCTTGGATTTCAATTTGGACAAATTGAAGATACTTTTGAAGGCTTTTTGCTTTTCTTCTTTAATTTTCTGCATTTTCTTTTCTTCTTTGTGTATTATGTTTAGTATTCCACACTTTGAAATTTATATGAGAGGAATAAATCAAGAGGTTTTGCTTTTCTTGCATTGATTTTTTAATCCTGCATTCTTGAGATTTAGCATTTGTTACTGAACATGACTATGGTCTTAACGTTTTTTACTAGTGTAGTATAATATTCTATTGTATGAATGTGTTACAATATACTGATCTATTCATTCTCCTATTGGTGAGTATTTTGTGTGTTTTTTGTTATTCTACTTATGGGTAGGTATTTGTTAACCTTAATTTTTGGGTTGAATGGATTTGGAGAACCATGGATTCACAGATGAATGCTGAGTTATTTTCTGAAGTGGGATGTGTTTATGAGAGAGAGAGAGAGAGAGAACAGGAAATAGAGCTAATTACCAAGCCTCAAGACCCTACCACACCCCAGTGACATATTCCCCCAGCAAG
The DNA here is from genome assembly GCA_023101885.1 of Typhlomys cinereus. NCBI lineage: Eukaryota > Metazoa > Chordata > Mammalia > Rodentia > Platacanthomyidae > Typhlomys > Typhlomys cinereus. Next base: position 700,614 of record JALPQD010000411.1, on the reverse strand, counting down.
ACTCTGTCTCTTAAAGGTTCAGTAGTCTTCCTGAACAGTACCACCTGCTTGGGACCAAGCATTCACATACATGAACCCATGGGGAACATTTTACTTCCAAGTTACACAAAGCCTAATTCTCTCTTTTTCATATGGAAACAATTCTTCCAGAGTCATTTACTGAAAAGAGATCTTTCTATACTGATTAGAAAACCCCTCTTTATTATATATTTAGAGTCATATATGTGAGGATCTATTTTTTTGGGGGGGAGGTTTGGTACTATTGCTATATTATTTTTCTATTGTACAAATAACACATTGTATTATTACTAAAAATTAAAACTTTGCTACAGCATTTTTTTACTTTATTTTCATCTTCAATGTAGCTTTACCATCTTGGTCACTTGAATGGAAGTTACAGTTTTACTTCTCCCAAAATTAAGACATATAGCTATGACAGTTAAAAAATTTTATACTGATATATTATTTGTACATGGTCAATATTCAGATTTCAATGATTGCCTGATACTATATTTCTAGTAATACTATTTTTGTTTCCAGGTCCAAACTAGGCTTACACAGAGCATTTAGTTGTCATGACTTTAATTTCCTTAATTTGGAATATTTTCTCCACTTTATTGGCATAAAAACATTTTTGATGAGCACTGAGATTTAGCTCTGTACACTGTATCTTAATGTGGATGTGGTTGATATGTAGTAAGAATGGAGTAGATGTGATATTACCTTCTTGACATCTGATGCCAAAACATCAGTTTCTCTCATGAGACTGTCGGTTTTGGTCCCTGATTGGGGTGGTGTCAGTTGTTGGACATATTTCCCTCATATTTGTGAAAACTACAAAGTTTTCATATTTTCCTTTACAATTCATAGGTAATTATTGGAGAGAAATTTTCATATTATAGAAATGCCCTTTTTTTCTTTTATCACAATTTCATCCATCGGACTTAAGTATCCATTGAATTGTGCCCAGATCTTACTTTTAGTATGGTTTTTAATCAAATGGGCTAAAATATGTTCCCCATATTTTGTTATTATCATTAAAAAAGGAAATTATTCTGTTTTGCTTTTTATCAAATTGTGGCCATTTAAAGTAATTGTTGCTTTACTTGTTTTATATCTTTTTTTGTCATAAGAAGCTTATCTTTTTGATAGCTCTGTATAATTAATGGAGTGTTCTATAGGATTTTTCTACCTTTGAAGGTTTCTAGCTTTGTTTCCCATCACCAATTCATCTGAAGGCCATGACTTCTGAAGTCCAAGTTCACCAGTTCTGATGTGCATTTGTTTAAAGCCTGGCTTTTGTGAGTTGTTCAGGCTTCTAAATTTCTATTTATACTTCAGAATATTTATCATATTGGTTGCCCATTTGATAGGCCTTAAAAGAAACTTTTAATGATTTAAGAAGCTTGTTGATTGCAGGTAGTGTTGTTTGGATTTGTAACCACTACACGTGAGTGTGTGTGTGTGTGTGTGTGTGTGTGCGTGCGTGTGTGTGTGTGAAAAGTCATCATTTTCAACTTTCATTTATTCTTTTGCTGTTTCATACATTCATACAGTGATTTGTATGAAATTTTCTCACTTTAATTCTTAATGCCATCCTCCTTATCACCCTTCGGCCCTGCCAGTCCCCTTCTATTTTTAAATCTTTCTCTGTGTGTGGTCCACTAGATCTCAGCTGGTTTGCCTTTGATGACATATGTTTGAGTACTTAATCGAGCATGAATCATGTACCAGTGGGTGTGGAAGAAAGCATCTTCTATCTCCTCCCCATCAGCACTAGCCCTCATAAATCTCTCAGGAAGGACTGGAGCTTCTTGAGATCTTTCCCCTTCAATAGTGAAATGTTGATAGTTCAGGTCTTGTGGAAATATCTGCTGTGAAATCTTGGATATCACAGCCCTGCCATGTTCCCCTTCAGTCTCTTGCAATCTTGTTTCTCCCTCTTCTTTGATGTCCCCTGAGTCTTGGGATAGAGGTCGAGTGGCTTAGATGTTCTGCTTAGTACCTAGCAGTCCATTACCATATTTGTAAAGGTTGAGTTCTCAGTCTCTTCATCTTCACATTGAGACCCATGACTCTTTGTGAGCTTGAATGGGAACACGTTCAGATATACCACCGTGATGGTTTTCACACCAATGGTCTATTCTCCTAATGCATAAAACCTTTGTAAGTCTTAGTGAAGTTATTTCATATAACTATAGATAAAATAGGTGGTTTCTTTGACCATTTGCTTTTTAAAAACTTTTTGGTTCAGTTGATCAAACAGTAGTAAGTAAAATTGGCAGGTGGATTAACTTGGGTTTTATGGTCTAAAAAATTTCAAGGAATTATTTTACTATTTCATCTAAACATTCATTGTGATGACTACCATAATACACATGTTCCATAAATATTAATTGAGCAAATGAACAATGAATGGGTGAAGAGATGCATGAACATCCTTCTGTAATTCATTCCCAGTTAGGTTGAAGCACAGGATAGCTATCAATTGGCTATCAATGAACGAATCATTTTTCCACATCCATCTTTAGTTATTTCCACAGGTCTGATAACCGAATAGGGAAGGAAAAGGAAAGTTTCAGCAAGACATTGTAAATATTTGCCTCACTCCAGCTACTAGATTGAATTTCCAACATAAATCCCATTCTAGGCTTCGACAGTGTAGCATTACTTGGAAAGGTACAATTGATGTAAATATAAGGGCTATTTATCAAGCCATACTGTTTTTTTTTTTTTTTGCCTACCAGTAGCTAAATAGCTTTTAGCATTTGTTGTCACTGAAATACATTGAATTTCCAAGGACCACTTCCTAAAGCCTGGGTATTTTGTTTGATCTGAGCAGGATAGAGCAGGCATTTCAGAGAATGATTCAAAACGATAGGGCTCTTAAAGCCTCTGAGTGCGAACTTGCCTTAGAGAATGGACTAAGGGAAGGCAGGAGGTGTCCTGAGCAGGATAGAATGATGGGAGAAGAATCATCTCAACAAGAGGGTGTTGGATGGGTTCTGGTCACAGCCACAGAGCAGCACTAGATTTCCAGCACACGAGTGAGACAGATGTGATGGCAAATTCATAGTTGATGGAGAAGATCACTAGAGGCACGAAGCTGAGGGGTTGACTCAGGGGTTAAAGCCTTTTCCTTGCACAGAAATGGACCTGAGTTTGGATCCCAGATCCAATGTAAAAATACCAGGCAGAAATGGTAGTAGCCTGCAATTTCAGCCCTGGAAGGAAGAGCTTAGGAAACTCCAAAACCAAGCAATAAGTGGGAAAAGTCATCCAGGATGATTCCGATGCCACCCTTGGGCCTTCACAGACACATACACTCACTCAAGTGCCTTTTTGTACACACACACACACACACACACACACACACACACACACGAATATAGTACCTTCCAAACAGAACCATACAAACCTCAACTCGTTATGTTCTGTTGTTCTTCAATGATAATTACATTCAAGCATAATTACATGACGACCTTTTAAAATATATTTTTTACTATTATTTTATTGCCTCGTAAATGAACGTGGTGAACTTATAATATTTTCACCTTTTAATTCTCAATTCTACTTCTCTCTTCTGCCCATTACAACTCTCTTTCTCCCCTGAAAGACTCCCTCCTTTCAAATCTTTTTTCATGTGTGGCCCATTGGGTTTTATCTGGTTTGTCTTTGATGTCACATGCCGAAGTACTTGGTGAGACATGAATCTTATATCAGTGGGTATACTATTGAGAAAAGCATCTTGCATTTCCAGTTGGTCAGAATTAACCTTCATCAGCCTCTCAGGGAGGTGTAGAGTCTCTTGAGATCTCTCCCTTTCTGTGGTGAAACGTTGATAGGACTATTCCCATGCAAGTCTTGTGGGGATACACATAGTCGCAGTGAATTCATGGATACGACGGTCCTGCCATGTCTAGAAGATAGTGTCTGGCAGTGCCTCTGTCCCATTCAGACTCTTACAATCTTACTGCTCCCTCCACAATGTTCCCTGAGCTTGGGGAGGGAGTGGGTGCGACTTAGATGTACTGTTCAGGGTCCAGCAGGCGTGACCACATTTTTTTAAAATTGCTTTTAAATTTTTTTAAATTTATTCAATTGTGTGTGCGTGTGCGTGTGCGTGTGCGTGTGCGTGTGTGTGTGTGTGTGTGTGTGTGTAGAACCACGGGTGAATTCAGGAATTACCATGGACACCTCCACCTCCTCCTTGTTTACTGTGCCCCGGGATTCACAGGCTCCGCCCTACCAGGACCAGAAGTGCAGGCCGCCCCGCTTCTGCCTAGCGTCTATAAGTGGGGTCTAGGATCCGAACTCAGGACCTTTCGCCTGCAAGGCAGAGGCTTAACCCCTGAGCCACCTCTCCAGCCCCATGACCACATTTTTTTTAAAGAGCTCCTCCCACATGCTGTGCTATAGAGGGCCTCAGAGTCTGACCAGGCCAGGTGTTTCACATGGACATAAACAAGTTTTGCAGATTATGAAAACGGGCTTCTAAATGTTCACGCCTTCATTTCAGTTATAAACAAAAGCGTGATGATCACCCTCTTCCCTGCGTTAGTTACAGTGAGTGGATCAACACACAGGGTGTATTTGTTTGCAGGCTGCTTAATTTGTATCACCTGCAGTAAGTCATTCAACTATGTACATATTGAGTTGAGTCAAATAGCTGATGAAGACTATATATTCTTCCTAAGACATTTAATTTTTTTCTTTATCTGTGCCAGTGATTGAATCATAGGAGAATAATTATGTAAATTTGAAATGGCTAGTTATGTGAAAATAGCTTTGGTTCAATAACCAGGGCTGTAATCAATTCAATACAAAAAAGGCTACCAGATGTTCCCTTTTGACCTCGGGTTGAGCAGGATGGCAGTGTGAGCTGAGAGCTGCCTTGGACACAGGGCTGCCAGGGGCCACCCTTTCTATTTTAACTTTTTTGTGTGTGTGTGTGTGTATGTGTAATATGTGTGTATCAGAGGGCATGTGTGTCCCTGTGGAGGACCAAGGGTGACTTTGGGAATCATCTTGGATTGCTTCTACCTCGCTTTTGCCTGGCTTTGAAGTTTCCCAGGCTCTGTACATCAGGGTGGGCGTCCAGGCTGCTCTTCTTCCCACCTGGCGTTTTTACTGGGTACCTGGGATCCGAACTTAGGACCTTCTGCTTGTGAGGGAGAGTCTTAACTCCTGAGCTATCTCTCTGGCCCAGAGGCCACATTTTTGCTGATTTGCTCTCTGCCACCTCCCACTGTTCTGCGAAATAAGCAACCGGGAGTGGCTTATGAAATTCTGAGAACTCTGAACACAGGTTTTAAAGTGCCTGAAAATGTTGACCCCATAGATCAAGTCTCAGCACAATTTGAATGTAAGGAGCAATTTAGCATGATTTTCCATTTCCTGAGAGGTCGTGGAATTGTTCTCATCAACTGAAAAACAGCATTGATAAGTAGCTGGGTCATATCTACTTCCTGGACGCTTTCTGATTCCTGTGACATAAATGAGTCTTCGACACAGCAGGAAACCTCAAGCGTTTGTGGCATCTAGTTTAATTTGGTTTGGTTGTTTGAACTGTAATCCATAACCTGAAATTTTCTGTGATTTCTAAGAAAGTATAGATAAATGTCCCTAATCTGGGTGATGGATCACAGACACAGAACTGCCAATCTACGAAAAATGTAAAGCTAAATCCCGAGACTGGAGAGATGCTAAGGCACGTCTAGTGGATCTTAGAGAGCTAGTGGGTTGTGGTGAGAGGCAGCCGTCGCGGAATACCGCAATAGTTCTCAGACGTGTGAAGTAAACTTTCAGAGGAAAATGTCTTGTGTGACTAGTGGGCAAGAAGCTAAACTTATCAAGATTTTAACAACGAGAGACAACGGGTTTTCCTTCCTATCGCCACTACGGATTTATCTTGATGAAGGGTGATTTGAATCTTAATCGTGATAATTGCTGTAACAGTAGCTGCTGCAGACTTTTGTTCAGAACTTTATTTCTACACACTGTCGCTGCTTTTTTTCTTTCCTTCTCTATCCCTCTGGATGGTTGCAATACTTAACATCCGTATTTCACAGATAAGAGCAAAGCTCCTAAATACTAGGTAATTTGTTCAACTAGCAACAGTGAAGATTTTAAAACTGGTGCTTTACAAATTCCCAGCCTCTGGAACCAACGGGCTTAAAGGAACCTTTTCCAGAACAGCACAGAGTGCACATGTGGGGTAACGGTGTTTACTTAGATGGCAGATTGAGAAGGACGGCGTCTGGAAGGTGGGCATCTTGTTAGAAGCAGGTGGGTGGGGAGCAGGTCTGAACATTCAATAGCCTGCTCATACACTGCTATACCCTGTTTTTTTATGCTGAGATGGGACATGGCTCAGTGGTTAAAGCCCTTGCCTTACAAGCTGAAGGTCCTGAATTCCAATCCCCAGATTCCATGAAAAATACTGGCTGGTTGGGGCAGTCTGCAACTTCTGCCCTTGAGGACAGAGTCTGGGAATTTTCTGAACAAGCTGGCCATCTCTAATGGCCTACTCTGGGTTTAATTACAAACCTAGGCTTACAATAATACAGTTAGAAGAGCAATCGAGGATTATTTCCAATATCACCCTAAGCCTCCACAGGTACTCATACATACGCATACATACAGCCATCCACATGTGCTCATTCCATATGCACATCCCACATACATATACATGAAAGAGAATGAAGGAGCCATATTCTTGTTACCCTAATGCACTAGTGGGGTAGGGTGCAGTCAGTTGCTAGTAGAAAAGTATAAGATACAGGTTTAAGTACAAGCCTCTTCCAACCTGTCTAATCTTATTTCTCATTCCTCTTCTCTCCTCATCCCCATAGATACTACTAAGACGATCTCCACCCTGCTTGATCTCAGACGTGCTATAGCTTTTGATTGGAGACCAGTGGCCCTTATCCTGCTTCATCCATAGCTGAGGCTCCAGATTTCACCCCAGGCTTCCTCAGTCTTATGTTAATGCAGAACTGCTCATTGTTTGTTTCATTGACTTCTCACTAGTTTGTATACTTGCTGAGGCAGGAAGGGCATTTGGCTGTTTTAGTTATTATTGTGTCTCTGTGCTTCCAGAGTGTATACATCAAGCTTGCTAATAAAAAAATGTACTGAGCACAACTGGATAAAAAAAAAATCATGGAGTGGATGTTGGGGGAGAATACCAAACTGGCATGGTGAGGAGGAAGGAAGGAAAGTGTTCAGATGAATATTCAAATATCTAAGAAAGGAGCCCAGAACGACAGGTGGGGGAACGCACAGCCATGCATAGACTCTGCAATAGACTGCACAGCTTAGCGGAAGCCATGAATTGTAATCTAATGCCCACATTATCAAACGGGCAAAACAGCAAAAACATACCAGCGATAACACAATTCAGCTCCCTGGATAGCATCTCAGAATTTTATTGTTCTAAAAGCAGAGCATCTGATTAATATTTTACAATTTCAGCTCTCAAAGGACAGAGGGCGCAACAAGGAGAAGACTGTTCAGGGCCTGGCACGAGCCCAGCACTGACAGGCATGGTGTGGAGGAGATGGGCCCTGCGAAAAGGAGACTCAGTTATCTTTGCAGTGGAAGAGTACTTTTATTTTTATGACCATTATAAAAAGTATAATATGAATAACTGTGAAAAGAGGAAAAAAAAAACAACCAAATCCCCTTGTAACTCAATTCTTGCTGACATCTGTGGTAGATATTTTTCAGGTCTTCAAACATATATATATATATTTAATGTCATAAATGCAGTTTTCACAGATTTGGGACATATGGTTTTGGAAGTCTATTTAAATTATTAATATTTTGAGACTTTCTGATTCCTTTATAATATTACTCTATTAAGTAATATTTTATATTTTATTTATTTTATGTGTGTGTGTGTGTGTGTGTGTGTGTGTGTGCGTGAGAGAGAGAGAGATAGACAGAGAGAGAGATAGACAGAGAGAGAGAAAGAGAGAGAGAGAGGGCACTGTGTGTCCCTGTGGAGGCCCAAGGGTGACTTCAGGAACCATCCTGGATTGCTTCTACCTCCTTGCTTCGCTCTGCGATTTCCCAAGCTCTGCCCATGAGGGCCAGAAGTGCAGGCCACTGCCATTTCTACCTGGTGTTTTTACATAGGACCTGGGATCTGAACTCAGGTCCTTCTAATTGAGAGACAGAATCTTAACCCCTGAGCCACCTCTCCAGCCATATTAAATAATATTTTATCTGTGGATACATCACAAATTAGAAGCAATCTTTTATGGTTGGATACTTAAGTTTTTCATCATTTGCTATAATAATGCTGCAAAGAATGATTTTATTGAGAGTTTGATTCATATCTTTACATGTGCATTTTCCGGATGTGCTTCTAGTAGGGAAGTTATAAGTAGAGTGTGAGTGTTCACTAAGATCCCTTTTTAGCTTTATAACTTTGACTACTGCAATGTGGATGTGATGATTTTGCTTTATCCTTCCCCCTTTACAAGTGTACATGTACACACAAACATCTACATGTGAACAAGTGTATAATATTAATACCATAGGGGCGTTTTGGTTTGTGGTTTTCTTGAATACTAAGGAATTTCCTTGGCTATTGAAGAATTAAAGTTGACTGAAGTTTTAGAACACAGAGCAGTAAGTGACTCCTCTCCAAAGCTGTCGGCTACCACTCCCTGTTCAACACAAACACCATCAAAACACAGGGACATAAAGACTTGGTTTGTGCTTTGAAGTCGTTCTAGCCATTGGAATCATTTCGGAGGAGAATCCAAAATTACTTAGAATTTACAGAGAAACTTTTCCCTCTCTTTTCCAAATTTACAGGTAAGTACAAAGATTAGTACAAGATTTTCTGAACTATTTGAGGATTAAATTAATGATACACTGCTTTGATTTTTTTTCCCTGACTTTTTTAACATAAAAAACTATGTCAAACAAAGTCCTAGCCACATGTTGTGTGAACACTTTTCCCTGGAGAGAGGCCACACAACTGTCTATCCATTCCATGACAGACCACAGTAACCATTGTGCCAAGATCCAACTTGAGGAGCCAATGAGTTTATTAAGGTTACTTACAGGAATGGGAGCGAGGGTCTTACAGAAGCAAAAATGACTCCAAGGCAGTTTTTAATCACCAGGAAGCCTCCCTCCAGCATGAGTGAGACTCAGGGAGGTTGAACCCGTGAAACTCTGTGCTGTAGCACTGCTAGGAGAACATCCTGCAGACTTCCAAGGTCTCTCTCCATCTTCATGACTGGCCTGCTCTGTAATCTCTTCCACACATTTTTACTACTGAGGTTTCCTTCAGACTGCCTAAAACCACTCAGCATCCCCTTTGATTGGCAGGCGAAGTTCTTTCCCTGCTGCTGTTTAATAAAGCCTCGAGGGGACCCCTCCCCATTCACTTGTCAGATTTCTGGAATCTTCTGAGCCCATGAACTATTGACTTGTTTGTGATTAGACAGATTTCAAGATGGCCGCCCAGGGGAAAAGATGTCACACAGTATCACATACCCACACTACCCATAACGCTCATGAAATAAACATGGATCTAGGTCTGCCATGTAATCTTTAGACTCCCTTCAGTTTTCCTAATGATATCAAGAATGTGGTTGAAGATGATACAGCATTTTTCTTTGTGTTTCTTTGATCTCTCTGTTTGGGGCAATTCTTCAGTCTTTCCCAAAAGTTTTAAAACTTTTCTACTTTGGCAAAGAATTTATTTTGTGGAAAGCTTCCAATTAGGGCTTAACTGATGTCTCTTTTTGGTACTCAGCTTACTCATCTTCAGCAAAAATAGCATGCAAATGAGTCATAGTCATCATCGAACAGGCAACAATGAATTTTATGTCCAAATACTGGAGATCTGGAGGTGTTAACCTTGACTACTTGGTGACAAGATGTCTTCTATCCTTCTCTACTGTCAAATGGTAACTCTTCTCTTTGCAGTTAATGGTGTGTGTGTGTGTGTGTGTGTGTCGATGAGCATGTTTCATTACAGGTCTCTAAAGTCTCATTCCTAATCAAACTTTTAATTTTAATTTATCCACGTATTACTTGCCTTAGAATAGAATTCATGAATATCTATTTTATATGGCTGGTTATCATTTGATATTATGATGATTTATTTTGCTACTCAGAGTGCTCCAGATTTGATTGCTGGGGACCCTTAGGTTGGCTGTTGTATCCATTTGAACAGTAGTTATTTACGTACTTCTTTTCTGGCATAAGATATTTCAGATTTATTTTATAATTTTCTTGTTCTTTTTCTAGAATTACCATTTCTCTGAGGATCCCTGTTGGTTTTTAAAGGAGAATGAATTTTAGAAACCAAGATCTAAGTTTTAATTGTGAGAATTGGTGGCTAGTTGCCTCTAAGCTTTTACAATGACTGTACATATATATACATATACATGCATGTGTCTTTTTATTTCTAGATCTGTGAGTCTATGATAGCAGTCATTTCTTAGCAATATTCCCATTTCTAATCAAATCTCACGAGAAATTTTTAGTTATTTCCCTTACCAAATTTGTAACTCTTGTTTAAATAATAAGGACCTTGGTTCCATTAGCCTGAAATGTTTGCTTACAGAATGTATCCTTTCCTATGTGACCATTTCCCTTTTTTTCTGCTGCAGGGACCTCCCCACACACTACCCCCTGTCCCCCCAGTTCTGATTGGATATGGATGCTGCATTAGTTACCTTCGTGTAGCTGTGATGAGGTTTTAGAGTATAGTCTTCGTGTAGATTCTGGGCTCATAGTGAGGCAGCGTATCATGGCAGTAGGAGCACATGATGGAAGCTCGTTTTCACCTAGGAGGGTGAGAGAAGGAACAGTAAATCAGATAAAACACTCGGCATCACTTCCTCTCACACCTCCAGCGACTCCATTCTTCCACTTAGGCCCCTCCTTATTAAGTTTCTACCTCTAGACAGGGAGGAAAGTTGTAATACAGGAGAGTATGAGACATTTTATATTCACACTGTAGCAAATGTTCCGGCCAGTTCTATTGCCGTTGTTGTATTCTCCCCTTCCTTTACTTGCTGGGGACCTTCTTCCACCTGTCCTCGCCCGGTGTACCAAATCACCGCTTGTTGAGGCGTGCAGCCTTGAAATTCCACTGAGGATCCAATTCACTTTTAAAAATATTTCATTTACTTTATTTGAGAGAGGAAGGACTGGGGCGGGGGGTGGTACATGGCTGGAGGTCAGAGGACAACTTTCGGAAGTTTGTTCTCTCCTTCCGCCATGTCAGCTTCTGGGAATCTAACTCAGGTGGTCAACAGGTGCCTCAGCTGCTGAGCCATCTCATGGGCCCTGAGGCTTCAGAGCCCCCGGTGGCCACTGGACCCTGCCATACTCTCATGCTGCTCGGACGGTGGACTCCAGGTATTGTCGCTTCTCCCTTTCTCTCCTCTCTTTGCCTTCTTCTTCATCTGTCTGTCATCTACCATGAGGACACATGCAAGATTTGTATTTTTCTAAGTCCGACCCCTTTCACTTAACATAATGATTTCCATTTCCATTGTCCTGCAAATGCTATGATTTCATTTACAAGCATTTGGAATTTTTGCATAAAATATCTGTACACAGATTCTTTAAAAGAAGAAGTACAGGTTATACATGCTCATTTACACTGTTCATATGCTCCTGACCCTGTACTGAATGGCACAGCAGTTTATGCTTCTGGGTAAGTGTATTAGATTGACTTCAGTTTTACTGAACTTGCAGCAAATCAAGTGTGTTTTCAGCTGGCCTTGTAAATGTCCCTATCTGTAACCTTCATAATTTAGATAATGTTGAGTGATTGATAGCTATACTCTTACTGATACTTATGGCTGCGAGGACCTCTGCCTTCTGGCAAGTGGCAATTACATTTCCTTAATCAATTTGTTCATTGCATGTCTACTAACTGTGGATTCTTTCCAGTGCAGGTCAGGAAAGTAATCATAATAAAAATGTGAAAGACATAATTATGGGACCATTCAACCCAATCAGCTCAAAGCGCAGAGATAATTTTCATTTGTAAAGCCAAATGATACTGTTTATGTGGGCTGTCAAACACATTGAGAAGCTGCTAGCTATAAGGTAATAGTTATGCATAATATATGGATAGTGAGTAGTTTAGCATAAAAAGTGTCATATACATCTCTGGGTTTCCAGGTAACTGCACAAGCAATGTTATCCACAAACATGTTTACCATAAAATAAGCATACGGTAAATAACCTAGATATGGACACAGCTGTGATTTTAGAGTAATGATTACTCTCACCTGTGACTGTCAAAAGCTGTGTGCTTTGATTTATAATGTAAAATGAAATTGCTAACATTTATGATGAATTGAGTTATTTTAGAATGGATATTAAAATTTAATTTTTGGTATATTGCTCAAATTACAATGTGAAACCCGGTCAGGAAAACTGGGGTGCTCTTAAGTGAAGTGCTTGCTTGCTTGACCCCTCTATGGTGGACTGCACATTTTGCTTTAACTCTTACTTTCAAGAACCCTCCCCCCCAAATTACTACGGCTTGTTCCTGTCTTACTCAATCCTTTTTCCCCAAATACATAGGTTTTGGACAGCAGGTAACATGAGACTCCCAAGATCCCGCTCTTCCATTCCTTCATTCTCATTTCTCCCTCTCTTTCTTCACCCTCCAGTTTCGTGAAAGTGGACACCTACACCACATGAGTGGTCTTGACAATTTTGGGATTCCAGAGCAAGAAACATTCAAAAGCAGGGTTATGTGCAGCCTCCTGGGCTTAAGACATGTCCCACTGAGTTCTGCCTGGGAGCCAGGTATCTTGCTGTTCCACTGCCTTTGAGAGAGGGAGAGGAAGAGGAAGAGGGGGAGGGGGAGAGAGAGAGTTCATTTCTTTTGCTAGACTTCTTTTGTTAGACTTACTTGCTCAGTCTTGCCTCATAAGGGCTTCTTCTGCCCAGAGAACAGTTCTTTTACTGTCTCAAAAGGATATTGGGGTAGGAAGACAGCACTGCACACATGGGAAGGTTCTGGGCTGAATCTCCAACTCAATGGTCAGAGCCTCTGGAACTGAGATAGTTCTTTCGTGACAGCCAAATCCAATATGGAGTAGGCTGAGTTTCTCCTGGACCTCAGGTTGACCATTGTTATAATTGTGATCCCAGTGTCCCATCATAGAATCCCTTTGACGCTAGCTTTGCACTTCATCCCATGGTGGGTACCAGGATCATGTTGTTGTGTAAGATTGCAGGGAAGGAGATATAAAGACTTCATTATGCAATATAAATATAGCAGTATTATATGATACCTCAAACATTCAGAATAATCATATTACCTCTTGCCTATCTGTCGTGTGTTTTTTTCAATCAAGACACAGGTGGAGTTCAAACACATGGCTGTCTCTCATTGATTGTATTTCTCTCTCTTCCATCCTGGAAGTAGCTGTTTATCTGAATTACTGATCATCAATCCACAGAGAGCATTAACTAGTTGTCCTTGTTATCTAAAAATTGTATGTAATTTACACAAATTATATAAATGATATCCTGAATGCCATTTTTCAGCTTGGTTTTTGAACTTGATGTCTTATGACTTACCCACAGTGATACTAGTACCTCTAGTTCTTTATCTTAGCTGATATTATATATATACTATCACATAAATTATGAGAGGGATTTAATATCCATTCTAAGGAAAATCAATATCTGTTGTACTTTACACATTTTTAACTCTAAAATATCCCAAGCTTACAAAGCGACATAACAGTAGAAGCAACTTAATTATTGACTTGAATGCTCCAGTTCTAGAAATATTTATAAGATGTCTTCCAGTTTGTCAAGTCCATGTTGAATGCACCAATACAACAATATGGATGCTATGATTTTGGATAAAGTAGAAGACAGATGTATAAAAACAGAGATTCTGCACTAGGAATTGTGTGATACTTAGTACATGCTGTGTGCTTTGGGGTCATAGAGGAGGGGTATAGGGAATGAAAATGGTGAGATAGCAATAAAGGAATCCTGCATGGGGGAAGTGGTGACATTTGAACTCTTTTGAAAGAATAAATTTCCTAGAAACCAAATGCACCAGTAGGGAAATAAAATTGAATTCATGTCCGGAAAGGTAGGTAAGAGAATGGTAAGATCAGTCAGCAAAAGAAGTCACAGAACAGCCTGCCATCCTCATTTTCCCCCTAATCTTGAGAGGATAAACAGTATCTGTAACTCATAACACTATTTGCAGCTCTTTATAACCACAGAGAAATATGGGTGGGTGTAATCTTCAGAGGTCGAAACCACCGTGTTCGATGTCATGCAGCCTTGGATTTAAAATCCACGCGGGAAGTGTGCCACCTGAGGAAAACACTTAACTCTTAAGTTACTCAGTTTCCTTCCCAGGGAACAGCAGTTATAAGTTCCTTGTGTTCTGACACCTGGATGCTGTATCTCCCAAATCCACATGTTAAAATCTAGCTCTGAGTGCAACAGTGTTAGGGGGCAGGGTCTTTGGGAAGCGACTGGGCCTTCAGGGTAGATCCCTCATGAATGGATAGGGGCCTTTATAAGGAATTAAAGTGACCAGTTTTCTTTCTTTGCTCCTTTTAAGGACAGAGTCCGAACAAAAAAAAAGTTTGTCATCATTAGATGCCAAATTTAAATTTAATCTTGGACTTCCGACTTCTATAAACTTGAAAATATATCTATTGTAAAAGCTATGCAGTTAGTGACATTTCGATGTAGCATCCTGATGGTTTCAGAACTTGTGCTTGCACTAGCTCCATTCCATATTATGAACAGGCCTGTTCTTGGGCAGGCAGGACTCATGCTGCTATGAGAGGCAAGATTCCCAAAATTCCATCATTCCCAAGCCCAGTCCACTCGACACAGGGGTGAACAACCTGACATAGTCATCGCATGAATTTGAGTGTTGACTGTTCATAGATTTCTTGGTGTAAAACACTTGAGGAAAATGAGGCTGAATGGGTTTTTTTTTGTGACTCTTCTTAGGAGATGCTACACAAATGTCTATATATCCCAGACAAGGCTCCAACTATAGACTAAAACAATGATTACACTAAGGTCTAAAACTTGGTAAGCTGGTGAGTTTACTGGATTGTTTACAGGAGTAGAGTAAGGGGCTGGCAAGGAGTTACTTGTAAAAGCAGAGCTGACTCCGTGGCGGCTGCGTCATCCAAAAGCCTATCCCAAGAACCTCACAGAAGCTGCATCCTGAAGCCATCTGCATGACTGTTAGCTGGCTTGGCTCGCCAGCAGGTGTGTCCTCCAGAGGGAATGTTTCCAACTGCTACACAAGACAGACAGCATCCAATGCTCCCTTAGGTGAGTTCTCAAGAGAGTCTTGTTTTCTACTGTAGTGTTCTGCTCTAGCTACTGTGACTGCTGGGTGCAAAGTTCAAGATGTAGGGAAAAAATCATCATACAAACACAGGAAAGCAACTTTCTTATGCAGAACTTCTCAAAGAACTTGGTAAGGCTCTGTTTTGAATCTCAAACAATGACGCCGTGGATTACAATATTTTTTCAACTTCTTTTAAACCGAGGAAACTCCTTTAGGGAGCACTTCTAATACTGTCTTCCTGAACACCTGTGCTCCGTACGAAACGATTTGAAAACTGACTGGGCATATATCTAAGCTTCATTTGGTTTTAGGACAAGAAGTGAGTTCTAAGCTCTGTACTTGGATCTTAGGAATCGATTTTTTCTTCCTTTGGAAGTGATGCGGAGAATGGTCTGAGAAAAAGAAAATGCTGTTTGTTATGAGATGTTGATCTCTGTGTTTGCAATGTCTGAAATAATATCTCTGATTTTCCTTATTAGTCTATTGTGACTCTAGCAACCATCTCAATTTTCTCTCATCCAATCGATTCAGAAAAACAGAATTTTATGATAGGTTAATGGAATCGTAATATACTAATAAGGAAAAATCAGAGATATGGCTGAATCTATTTGATTTTTAAAGAATTATGTCTCAGGGGTTGGTGAGTAACTCGGTGGATAAGATACCTGAGAGACCTTAGTCCCATCTCTAGATGGTTGAGACTACATCTTAGTCTTCATGGTGGAAGAAGAGACTGAGCGTGGAAAGTTGTCTTCTGACCTCTACCTATGAGCCAGGGCATGCATTCATGCCTTCCCCCTCTCTCCAACACTCTTAAATAAGTACATACAAATATTAAAAGGAATTATGTCTTAGAAGTCATATGATTCAAAATCACATCATCTTTGTTTGGGATTTGTTATATGTCTGCAAGCTTCCCTCTCAGACTTCTAAATTGTGCCTCAACTGAGCATTTTAAGATTCTCTACTTTTGCAGGGTATCAAATGTAGATTCGTCATTGATTAAATAAATTTTGTGATAATTTGTAAATATTTTGTAAATAAATTTCAAATAATTTGTAAATAACAAATTTGTAAAAAATTTGTAAATAAATAAATGTAATTTATTATCATCTGTTTATCTGTCATATGCCATCTCTCCATTACCTATCATCTATTGATCCAGCATCTACTTATGCTGCATATAGCTGTCTATATTTACCACAGCGAGAACAACTTAACCCAAGAGTTTCTAAGGTTGCCATTGTGTTTCTCCATCTAGAACCTACTGTTGTGTTATCTTTGGCTCTTGAATGTCTTGCTTCCTGTAATACCTGAGAATCTGCTTTTGCAGGTATGAAGCATTCTCATAACTTTTAGAGTCCCTCAAAGACACCATTCTAAAGTACCATTGAGTCTTAGAGTCATATGTTGATGGTTGTTTTTCTGACAAGTACACAAGTCCCTCAGGTTGTCCAACAAGAAGTTATTTGCTCTTTATGTAGAAGAGGAAAGCAGAGAACACATGGATGAAGGGTTAGAGGGCATTCTCTGAAGGTTGATAATTTTGCTTGCCCTGTGTGGTTAGCACTGAACCCAATCACAATGCCCTTTATGAGACCAGAACCTCCAGCAGACTGGGCCCATCTGATGCCAACGTGATGCCAGCTCCTCAGGTTTCTATGCTGAGCTGTCTGCAGATCTCAAGTTCCATTCTAAGAGGTTTATCAGAAATTTCCCAGCCTTGTAGTGTTTCTGACAGGACTTCCAGTAAGTGTGGAATCCTCATTTGATTACATTTCCAATGATACTTTAATACCTCTTATTGATCAATGGCCTGGTCAATTGACTAGATGGCTTGCCCCTTAATCTAGCCTTGGGTAAAACTGAATGGACATTTCTTTGGGGTCCTTTACATCTATTTCTATGACCCTTTAACCTGCACTGAAAGCTACAGAAATCAATCAGTCTAATTCCAATGAAAGCCAGCAGCGAACCCACATTTCCCAAACGGAACACTGAAATCCTCATTGTAGGAAAGTGTGGAAGTAACAACAGTCTTTTTTTCAGCTTCATATTTGCTCCCCTGGATGCATTTTTGACCTGAATAGAAACAAAAATTGATGCAGGTTAAACCCAAATGGTGTGTTTACAGGAACGGGACACAGGATAGTGGAACAAAGTTGTGTTCCTCTAATGTTAGGGTAGCATTTCCTAAAGCATGTATAAGCTCCGGTAAACCATTGAAGAGAACAGACCTTCTTAATGGGGGTTGTTCATTGAATGCCACAAAGGTTGGTGAGTATGAGAAAGGAGAAGGAGGTTTTAATTATGTGAGACTTGGTGTTTATGAAATTGGTCACTGAGACCAGATTGCATGGGACTCCCTACTCATGTTGCCCTTCTCAGTAAAATATTCGGTGACATCTGTTTTCTTTCCATGCTGGGAATTTCTTGCTTAGCAAGATGGTCTGGGGGCATCTACCACTTCCAGTCTTTCCACTGTGTTATTTGTCATGAGGGCAAACTCATCAGTGATAGGAATAGCCCGAGGAGATAATGAACTTGAAATTTGCAAAGCTGAGACACATTTGTGAGCAGGCTGTTTGGATCACACGTGTGTCATTTAGCCACAACTCCTCACCTGTGATAGGTCTCTAAAAATCCACCCATCTCCTGTTTAAACTGCAGTAAATCAGCCCCATGACTGCTCTTTTGAAAGATTGCCTCTCATCTCCCAGTCAGCTAACTCATCCTAAGAAAGGTCATTCTTGGCTGTGTCTTCGGGATTAATTGGCTTTTATGTGGCATGCAGACAAGACGGGTGTGTGATACCATTAAGATGTTTAGATTGTAATAACACCTCATCGCCATTGGCCCTTTGCCTGTCACTGCTATCAAACTCCTTTACCACTGGAATAGTCAATTCCATAATTTGGACTTTAGGTAGAAATGATATAAACACCTCTTCATAGATTTGGAAAAGTAAGTGCATTGAGCTGGGTATGTGTATCTACTAAAAGGAGACTTAGCAACTTTTCTCTTTTGTTTTACATTAATTGAGAATTATATTTACATGCTCTTTTTAAAATATATCCTTATTTTTAAATATAAAATATTTTTATTTTTAGTGTTTTATACATGAATGCAGTGAGTTTAGGATATTTTCACACCTTAATCCCCAATCCCATCCCCCCTCCTTTTCCCATTGCAACCCTTCTTCCATACCAGTCTCCCTCCTATTTTTATGACTTTTCACACATGTGGTCCATTGAGTTTCATCTGTGTTGCCTTTGGTGGCATGTGCTGGAGCTGCCGAGCATGGGTTATGTATTAGTAAACACCAGTAAGGAAAACATCTTTCCTTTCCAAACCCTGTCAGCATGAACTCCCAATGCTTTGAGGGAAGGTAAGTGGCTTTTTGAGATCTTTCCTCTTCCATGGTGAAATGTTGATAGAACAAATCTTATGCAGGTCTTGTGCAAGTGCACACAGCTGTAGAGAATTCATGATTTGGGAGCACTGTCATGTCTAGAAGATAATGTCTGGTTGCATTCAGGCTCTGACAATCTTACTGCTTCCTTGTCTGCCATGTTCCCTGAGCGTGACAAAGTTTCTAAGGATTTCTAGAATAGTAGGAGTCACCGTATTATTATTAGGCACACATGTTATTCAGTATGATTGGTCAAGTCGAATAGTAACTGAATGCTTTATCTAGTAGAAATCAAAATGTTTTCATTTGTTTCTTAATTTATTATTTCACTCTTTTTTATTATTTATTCAATTGTGTGTGTATGCATGTGTGCATGTGTGTGTGTGTAGAACCACGGACCAATTCGGGAACCACCATGGACCACCTCCTCCCTGTTTACTCTGCCCCAGGATTCACAGGCTCCTCCCTACCAGGATCAGAAATGCAGGCTGCCCCCGCTTCCGCCTGGCGTCTAGGTTCCGAACTCAGGACCTTCCGCCTACAAGGCAGAGGCTTAACCCCTGAGCCACCTCTCCAGCCCCAACATTTCACTTTTATTCTCCATTTCCACACACACACGGTGCATGCTGGGGCAGAAGTCAAGATGATTATGATGTAGATCTTGCTCTTAAGAATCCCCAGCTGAATGGGAGACACAGATTTACCAGTTACAGAGTATGTCCTCTAATGAATATGGGATCAATATTTTAGGAGGAAATTCAGAATAACTTTCTCTGAGAGAAGGAGAGAAGAAGGAGAGGGAGAGGAGAGAGAGACAGAGAGACAGAGAGAAAAAGAGAGAGAGAGACAGAGAGAGATAGAGAGAGACAGAGAGGAAGACTACCTAGAGAGGAAATAATTATCTTGACGGATAAATTACACTTGATAACACTGAAGAAAATCTCTCTGAAAACTTTTGTAAGTATATATTATTGTAAAATAATTAATATTAAATTATACTCGCATGTATATTTATGTTTATGATTAAAATTAGATTTAAGTGAAGATAGGGAAACATGGATGTCTTTGTCAATTTTGTGCTACTTCACAGAATATCGTGGAGAGCAATTCATGATCAACTGCAATTTATTTTTTACATTTCTGAAGACTGGAAATCAGTGGCAGACGTTTGGACAGTGTCCTGTCCCGGCCTTTTCACTTGACAGAGGGCAAGATGGCCACAGTTGACAAAGAGCTGGTCGTGTAACCTCAGAACCCTTTGTAGACTTTATTAGCACCTTCAAAATGACCCCAATTTCTTTCCGTAAGTCTCACCTCCCATCATGGTTGTTGTGGAGATTAAGTTTCAAATACTACACTTTTGGCAGACGTATTTGAACTTTTTCTTTGTGTGACTACTAACAACAAAAGAAGAATGGATGAACGAATGAATTAAAGCAAGTTTCTTCAACTCATAAACACTATTCTGTCCTCATAGACAATTACTTAGGGGATTGCTAGATCTTATTGAACCTCTGCTCATCTCTGTTGTGGGGTCATGAGGCTTTTGTTTGACAGAAGTAGAATCTGGGATCCTGGGTTGGGGGTTTAATTTCTTGAGGATAAATCTTGAGGCACATAATGAGTTAATGTAGCTCAGCCAGAACCGGATCTTGTCTAACTTCTAGTCTGAAGTTACTGATGCTTTTTCACACACTGCTTTAAATTAAGTTTCTACTAGAAAGCAACCCTGTGTGGAGCACATCCTGGTGTCCTATTGCTGTAGTTTCCATAATTGAATCACAGTGTCTGGAGCCTTCGTGATGAGCACACACGAAGAATTTAAGACATGCGCCTTGCTGAAAGGTGACTTTAAAGTATGGCTAATCTGCGTACAATGAGGATTTTTTTTGGAAGGTTCATTTTATTGAGCTGAGGCAATGCAGAACAGTGAATCTATTTGAATGCAGTAGTGCTTTTTAGCCAGTCAGGACCAGCCAATTTCTGAGTCCCTGAGGCTAGATTCTATAGGGCATTAAAACTCAAATTTCAGGCACCTTGCACCGATGAACACACAGAACATCTGTAGCAAGTTCCTGGCATTATAAGCACTGAATACTGATTACCGTAGGATGAGCAAGGCTTCGATGCTAATGGGTTAGAATGAAGAAGCATTTGTTCCTAGACACACATAAGTGCCTGCCCTTTCTTCTACCTTCCAGTATACTCAGAGGATGGCATCCAGAAATACAACCTGTACCTTGGCTGTTTGATTCTGTTACTCTAGAGGGTTCATAGGGTTTAACGGCCGACTTGTTAGTAATAAGTGTCATTAATCAAGCATATCACACATTCAGATAGTTCATGTACATCACTGGAATCCATACAGTTGCTTTCGAAGGCCAGCATTAAGAATGCCACTTTACAGAATACCAAAGATCATAGCTCTGTCACTTTGTCCCAGGAAAGCCATTAGAAAGCAGGCTGGATTGACCAAATAAGTGTTAGTTGATTGAATATTCTTTATCCTTAGTTCCTGTCTTGGAATAGGTATATGCTATTTTTTTAAATTAGCTTGTCAAGCAATAAGGAGTTTGGTGATAAATAAAAGGCTGTGTCTAAAGAGAACAGGTGAGAACAGCCTGTGAACATAGAACGTCCAGTCACTGGGCACCGGCAGCCCTCTGGCTCACCAGGACTTGGAATATCAGCTTCTGCACCTTGACTAGGAGACCACTTCCTCTTGGCCCTTTATTGAAAGCTGAAAGCATCCAGAGGCTCACTAGTGTCCACGAAGCTAAAAGAAAGGCAGAAACTGCTAAGGAATCTTTCTGTGAAAGACTAGAACAGCTCTCAGTGTGGTCTCTCACTTTTGACTTCCCATGTTACTCTGGTCTCTGTCTCTTCCTCCCCTCCCACTCCCGCCACCCTGAACCCAACCTATTCAGACTTAGCTTCTCTGGTTATAAGCTCAGCTTCACTATCTGTGCTGAGCAGATCCACATGCCTGAGCTGCTTTATGGGATACCATGTATTTACTGAAAGATAATTGATCTCTGCTAGTTACCTCCTACTATTTAGTGTGTGGTTACAGTCATTTCTGATCTGTCTTCTGCAGAAGTTGCTCTTGGACTGATGTCAAAGGAAGAACTGATGCTCAGAATAGCAATGGTATGAATAACAGCATGGATGTGTTCTTGAGTGGTAAGAGACTAGTAGCTGACCTGATGTGACAACAGGATTTAGAAGTTTGGTGTGTGTAAGGAGGAGATGAGAGTGAGCAAGAAAATGACAAATGGGTATTAGTTAGGACTAGTATAGTTGTACTGCCCATGATATAATTGGCTAAGAAGAAGAGAATAATATTCAAGGACTTCACACCATTCAAAAGCAGGACTTCAGCTGCCTTTTGGGAATAACCTGGAACTGAAAGGTAGCACTATTCACTGGATCTTTCTTCTTCCCTTTTTCAGCTTCAACATGCTTTAAGTATAGTACCTAGAAAGAGATAGACTTTCTGAGTTTCACTCTTTCATTCTCTCTCTTATTTTCAGGTTTGAAAATTCCAGGAACAAATAATCAAAGCATCTTGGGTCTGTAATTATGTAGATGAGTTGGGGTGGGTTGACAATTTGCAGAAAAATGGTGCAGATAAAACAATTTCATAGTTAAAACCTTCTAAATTCCCAAATCTGATAAGAATAGGCTAATGGTTCAGAAAAGCATCAATTAATATGGATATTATATTAATATGGATATATATATACCCAACTCCCATTGAACTCAAACCATGCTGAGCCAATTGTTTGATACATTACTATGCTAAAAGATGATTGGACACATCCTTACTATATAACACATGCTATTGTTATTCTTCTGTTGACATCAGTCCAAGGGGAACTTCTTTGGAAGACAAGTCAGAATTGATTGAAGTCATACCTCCAAATAGTTGGAGGAACCTAACAGAGAGCAATTGTCTGGGTGATCACTAGTCCTAGAAGTAGGTAGCGTTACTCTTATTTCACAGGTCAAGGTTGGTGTTCTGGACAGACAACCTGTATAACTAACCACTATGTTGTCTTAAAGGATGTCTGATCCTTCCTTATAGAATCAGCATTTAATGTCTAATAACACTTATTTAATATTGGTACAAAGTATCTCTGTACAGTATTCTTTTGAATCAGCAAGCCAAGTCATTGCTATATTGCAACAGGCATATCAGTAGACTTTGGGATCTTGTAGTAGCTGTCTTTCTTTTTGTCTCAGTTGTATACGATGAGACACAGATGCACAAGGTGATCTATGGACAGACTAATACGAATGCCTTGCTGTGCTGAAGAATGCAATTTAGGTTTCTGATTGCCCGGATTCTCTGATGCCACCTGGTTTTCAGCTGGGTAGCTAGCGCTTTATTTCTAGGGACAAAAGAATTGTCTCCACTGTTCTGATTATGAACCAATGCTGTCCCCATTGCTTTATGATATTGGAGAAAAAAAGATAATAAATGAAGTTTCAGACAATCAGGAAGAAGAAAGACCTTTTGCAAGCTTGGACACAGCAGCAACACCTCAATAAATATTTTTTGTTTGAATTTGATTTAGCACAATTTAATTTAATGCAAGATTGAGAACACGATAAGTAAGCAGTGTCACATCCTTGACTTGAATCCAAGTACAGTCTCATTGCAAATATGTCCATATCAAATATAAGCATGATTTAGACCCCAGGAACCAAGCTATGGGTCTGCCTAGTTTCTATTTAACCCCTGTAGTATATTTTTACTTGAGAGTCTTGTTTTCTTCCATCATGAAGTGAAACTATTAATAAAAAATACTTGTGCCATCTCACAGGTTTACTGTACTAGAAGGACTTGTATTCATAAAAGTGCCTTTTAGATAATAATCCTTGCTTTTTATAATTATATTTAAGAAATTTTAAAAGTACAGAGAATTATGAGATGAACGCCTCTGTGTCTATCACAGAGGCTAAGAAATAACAGTTTGGTGATAATTTGAAATCATTTCTAGTGGCAAGATTGTAAGAGCCTAAAGATGGGGAGGACCAATGTTATGCAAGATACTCCACACAAGTTAGGGCTGCAGCAGCCATAATTGGATTTGTATGACCTGCACAATGACTGACATGTCAATGACCCCCCAAAGTCTAGCATGGATCACAGGCAGTGGGATCCTCAGAGGCCAGGGATTAACAGTCATGGTAGTGTTCCCATACTAATGGGAAGCCCAAAAGGGCTCCCAGCAATGCCACTGAGTCCTTACATCTCACTAGGGTGGAAGACTCACAGGGAGGTTTGGCATTCACACAAAAGGATGCTCTAGGAGATGGGAAGGGGGATAGGGGAGGCAATGGGAGAAGAGGAGGGAGGAGGTGAAAGGAAGGGGAAAAGAGGGGAAGGGGGAAAGAGGGGAAGTGTGAAAGGGGGGCTGGGGAAGAGTGGAGGGAGGACCGGGCTACCTATAGAGCTTGTATGATTGGGGAAAAATAAAGGAATCGTTTCTACCTACCCTGTGTATCTTTACCGGGCTCAGGTACTTTTAAATATTAATCACCATGTGTGCATGTGCTTGTGCATATGTGCATGTGTGCGTGTTTGCATGTATGCATGTACTATGATACTACTGTGGAGCTCAGAGAAGCAACTGTATGGAGTTATTTTTCTTCCACCTTCACGTGCACTCTGGGGATCGAAGGGGTTTCCAGGTTTGTAAAATAAGCACCTGTTCCCATGGAGCTATCCATGGAGCAAAAGTACTAATCTTCAGAATTATCTTGAATTTATATATTATCCCGAAATATTTAAAATATTTTTGTAACATGCAAGTTTTTCTGTATACCGTATAACTAGTTTACATATAGGTATACATATATATGCACATGGTATTTGAGATATTATAAAAAAAATACCTTACTGGGGAAAGCACTGTGACATATTTTTCCCCCACTTAGGTTATTTTTGTAAAGTTTCTGTCCATGTTAACGATAAGCAGTAGCTTGCTTATTCTCACTGTTGTGTATTAATAATCATTATCAATATAATCAATATAATCACGTATTTATGTGCTCTCATCTTTTTAAAGAATTGGCTTGTTATTATCTCCTCAAAGTTTAGGATTATGTATAATTCTTTTAAAATTGTTTTGTGCATGGAGCAATTCTCTCCTCAATGGGGACCCCTTAAATGACCTCCAACCTTCACATCACGGGGGATAATGGTGGTCTGTGTCATCGTCAGCTCTGTGACATAGCTGTGAGACCCTTCTCCCTTCCTGAGATTTGCTTGTCCTTTCAGACCATCACCCCCTGCAATGTAATATCTGTCGCCTCTGACTTCAAGCTTCCTATTTCCCAATGAATTTTAGTATCCATTATCTTAGGTCTTTTCAGAAACATTGCTGCCTTTATTTTACAACTTTATTATTCACCTAAATGATGCTTTTGCTGTCTTGGCCTTGAATTGCATTGGTTCCTCCTCTTCATCGTATGTCAGCTCCTCACCTGAGTAGTGAATGTTCCCTTACCTTCTTACAGTCCTAGATGCACACATTTGGCCACCTCTGTCTGCCCCGCCCTCTTTCTGGCCCTCCCATCCCATGGCTACCACTGTGTCCTTCAAACACTGGGTGTGTGGGCCCATAATTCAAATTCCACCGTTGATGGTTTTAGCCATTTCTAGGCAGACACACTCCTTTCCTTTCTTTCTTTGATTACTGCCTTGGTAGAAATTGGAATCTGCTGAAGTTCAGTTCCCTCTCAATACTGGACCATTCTACTCAAGGAAAACCCAGGGCCATGCTTGTTGTAATTATGTTAAGTCCATCAATGTCAATATCAGTTGGTTCTTAATGTTGTCTGATAATCTTGTTCCCCTGTCTGGGTAGGGTTTTATTTTCCTACATGGCTACTTAGTAACATTTTATCTCAGTTCCATCACCTCACCAACCTTTCCTCCTCTTAGCTGCTGATCTGTTCCCTTTTTTGTTGGGGAAATAGAAGGCAGTAAAAGCAAATGCCCACAAGCTTCCTACCCATGCATTACCTGTGGGCATTTGTTCCCACAAACCTTATGCTCCATTCTGGCAACTGGAAGACTGTTCTGGTTTGGAAGTCGAAGTCACATACTGTGCACTCAATTCCTCTCTTTGGCTTTTCACTTTTGTGACAAACTTAAAAGGAGGAAGGATTTATGTTGGGTCAGTATTTCAGAGGTTCCAGTCTGTGGTCAGCTGTGACAAACAATGGCAGAACAGCATTGCTTAGCCCGTGATGGACAGGAAGTGCGGAGTGTGGCGGAACACTGCTGCTCAGCTCCTGAGGAGCAGGAAGTGCAGACAGACAGAGAAGAACTCTGCAAGGCGTACTTCCCACCAGACAGACCACCCCTGACCTACTTCAAGTTGGGCCCCCACCAAAGGTTTCCAGAGTCTGCTAAAATACCATTACTAACTGGAGAACCATTCTTTCTGCACACAAGCTTGTGAAGGACATTTCAAACAATAACACCCTTTCACATAAGCTTAAAATATGCAGACATTTTTCCCATTCTTCTTCCTAAGATAGACTTACACATACAAATGAAAATCTCTGAGTCTTCACCTCACTCCTTCCTTCTGTTGCTCTTCTGTGTCTTGGTTTCCGTTGGCTCAGGCCCCTGTTATGTCTCAGGATTGCTCTGTAGGCTTCTGCTTCTATCTGGTTCTGCTCCTACTTTCTAGGCTAGTGCTCATAGCAACCAGCAAACCCTATTGAAATGTTAATCAGGTCACCCCTGCTCAAAACTATGGCCCGATTCCGCAATGTATTCAGAGTAGAAATTGGTCTTCTGAAGTTTTACACTTCATAATTTTTTTTATTCTTGCATCCAGACTTCTGCCACTGACCTATACGCGATCCATTAAGCATATGGCATATACTCAGAACTCGGGTATTTTGTAGTTGCTTTTCCATTTGCTTGGAGTTCTTCACTGACCCACAAGGTTTTCTCCATCTCTTTAAAACAGATTTCTTTAAACTTTTCCTTAAAACATATTTCCAATGAATGTTTCCAGAAACACTTCATGTAGCAAATCCATGGTTTTCCCCATGTCACTTTCCTGATTTACTGTTTTCTATAACATTTATCATCAGACATACTATATAATTTATCTCCTTATTTTACTTATTGCCTGGCTCCTGTAACACCACGATTTTTATCTGTCTTCTTTTCTGCAGTAGCTGCAATAGGTGTTGAACAAATACTTGCTAAGTACCTCATTTTTTAAAATAAAAACTCATAGTAAATCAAATTATTTTTCTATCATTTAGGATCTTTAAAAAGAATCATGCTTGCAACTTTTTGTTGTTTTGGAAAGAAACTAACTTGAGCATAGATCTTTTATTTAGTAACACACATAAAATTTTAATTGCTTCACAAATTTTTCTAATAGTTTTATCTATCATTTTCCATGTAGAAATGTCATCTTAAAATAATGACAAAAAAGTTTTTCTTTTTTCTTTTTTATTTCTTTGTAATTTTATTTTATTGACAGTTTAATACATGTATACAATGAATTCAGATTCTTTCATTCAGTGTCACTAGACCCCAATCCCTTTTCTCATTGAAGGGTATTCCTTCTCTCATTGAAAAATTTTTTTCTAGCTAGTCTCCTTCTTCCTACTTTCTCTCTCTCTCTCTCTCTCTCTCTCTCTTCTGTGTGTGTGTGTGTGTGTGTGTGTGTGTGTGTGCACGCGCGCAGGGTGTCCCACTGTGTTTCCACAGGCTTGCTTGGATTGGTGTGTTTCCCATTGCTAGCATTAACTCTTAATAGTACCTCAGGGAGCTGCGTAGTGCTTCATAAAGTCTTTCCCTTCTATCGTGAAATGTTGACGATTCAAATCTTGTACAGGTCTTAGAGAAGTAAATATAGCTGTCTGCTGTGTCAAACATTCCTCTCTATTTGACAACATTTCTCCCTACTCTGTCTTACTTTCTTACTATCCACTCTTCTGTGATATTTCTTGAGTCTTGGAATAAGGATTGATTTAGATGTCTTGTTTAGGGCTCCATTATTTGCATATTCTTTGCACTTTGAACAGTTGTGCTTATTTGTATTAAGCACCTTACATCATACAAATATGTTTCTTGGTTGAGGGCTGAAAGCACTTATCTATGAGTATGATGATAAATATTTAGAAGGCAGTTTGATATCATGTCCACATGGCAAAATAGTAGCTTCTTCCCCCTAGAACCTATGACTCTCTCTCTTTCTTTCTCTCTTTTTCCTCTTTCCTTTTCTCATTTTTCTCCTTTTCTTCCTCCTTTATATTATTCTTTTTTTTCTCTTTTTTCTGATATTTGCTTTTAACTTTGTGTGTGATGTATTTGCAAACAGTGTGATCACATCGTAAAGGAGAAATAATAGTGAAAATTTGAACTTAATTTTAAGGGTGTGATTTTCAGATTTGAAAATTATGATTTGAAATATCCATGTTTAGTATATGTTTCTATGAATTTAGGGGAGTTTTCCTTTATTCTTAGTTTTGTAAGTTCTTTGCTAAATATCAAAGTGATTTTAAATAATTTTTTCCTGCAGATACCAAGATTGCTATATAGTATTTTAAAATGCTAAATCCTTAAAATTGATAGTTTTATCTGCACTAATCCTAATGGTAAATATGACAAATTCAGCTTGTTTAAAATGTATTACTTTTAAAAAGACATATCTCTCTGTGGGTTAGAATGTCTCATAACACTTGTGTTTATTTCCGTGAAGAATGTCCCTAAACCCAGCCCAGCTTCTTGGTTTCGGCTTCAATTTTGCTAGCTTCCAACTGTAAGTTGGGAAGCACATTTTTTTCTTTTATATTTTTTGGTGTGTTTGCAAAATGTTTGAATTATCACTTCCTTTTAACTGTGTATCACCTTCAGTGTATCAGGAAGTAGAGAATTTACTTGAAACTGTTGTAACAATAATCCAACTTCTACAAAGGCATGACAAGTTAGTAGTTGTATTTTTTGTCACCTTTGTGAGTGACATATATAAGCAAATTTTTAAGTTCACTATATTAACAGACAAAATTCTTTGTACGATTGCCTATAGCTATGTCAGATGTACATTTTATTAACAACTTTATCATCATACCTTTATCTTTTGCTATCAGTCCTTCTGTGGAACTTTTTGTTGATCTATTACACTTTTTTTTCCCTATTCTTTCAGTTTCTATTTTAATACACATAATTTCTTTTAAAGCCATCTTTATACTTTCTTTGAGTTGTTTTAGGTTTGATGCTTAACTAGCTACTCTTTGTCATTTTTTCATAAAGAACAGAACATTAAAGTATAAAATTTCCTTGTGAGAACTTATATGTAACATTTTTATTATTACTTGATTCTACATATTTTCTAACTTTATTATAACTTCTATTTTAACTTAGTACTTATCTAGAACTACGCTCTCCAAGTAGAAACACAATGTGATTTCATAGACAGATAAAAAAATTTAATCACGCCAATAGAAAGTAAAAATAAAGCAATGAAAACTGTTTTAAAAACACGCTTAAGTGAATCTAACATGTCTAAAACATTATTTAAAAATTAAGTAAAAATTATCATTACTAAAGTTATAACTAAAAAAGTAATAATCATTAGTCAGTACAGAACTATTAATATAATATTATATGTCCTTCATTCTCTCAAAGTTTCTAAAAATGTGGTATATTTTATATTTAAAATACATTCAATTTTGACACCAATACTTTATTATGTGTTTGAATATAATAACATTTATATTTGGAAGGTATATTCACATACTGAATTGTTCCATATATACTTAAAAGCATAATTACTGAGCTTCAAAGTACAGAAACACTACCTATGGTTTCACCTGTTCCTAATGAAGTTTAAACAGCAAAAATATACATCAGGATAAAGGGGAATTGTACCTAGTGAGTGACTGATCTTGCAAATTCTTTGTCTTCCCCCCTTTCAATCTTGATCTCAGAAATGAGTCTACTCTATTTTGTTGTATGATCACAATTTACATTTACTCTATTACTATGCAGTCATTTGAATTTATTAACTTATTTTCACAATTTGGTTAGAAGGAATTTGGACTTGATAAGCCATATCATATTGATGATATAAAAACATCATGAACTAAGGGACAAGCAAGGACTGGCTTAAATGTAGTGGTGACACACATTACTGTCCTGGTCTGTTCGCTAAATCTTGCAAGGATCCATAGCTTCACTTAAATACATTGGTAGTCTTTCACTACCTTTGCTGTGGATGACATCTTTGCTGAAGCTACCTGATTAAGTATAGTGAAAATACACTTTCTGCCCTTGTCCCTGTTCTGTATCTTAAACTGCAAGCAAATTTTTTGGACAAGAAACTCAGGCAGAGTTGCAAAACTTCCTATTCAGAAGCTTCTCTTTAGAGTTGCAGAAATGAGGCAGCAAAACATGTTCATCAGAAAAGTAGACCAACATGGAACACAACATGAACTTACGCGGATTTGAGCTCATGGTGAAATATTAGTACTAATAAAGGCAATCATTGGGATTATGGACCAAAGATTCTTCTATGTGTAGTAATATAGTACACACTCTTTGAAAGACAATTATTAGCTTATATTTCTACATAAAATAAATGTGAAAACCTGAAATACTAAAATTGTCTCATAAAATAACAGACATTTAGTCAGGAAGGTAGTCTTAGAAAATTCCACAATAAAACGGAAGTGGTTTACACAAAAATATATTGCTGGGGGAGGCAAGAAAATATATGTTATCTCCAGGAGAAGGCAATCTCTTTTACTTTTACCATTTTCATGGTATGGGTGTGTGTCAAGTATGTGCATATATCTTTCTCTGGGAGACACTTTGATCAATGCTATGACTCAACTGATTGTTAATTACTGAGTAAAATTCTTATAATATACCAACACCTATGTGTTCTCATTTCATGGTTTGTTTATTACAAAGGATATCACGTGGAATGGAATGTCCAGGAACTGCTCCCTACTGGGCTATCCAGCCTCCGGGAACAACTCCTGGCCAACTGACTACTGTCGACCATAAATGCTGACAATCAAGTGCTCAGTGTTCCCTTGTTACTATGAAAAAAATAGCAGTAGTATCCCTGATCTGCCACAGTGCATATTTCAGAAATACATTTCTCTCCTGCTTTGTGGTGAAAGGTTATTCATCAAAATAGAAGATGGATTTCTGATGGGATTAAGGCAGTAAGCTTTACAGGAAGGTGTGAATTCCTCCAGAGAGCAGTTCTATTTGAGAGAAGGGAGGTTGTGGGAAGCATCGTGGAATAGTTAAATAAATTGAATCTAGACATGACTGTGACTCATAGAGGCTATATAGTACATGGGAGTCAATATTTTTGAGTGCAAAAATGAATATCTTCAATGTGCTCGGGCTATTAATACATGTAAATAAAAAACTAGCATGGTAGACTTAACAACCCTGGTCCACATAATAGGAAAAGGCTCTATAGGAGCAGAAGATCTATTTGGACATTTTGTAACGAGCTGAATTTCCTCTTACTGAGGAACACTGTTCTGAGTGAAAAATATTTTTGACTAGATTATTAACTAGAATAAGCAGATTGGAACTTTCTTGTTTTAGGGGGAAGGTAAGGGATAGGAATTGTTCTGCAAATTGTAGATGAAATGTAGAGAAGACTCAAATTAACTCTACATTACACTAGGACTCAGTTTTCTGGAAATAGTTTGTATCAGCTAGCTACTGTCTCATAATTCTTTGTTTGTTCCTAGAGACCAAATTAGCCACTGACGATGACCTTTCACCTAATTTTGAAGTGTAAATGTGCAAGGAAATACCGTGGAGATCTTTAGGACCCTCAAACTTGTGAGTTCCAAAACTGGTGAATTTTAGAAATAACCTAAAGGAAGCAAAGTCGGATGGTTTAGCTTTTCCAACTCTGTTATGCTCCTGGAGTGGAGTTGTAGCTAAGACCATACAATAGAAACCAGTCTTGGTATAAGTCTATGAATTTAACATATCAATAAGTTTTGTCTCCAGAAATATGCTAATCACGATAACTGTAAACATATCTATGCATAACAAAAC
The DNA here is from genome assembly GCA_023101885.1 of Typhlomys cinereus. Taxonomy (NCBI): domain Eukaryota; kingdom Metazoa; phylum Chordata; class Mammalia; order Rodentia; family Platacanthomyidae; genus Typhlomys; species Typhlomys cinereus. The sequence goes on along the minus strand of JALPQD010000411.1, from coordinate 668,766 downwards.
TTGGTATATGGATAAGAGCCAACTTGTTGATAAGAAACTGACAATTGGTTATAAAATTAAATCTTCCTATGATTCACTGTGACATGGTGAATCACTAACATTGCTGTAAATTTATATATAGATAGATGACAGCGTTGATCGTGACAATCAGACTGGTGAGCTGAGCTGAAATTTCCTTAGGATGACTGATGGAAGGAAAGACTGGATTAACACCATTAGTAGTTAATAGTTCTGAATTTTTCGTAAGATAATACTAGGAGATTAACTGAGGAATTTCATAATCAGGTTCATATAAAATATAGTGTGAATGAATTTCTTTTCTCTCTTTTCTCTTTTTTCCATTGTGTGTGTGTGCGTGTGTGTGTGTGTGTGTGTGTGTGTGTGTGTGTGTGCATGTGCACACATGGGGATAAATATTCATATGTTCACATGAGTAGGCATGTTTGCATAGGCCCCAGGTTGATGCTGGGAATCTTCCTCTATTGCTGTTCCACCTTGTTTGTCACAGTAGAGTCTCTCAATCAAACCCAGAGCCCACTGACAGGCTAGTTTTGTTCCTCTGCTTGATCTGCAGATCCTCTGTCTCTACCTTTCAAGGCTAGAATTACAGACAGAATGTCATGCCCTCCAAGCATTAGTGTGGGTTCTCAGGATCCAAATTCTAGTCCTCTTTTTTACAGCAGACACTTTAACTGCTGAACATCTTCCAAGCCCCATTTTTAGTTTCATTGAGACAAACTCTCATGTAATACGCAGGCTGGTCTGGAACTCACTACGTAGCCAAGAATGACATTGAGTCTCTGTTCATTTCTCAAGTGCTGATGTTACAGGCATGTCCCACTGCATTCTGCTTTCAGTTGATTCTTTGAATCTACTCTTTGCTCACTCTGAGTCCTTCAAGTGCTAGGCACATGCACACTGCCATTAATGTATCAGCTTTGTGAATGCCATTGTATAGATGCTCATATAAGCATGAACATTTTGCTGTAAGGAAGCTTCAGTCAAGAGCCAGGGTGATATATGATTAAGGACCTGGATTCAAACTTTGAGCTTTTGAAAGAATAGGACTGGCCCTTGACCACTCCTGGGAGTTGCTCTCTGGTAACTTTGTGACTTTGTATGCCTTGGGCTTTGGGCCATGGCATATGGTTATGAAACTTCATCTTGTCATGGCACTGGTGATTGCATTGAGGTCCATGGACAGCTCAGAACTTAAATTTTCCATTTGGAAATTCTTAATTACATGTGCAAAGTATCTCTGCACGGCAAGGCAACACATTACAGTATCTGTTCATGTTGTAATTCACCATGGCAGTGTCTGTGCATGAGTGTGAGGACACACAGTGGAAGGCCAGTATTCTATCAAACCGAGCAAAGTAGGCAGTTTAAGAAAAACTACCAGGCACCTCTGAACAGTGATATTCAAAGAAACCTTCACATCAGGAAGTCTCAGAGAGGGTGGGGTTGTGTGGAAGGGGAACATTCATCTTATCTCACCGGGCCAGATCTTAATTCTATCATTTGCTATTCGGAGAGTTGGACCAAGGTACCAGAGACGATAGAATCCCAGTTTATGTGTGTATCATATAACAGAATTTTAAATGCTGATAATTTGTTAGGTTTAAATATACTCCACAGAGGGGTTGGAAAGATGCATCAGTAGATAAAGACACTTGCTGTCAAGCCGGATCACCTGGGTTTGGACTCTGGAACCTGTGTGTGTGGTGGGAGGAGAGAACAGACACCCACAAATTGCTCTTTGACCTCTGCATGCATTCCGTGGCAGGTGCAGACCTCCCACAAGATTAAACAAGCAAGATGAAAAATCCTCTGTGCAAAGCATCTGTGTTTGTGAGACTATATCAACCACCTGGAACCAGGCCAGTGTAATCTCTCCCCATCCTAAAGCTCAGGATCACAGGGTGACAGGCACTAGGATCCTTAGAAGCAAGGGATTGACAGCCACAATAGTGTTCCTATACTAAAGGGGAACACAAAAAAGAGCTCTAGGCAACGCTACTGAGTCCTTGCACCTCATCAGAGAGGAGGACCCAAGGGAAGTTTGACATGCACACTAAAGGATCCTCCAGGAATGGGGGGGGGGACAATGGGAGAAAAAAAGGGAGGGGGGGGAAAAGAAGGGGAAAGGGGGGAGGGAGCCAGGGGATCCAGGAAGAGGTGGAGGGAGGGAGGGGAATGGGGTACCTATCAAGTTTGTACCAGTGGGGGAAAAAAGCATCTCTGTTTGCCATGTAACTGCTTAAAGAAAGTAGGGAGGAAAGTCTTATTCTCCCATAGTTTTGGATTGGTTTCCAAGCCAGAAAAATAAAATACCAGAGCAATAAAAAGAATGTTAGGAAATGTCTCTGAATTTAATCTTTATGATTGCTATCTAAGTGATTGTATTTTCAATGGATGGTCTCAAGAATTTAGAAGATAAAAAAAATTCATCCAAAGCCAGAGAAGGTCGGGAGAGGGGAATCAGGCCTTTTCTCTAAAATGTTTCCTTCCTTTAAAATTTAAAATGGTCCGTTAGCTGAGGTCCTAATGCTCCCCCTGAATGGAAGGCTTGGGCAGGGGAGAAGTTCTTCTAGTGCTGGCATTTGGCAGCTTTTTGCATCTCTCAGTGTTTGATGGACGGCATAGGCTGTGGGAAGCAGAGGCAGTTCAGTCTCCCAATTCCCATACCTGGTCCTCCTGAGCCTCTTGGCCCTATGTGTGGAGAATGGCTGCAGTACAGAAGCAAAGTCATATCATAAACAGATCCTGGACTGGCAATACCAGCGTGAGGATGTGACCTTGAACAAAGCTGCCTGCATTAAAATCAACTAGAATGTGAATATGGACAAAACAGTCTTGTTTTTCCAAGATAAGAGTTGCTTATACTTGATTTTGACCTTCCTTTAGAGTACATTGTATGCTGCACAGAAATTCACATACTTCTCATTCCATGTCCTTGCCAGCTGCTGATGCAGTATTATTTAATTGCCTATAGAATAAACGTGCCTAGAGCAACCAGCTGTTACTAGACCTCCATGTGCGCTAGCAGACCACCTGATCCCAGCTTTTCTGTATGTACCTTTGTTTTGTTTTCTCATTCTTGTGGCACCCCAACAAAGCAAAGCTGCATGGGCCATGACACCTGTCATGGTTAAGCACAGGTGTCAACTTGACAGTTGAGGGTTTGAGCTCTGGGTACATTTGTAGAGAATTAGGGGTTGGGTTAAGTTCAGAGCAAACCTGCAGGAGATTGTCTAGCTGATGGGGAAGGTCCAGTTCAGAGTAGGTGGGACTAGGCCCTGGAATAAAATACAGAGAGCAGATTGATAAAATTAGCATCCTTGTGTACACTTGGCCAGACATGCTGGTCTGGCAAGTAAGGATTGTCCTTCTCTCAGCTGTTATGTAGAGATAGTGGCTAGTTTCCCCTGCCCTGGTGTTGGTGCGTGCTCTCCCGTCAAGATGGGCTATGAACTGTACCTGGACTATCATAAGAGAATAAACCCCTTGTTCCCTTAAACCATTTGATGGTGATTTATTAGCAACCCTGCAGATGAACTGCAACATCCCCTAAGGACTTGCCAGGTCTCTGGAACTCTTCCAGTGACTAAGGCTACAGATGCTCTTTGCGGCCATCTATCTTTCTTCAGCCTCCTCTCTCTAACTTCTGACTTCTCTGCTTCTGCCGTCCATCTTGTTCCTTCTCTGGCTGCTCGGACTGTTTGCCTGTCTCTGGCTATAGCCACTGTCCTGGCTGACGTCCACCATAGGTGGCTACCACTGTTCCTCTATTTACTGCAGCCGCTTCTGTTGCATTTGGCCACCAGCCTTGCAGCCATCAGCTCAGCCGGTCGTTCTGCTGGTTTTGCAGTGCAGCCTGCCCGTCACCATGCTTTGCCTGGTCTTCAGAAGTCCAGCTGCTCTGCTGCTTTTGCCCTGCACGCGATGGCCACTCGCTCTCCTGCTCTGTCTGCTGCCAATCGGCTTTTTTTTCTCTTTGTTACTAGATCAGTCTGCTCTGCCAAAAGCAGGCAAGAAAAGACTGTTTGAGGCAAGTCTTTCCTTGGGTTTCATGTTAAAATACCAGTGGAGACAGCACAGGAGGTGTCTTCCGGGTAACTCAGCCCATAAACCAAATACCCCACTCGCATTGCTGGAGACTTGTTTGCTCCAGGCATAGCAAGCACGTCTTTACGGTAGACGTGGTGCTGTGTCTTTTGTGCCAGTCCCCGTAGGTCTTGTGCTGGGCTTTCAGAGACATGACCTCTCTCTGTCTGGATGAAAATGCTTCAGGGAAAACTGCTCGAAACACTTGCGGGCTAGAGAAGCACTCCTGGGAGCCAGAGCAATCAGCTGCTTTCACGAAACATCTGTGGAGTGTTCAAAGTGGCATAGGAGTGTCTTGTGACTGCTTGATCGATGTGTCTTTTTTTAAATTTTACCTAGTTATTCAAGCTCAATGAATAGGTATCTTTGCACCTACCCTTCCTTCCTCCCTTCCTTTATTTCCCCCCATCCCTCCCTTTCCTCCCCTTTCTCCTCCCTCCTTCCTTTCTCTTGGTGTTTCCCACCTGCTTCCTCCCACCCTCCTGTCCATCAGCTCATATGGGCTCTGAAGTTCCCTTCCAATCATCTACTCTATGGGGGTTCAGAACTCTGTGGCATGCCTTAGGACCTCTTCTGCCACCCACTAATATGGGAATTTCCCTATATCTGTCTAACCCCTTACCTCTAAGGATCCTACCCCTGAGATTCTCACCAGTCTATGGGGGCTTGTTGACATGTCAGTCATTGTGCTGGTCTGGTAAGAATTGACCATCTTTTTGATCAAGATTGCCAGAGCAGCAAAGGAGATTCCAGCAGTTTCTAATTAGAAAACGAAATCTCCATCCCCCAACATTTTTACATGTTCACAAGACACTGAAAGGAGTGCTTACACTAAGAACTTTAAGCATTTATCATTAGCACTGATGATGATTTCAACATTGTGTCTGCTAGCACACTGGGGAGAGATAGGTTCCTCTTGTCTGTCTCATCATTAGTTGCCATGCCAACAATTGTTCTCAGATGCTTCATGTGGGCATTTCTCAACAATTCTGCTTTGTCACACATCAGAGGTGTAGTAGAAATTCATGGGGTTGTAGGCAAGCCTTCAAAGAACAAAGATTTTGGGAAAGTTGGAGTCTTTCTTTGTTTTGTGTTCCTATACTCAAACACATGAAGGCAGAGACTTTATGAGGGAAACAGGTTATTTGGCTTATGGAAAGTATCACCGGCATATTTAGCAAGGGCTCTTCTTGCTGTGCTGTGGAGTAACAGTGAAATAGTTGGTTCTCTTATCTCCAACTGGGTTATTTTTCTTTTTTTAACTTTATTTATTTATTTTGCGTGTGTGTGTGTGTGTGTGTGTGTGTGTGTGTGTGTGATCAGAAGGCACAGTATGTCCTTGAGGAGGACCAAGGGTGACTCTGAGAATCATGTTGGATGCTTCGACCTCCTTTTTGCTTCACTCTGGGATTTTCCCAGGCACCTCCCGCCAGGCCTAGAAGTGCAGGCTGCTGACTGGTGTCTTTTTATATGGGAACCTGGGATCCAAACTCAGGACCTTCAGCTTGCGAGGCAGAGTCTTAATCATAAAGTGGGTAGAGAGGAAAGGGTAATGGAACGTTGTTAACATGGTGGAACAATAGGATGACAAGTTGCCACATGGGAGAAAGGTTGGTTACCATGTGGAAGTGGTAGTATTAGTAGAACAGGGAGTTTTGAACTCGTGATAGCTAAAGGATGCTAGCCAAATACTTGCTACCAGTCTTACCAATTTCGGGGGTATCATGGCTCAGAGAAAGTGGCACAGCCCAGAGAAAGTGTCATAGCTCTGTGCTCCCCAGCGAGGTCTCAAGATGCGGAGGGACAGTCATCAGAAGCTGTGTGTCTCAGAGACAAGTCCATCTCTGTCAGTCCGGAAAGCAAGAACAGTCTTCTCTCTCCCTTCTTCTTTTTTTTTTTTTGTTTATTTATTTATTTATTTATTGAGAGAGAGAGCACATATACATTCATGACATGTCACAGAGTTGGAGGTCAGAGGAAAACTTTCAGACATCACTTCTCTTTCTGCCATGAGGTTCTTCCAGGGTTTGAACTCAGATCACCAGATCACCAGGTTTGCCAGCAGGGGCCTTACTGACTGAGCTATCTCATCAATTCCAATTACTTCACTAGTTTTCTTTTTTTTTTATTAAAAATTTAATTATACATTTTAAAATTTTTTACCAGTTCCCTCCCTCCCCCTCCTCCCCCCGAACCCCTCCTCTCCCTCCCCTTCCCCCAGTGCCTCCCCTCCAATTCCCAGAGAGTCCTTTATTGTGTACGCCTAACTCTCCACTGGGTCCTCCTCTCCGATGACATATAAGGACCCAGTGGCATTTCCATAAGCCCTTTCTCTTGTTCCCCTTAAGCATAAGATCACTACTATGGCTGTCATCCCTTGCCTCCAGGGGTCTCGGTGCCCTTAACAGATGCTAGACTTTATGAGGGCAACAGTGCGCTGAGACATTGCGCAGGGCATGCAAAGTCCCATTATGATTGCGTTGGCCCCAACTATTGTTGAGATCTTGCAAATCGTTGCTCCTCCCATCCTTTTGCTCTTACAATCTACCGCCCCCCTCTTCTGCAAATGTCCCTGAGCTCCAGGATGGGAGAGAATAGGCTGGCCTAGTTCTATGTGATTGATATAGAGTCTCTGAAGTTCTGGATTGTGGTTTGTTTGATTTTCTTTTGCAGTTTTGCTGCTCCTGCAATTCCCTTCACTCCATTCTGCTGGGCACTGTATGTCACCCACCCCTGGCCAGAGACAAAAGCTGTTAAACTGGAGTCTTGTGTAATAGCACATTCAAGGGTAGATGTAATAAGAGTAGGAAACCTCACTGAGGGAGGGGTCCATCACCCATTTGCAAAATGATTACTTTTTATCTGCTAGACTATATGCCCTCCCCTTCTGGTGAGATCAGGAAGAACGTCCTGTGAACAGCAGAGAAAATAGGCCTCCATAAGGTCTGCAAGTAAGTAATGAGAAACCTGGTTAAGTTCTCTCCCTTCTTCTATGAGTCTGCTTCTCAGGGCTGTTTTCTTTTCTCTCTCCCTTTTTATAGATGCAGGTGGGACAAAATCAGTGGAGTGCATGCAAACAAGGTGTAAAATGTGGGGACCTAGTCAGCAGAGAGCTGTCACACCTAGAGGAGGGGAGTTAAAAAACGTGTTCCTATGGGAGCATCTCAGTTTCCAATTAATTGCTGGGCAGGTGGGAAGCAGATACTGTCAGAGGGGCGCATTGCACAGGCTGCACGGAAGACCTTCTGTCTGCTTCTTTTTTTTAATATTTTATTTATTTATTTACTGTGTGTGTATGTGTGTATCAGAGGGCACATGTGTTCCTGTGGAGGACTAAGGGTGACTTCGGAAATCATCCTGGATTGCTTCTTCCTCCTTTTTGCTTTGCTCTGGGATTTCCCAGGCTCTGCCCACCAGAGCCTGAAGTGCAGGCTGCTGTGGTTTCTTCCTGGTGTTTTTAATGTGGGACCTGGATCCGAACTCAGGACCTTCTGTTTGGGAGGCAGAGTCTTAACCCCTGAGCCATCTTTCCAGCCCTGGGTCTTGCAGCAGCATTTCAATGACCTTGGAGTTTCGAGCTCTTCTGACTGCTGTCAAAAGCTTTCCGGCCGCTGACAGATCATGGATGCATTCCCTGCTGCTGGTGCAGGAGCCGCTGCTGGTGCAGGAGCCGCAGCTGTCAGAGCTTCCTGTTTGCACAACAAGCACTCTAGGTAATTTCCAGAGGCTTCTTTCCTCCTTGGCGCCTCAGTGATCACTCTGGCCCCCTCCACTTGGGTCAACAGTGTGGAAAGAGAAATGGCCATATGCAGAAGGGGCCTAGTGTAGGGGGTAGCTTTGTGTAGTGACTGCTTGTCCCAGAGCTAGCCTGGTTCTGGAAGAACAACCTAAATACCTTGTGCATGTCTCTTCTGCTATCTGCCCATGTTCCGTGAGGATCTAACTCCTAAAGGGGTGCATCTTTCTATTTTAGGTGTCAGGCTTCCACAGGTGGACTTTTGAGGGTGGACAAAGTCAACTCCTGTGTATATCATAGTAAGGCAACTGTTAGAATACAGGTTGCTTTAAATCTGCATTACCAGTCAGACAGAAAACCAACCAATCAATCACCACCCACCCACCCAGAGCCAGTGAAATGGTTCAGTGGATAAGGTATTTGCAGCATAAACCTGGCAACCTGAGTTCAATCTCTGGAAGCTACATTAGAAAGAACAAGCTCCTAAGTGATTCTCTGACACCCACAAGACTCCTATCTTTCCTGAGATCCACACGTGTACCATGGCATGCACAGGAACACTCATGCACAGGTATGAAAAATGTGCACGCACAGACACAAAGCAATACAATTTAAAAACAACAACAGCCAAAAGCCAAACAAATTAGATAAAATACAATAAACCAACCATAACAGACACTTTTTTTCCAGCACTCTTGTTACTGGTAAGTATGATAATCCCTTCCTCCCATGCTTCCTCTCCTCCAGCAGGAGGCCTGGAGCCTTTCAGGAAGCACTGATAAGGTGAGCAGCAGAGGCCTCTGCCCTCCATTCTGTCTGCTTTCTGACACCCAACTGAGCAGAGCCTTTCTGGTCAACATCTCTGCCTCTCTTTCGCTTCCTCTCAGTGCTGGGTGTTGTATGCACCAAGCATTTATGGTGGTTGGTCATTAGTAGGCTTTTACTATTGATTTTTTTGTTTGTTTTTCTTTGTTGTGCTTTTCCTTTGAAAGCTCCATTCTGCACTCTGGCATTGAAAGGAGCTGGGCCTGAATAGAAACGACACAATCTTCCCCCTTTCTTCTGGCTTTGTGGAAAGTCAGCATTAGAATAAGCAGTGACCATCTTCTGTGGCTAAAAATGACTTTTTGAAACTCCTGGCTATGCTCAGAGGGCTGAAACAAGAGCCGCATGTGAGGATGGGGCCATTAGTCAGGGAGCAGGGCCGGTCCTGAAGGCAGAATTTTAGTCTTTGTTTATTCCTGTTTGCTGCCAACTGTGAGTTGCAAATTGGATAGAAATTTCTTAACCTTTGGCCAGCAGCATTCAATTTCATGCTGTCTAATTTATATGTAAACAAAGTGACACATTTGACTTCATTATATTTCCTTTTATTTTTTTCCTTCCTATTTTGGAGAAAATTCTTCAACTCGTGATTCCCTTAATTCTGTTTAACTCCTGAATTCCTGGAACATTTTAATCCAGCAACACCTGGGAAATGTCTGACTATAACAGCCACCACTTACCTGCCCTATACATGGAGCGTGACCTCATAACCACACTGCTTTTCAGGGCCAAAACCAAATGAAAGTCTCACGACCTGGAGCCAGAGATCATACTACATTTGGAAAATAATTGGCAGCAAACCTCATTTTCTTTAAATTTAGATGAGAAATGTAGGAAAGATTTAAATGAGGGTGGACTTGATTCTGAGTTCCATCTTTACCTACAGTTCTCTCCCAATAGAATAGGAAGATACATCCATTTCCATCTGATAAGATGGAAACTTACATTTTTTAAAAAGAGTAGTAATACAGCTAAGCACTTTATTGTCTGCAGTTCCAGCACTCTGAAAGCTAAAACAGAAAGATTTCAAGTTCAACTGTCTGGGAGGAGAGAGAGAGAGAGAGAGAGAGAGAAGAGAGAGAGAGAGAGAGAGAGAGAGAGAGAGAGAGAGAGAGAGAGAGCATATGAATTTTTAAAATTTGCTGGATGTGGTATCCCACACCTGTGATTCCAGAATTTGGGAGAGAGGGTTAAGAAAATCATTAGGAGCTTAAAGTCATCCTCAACTACATAGTAAGTTCAAAGCCATCCTAAACATTCTGAGCTCTATGAGTCCCTGCCTCATAAAACTGGAAATGGGGGCTGAGGAAATGGTTCAGAGGTTAAAAGTGCTTATGATGCAAGCAAGGAGACCAAAGCTCCAGAACTCATGTCAACGCCAGGTGTAATGGTTACTCTTTTCTGTTGCTGTGAGAGGACACCCAAAGTCAAAAAACTTGAAGGACAAAGGGAGATTTATTCAGCTTATGGTTCCAGAGGAGAAATACAGTCTTTCATGGCAGAGGCGGCATGGCTGGTGGTGGAAGCTGAGTCAGACTAAGTCACTTCGAACAATATGGAGGCTGAGAGCAGCCAGACTTCTTGCTGCAAAGGCAGACTTCTCCAGCAGGTAGGGTGGGACTAATCCACCTTAAGACCCACCCCCTGTGACCACCTTCCTCCAGCAAGGCTCTACCTCTCAAAGGTTCACTGACCTTCCCAAACACTGTGGGAGACACATTTCCCACCATGATCGTAGGCAAGACTGTCTGTTATTCCAGCTTTGGAGGGTGGAGACTGGGATACCCCAGGTCATGGTGACCAGTGAGACTAGCCTATCAATGAGCTCTGTATTCGATTAGAGGCCTTGTCTCAAAAGAAGGTGATAGAAGAGTGATCGCATGATTCCTGGTATCTAGTACTCTGGGCTTCGGCACGGCCTCCACATGTGCACCCATGATACGCAAACATGTGTACCTGCATGCACTTGCTCCCCCTCACGTATAGGAAAATGGGAAAAAAGGAAACAGCAAATCAGCCCCCCAATTTTTAGCTTATAATTTTACTCTTGTCTTACAACTCTGTTCTCAGGAGAAAAAAAAAAAATCCTTCCCCCATCAAGCTGAGCACAACTCTGGAATCCTCTGTTCCAGTTGTTGCATTCATTTTCTCGGGCTGCTATAACTAATTGCCACATACAAAGTGGTTTAAAACAACAGAAATTCATCCTGTTACATTTCTGGAGGCGCCGGAAGTCTTGTGGGAATCTGAACAGGAGATTTTCAGAGCTTTGTGTCATCTAAAGTCTCCTTAGGATTCCCTGCCACTCTTGCATGTCTTATCTGGGGCTTCTGGTTGTTACCAGCCGTCTTTAACACATCTTGACTGGCAAATGCATTGCCCGCACGTAGCACTCTCTTTTGAGTATCTCACGGACATCTGTCAGCACATTTAGCCCTAATCCCTGATTCCACTTGGCCTCATTCCAGTCAATTACAGGCACATGGTAGACCCTATTTCCATTTAAGGTCACATTCTCGGGTTTTGAGTGGACATGAACTGTGGAGATGAGATTTAATCCTTACTGAAGTTAAACCACTATAGTGACTGGTTACTGTGGCAATTGACGTATATGTGATCCAGATATGGACATTTCTGTCAGTGTTTGCAAGTTCTATTGTCTAAACCTCTGAACTTGTTGACATTTTGAGAATAGACTCTCCTTTTTAAAGAGTTCAGATGTTTTCCTTTGGTCAAATGAGGAAAGTTTTCAGGTCTCTCACTGTACTGGACTTGTTTGGCTAAAATGGATAGTTCTAGAATGCATGAGGAGGTTCCTGCCAGGGGCAGAACAAAGATATACATGCTCCCCCCACCCCCTCTGAGAATTCACAGCCACACTTGTATAATTATTTTCTGGAAATACTTCTTGCCTAAGCTTTGCAATACAATCAAATATTTAGAAGTTAAATATAGGATCTGATGTACACTTCTGAGATTTGATGAAAAATCCATCCAACTGAAGTGGGATAGCTACTCTCTGTCTTTTATACTAGACAGACTGTCTGAGCACTATGAAACATTTTACTGATGCTAATATAGAGCTATTAAATTTGCTCATTTAGAAAATACAACCTCGAGTGATCCATTAGTGTTGCTCCTTGTCTGTTACATTTAACCCAGTTTAGCAGCATGGGGTGCATTCTGGGAAAGGAGAAAGGAGCAAGAGCTGATTAGAGTCACTGAACCAATTTCTTTCCAGATTTCTTAACTTAGCCTCTTGCTTTTAATTAGCCTATCAGTCTCTTTTCTGAACAAATGTAGACAGTAATAATGGAAAATTTATATGAGAAAGCTTATATGAGTAAAATTTATGTGAATCCTGAGCTGTTGCTTGGATGCGTGGATGGTCCAGAATCCTAGGCAACGTGCTAGCGTGAACTTGGGGAGAAAGTACTGGAAGTCGGAGGAGCAGTGACTAACAGGGAGTGGTAAGTGGGTTTAGCTCCTTCTTCCCCCATGGACAGCTGAAACTTGATGCACAGAAGCCTTAAGCACCCCAGAGGGACACGCCAAGACAACTACAGTTACCCACGTCTATTTGTTTAAGAAGCAGTTTGTATTGTGTCCTGATAGCCACTGTTTCGACACATCTGCTAAATTTATTCAGCTGTCCGTGGGTTCTCCACAGGCAGTGGGGTAAATGGTCACAGGGTAATGGGGTAAGTGGTACAGATAAAAATTGCAGCAGTAGTTTATTCTATTGTAAAGAGGAAGCATCATGAGTAAGAATTTGTTGATTCCTTGGTTATCAATTACTTAACCCAGCTAAGGTTATTCTTGAGTTTTGAAACAAATTGCAAATTTCCAGATTTCCAGTTTACCATATTTTTGAATTCTTTTTATTAGTCATTATTAGTCAATAGATTAACCCACTGAATTTAGTAGATGGACTAGGAAACTGAAATATAAATTAATGAGTGCAGTCCTTCATCAGCCTCTGCAGTTTTCATCCGCATGATATCTGTATAATGTGAAAGTGGCATCAAATGATTAGAAGAATTATGTCCTTTGAAGAGATTTATTAAATTTGTAATTATTTTGCTCATAATGTCATCATTAAATCTTACATTAGAAATAGGCACTTTGTGAAGATACCATTTTTTTTCACTTCTAAGCATTTATGACAGATACCCATTTTACTAAAGGAAATAACCTCTAGGCAGGCAATTAGTACAGGCTATAATGTAACATATCAGATTCATTTGTATTTACGCATCTACTCATTTGATCAGGGAATGAGTTATTTTGGTGAGATCTCCCTTGTGTTACTGGGGAAAGAGGGAGTTCTGTCTTCACACTAGCACACGGATACCTTCAGGAAGCACCGTGGAAAAGAAGCGAAGTCACAGGAACATAGGAGACCCCTAGTAACATCAGACAGATAGTGCCATGAGGGAACGCCCATACAGCAAGGTGCAAGGGCAGGAAACAAATGAAATGTCAGCTTTCATGCACTAGACACGGGGAAAATGGAATCCTGCGCACAGTGGGTGGGAATGTCAATTACCACAGTCATTACAGAAAGAGTATGAAGCATTCTTAAAGGCTAAAGATGAATTACCGTATTATCCAGCAATCCCACCTCTGGATATGCACCTGAAAGATTCGTGATTATTATCCCACACTCACAGTCGACCTGGTTATAATAGTCAAGTTGTAGAATCAACTTTTGTACAAGCATATATGATGTTGAATATCGATGCAATGTAGTTCTATGCTGTTCAATCCGTAAAAAGGGAGCAACTTTTTAAAATCATTCTTGACAATGTGGATAGGATTGGGAACCAGTATGCTAAAATTAGTGAAATAAGTCAGATGCAGACAGACCAACACTACATGTTTTCACTGATATGTAGAATGAAAACAAATGAATTAGATGTGTGTGTGTGTGTGTGTGCCTGCGTGTGTGTGCCTGCGTGTGTGTGTGTGTGTGTGTGTGTGTGTGTGTGTGTGTGTGTGTAGAGCTATTGCACAGTGTGGTGAATCTTGAAGTAATTTAGCACTGTACTTTTCAGTGCAGCTAAGAAAGTAAACTTCAAGTATTCGCATTATGAAAAATGTCAAATATTAATATTTTTAAGGTGACTCACATCTGAAATCCTAGCATTTGGGAGAATGAGGCAAGAGAATTGTGAGTTCAAGGCCAGACTGGGCTACATAGCAGCATCTTATCTTACAAAGAAAGTTAATTATTTAAGGTGACCGGGCATGGTAATTCAATTGATTTATTCATTCCATATACCATTAAATATTATAACATTACTTTGCCTTCCCAAAATGTATGCAATAACAACTTATCAATATATGATAAAAGTAAGAGGTTGCACTTAATCATTTTATTAAACTGACTTCAAAACATTAAGTTTAGATCTAGGTCTATCAGATTCATCATCTCACTTTTGAAGCACCTGTCTTGGATTTTAGCTCACTCCTTAGTAAAAGGGGATTTGACATCTCTAACCAGATTATAAAAACAATGGTAGGTGCATTGGAATAGACCTGTAATCACACCGAGACCCTGTACTTTTGTGGGGCAAGAGGCTGAGGCAGGATAATCACAGTTCAAGGCTGATCTTGCTACAGAGTGAGACCCTGTACTGGGCTTACCCCAGTACATAAAGTATATAAAATATACTTATATTTTTATTTTGAAGTATATTTTATTATGAAATATAGTCCTCATTTAAAAAATGTCTGAGGTAATACGTAAGCATTTTCCAAATCTTTGTGCCAGGTTATTAACTATATTGGATAATTAATCCAATAACCATGGTAGTCAGGCAGGATCAAGTTAATTTTTACAGCATTACATAGGATGAAATAAGAGCTTTGATAAAGGGATGAAGGCCAAGTAGTTCAGAGGTTTTAGACTTGATTCAAGTCTAAGTCTGAATCTGTGCTTTGTGAGTTTTTTTTTTTTTTTTTTTTTTTTTTACATGCTAGTGTTTTTTCTAAAAGACTGGGATTTTCTAAGTGCTAGATTCCAAAAAATGTCAACTTTCGGGGGGGGAAACACAAGAAAAAAAAAGTTTGTTTGTTCGTTTGTGTGTTTGTTTCCCCTGGGAATGTTGAGTCTAGTTAGCAGAAGAGGGCGTTAAAATGCTAATGCTATTTGCTATAGCTTCAGCCCCGAGAGGCAATTTCAAATAACTCACTGCTACTCTTTGGCAGGCTTTTGAAAAGAAGAACCTGCCAAGATTCTTCCATTAGTAGAATTTAAGCTTTCCTCAGGAAGCACTGCTGTCATTAATATCATATTATGTAAATTATCTTGTAGTCATCAAAATGTTTAGGAAAACAGAATCATTTTAAGTTTTCTTCTAAGTCTACATAACAACTCTGTCTCAAGGCCAACCATTTTACATGAGACATACTGATAATCAAAAATAGAATAATTCGCCCCAACCACCCCGGAGCCCCACGCGTCCCGGCGGCGAGCACCCAGGCCCACTGCGGCTTACCCTGGGCCCCGCCCCGGACCCAAACCTCTCGCATCCTCCCGCCCCGTGCGCCTAGCCACCCCCTGGATCCCAGGTGAAGAATTCTGCCATTGAGCCAGGAAGCGAAAGAGCCCAGCCCAGCCCCGACCCCACCCGGGAGCCACCCGGCCAGCAGCACCACACTGCCCTGCCTCCGGCTTTGCCCCGGGCCCCGCCCCTCTCCGCGCCCACCTTCCAGATCGCAGGTGAAGAATTCTGCCATCAACATCAAACCCTCTGCCTCTCTGGCCCACGCACGTGGTCCACGGAAGACACACTGATACTCAGAATTCAATAGAGCCCAAAGGAAACTCAAGCAAAATTCTAAGGAACAAAGGGAACACAGGCCATACATCTGGACTCCACTACAATCATTATATCACGTGGGCGAGTTTCTTTCTCATCCAGCCCAAAGATAAGTAAACTTTTTCTTTCACCTACTGATCTTTTAAAGTATCAATGCTGTAGATCAACTTTCTCATACAGCCACCCCACAACATACAACTCCAGGGAGTACACCACTCACCCCCACATTTCACCAAGATACTAAATCGTAAAAGTGCACTACCAAACTAATATTCACCCCCTGGTAACATAACCTGACTTAACTGACGGTACTAACAGCCTAGTAGCCTCATNCTAGGATATACAATAACAATACACAAACATACCCAATCCAAGGCAAGCACTAGTAATAACTGGCAAGCGTAACAATATCAACTACGTCGATTTAGTGAAAAACACACAGAAACTGAAAGGTCCTAAAAAACAAAACAACAATGTACAAGTCAAAGTGCAGATCCACGAGAAACAAAACCCAAGAAGACCAATCTCCTGCCGAAAGAATCAATCCCATAATGAGGGATTCCGACCAGAACAAATCCACAGAAAATAGCCATGAAAGCCAGACCCAACATAACGACTTTCAGAGTATGATCATTACCATGATTAATACTATGAAAGAGGAAATCCGAGAAGAGTTAAACAACCATATCAACCACTTTGAACAGGAACACAACAGGCACTTGGAGGAGTTGAGAAAAACAGTTCAAGAAACAAAAATAGGTACGGAGCAATTAAAACGTCTCAGGCAGAGTTTAAAATTGAACTAAAGACAAGTTATCTTCAACCCAAAACTCAACAGAGTCTTATCAGCAGAACAAATGAGCAGAAAATAGAATTTCAGATCTTGAAGACAAAGTGGGAGAATTAACCAGCTCAATGGAAGAGATTGTTAAAGCCAAAAAATACTGGAGAGGAACATTCAAGAGATATGGGACACCCTGAAGAAGCCTAACATGCATTCATGGAATACCAGAACAAGAATCCCAAAATACCGCACCGGAGGAAATACTGCAATTCCAAAATGAAAACTTCCCACAACTAAAGAATGAGAGGCCTATCCAAATACAAGAGGCATTTCGCACTCCAAACAGATACGACCAAAATAAATCGCCATGGCAAATATAGTCAAAACACTCCACATTCAAGACAAAGAAAAGGTGCTGAGAGCTTCAAGAGAAAAAAAGCAACTCACTTTTAAATAACAAATGACTACTCAATGGAAACAGTAAAAGCAAGAAGAGCTTGGAGAGACATACTTCAAGTATTAAATGAGCAAAAATGCCAACCCAGACTGATATACCCGGCAAAACTATCTGTCATGATTGAGGGAGAAAGAAAAGTTTTCCAGCACAAAGACAACTTGAAGGGATACATGTCTACCAAACCAGGCCTTCAAAAAATCCTAGAAATGATACTCAAGCTTGAAGAAAAGAACAAGCGTATCCAGGAGGACAGAAGGGAAGTATAATACCACAAAACATAAATATCAAACATCATGCTTACAAAATCTACTAAACATAAAAAATGTCCAGAATTAAAAAATTTCTCCATTATAACATTAAATGTCAATGGTATTAACTCGCCGATTAAGAGACACAGATTACAAACTTGGATTAAAAACCACAATCCAACAATCTGCTGCCTTCAGGAAACTCATCTCACCACAAAGGGCACATCCTAAGAATGAAAGGCTGGTCCAAAATCTTGCAAGCTAATGGAACCAGGAAACAGGCAGGGGTAGCAATTATGCTTTCAGACAAAGTGGACTTCAAACCAAAGAAAATCATAAGAGACACAGATGGATACTACATTTTAGTCACAGGTACAATTCACCAGGAAGACTTCACAATCTGAACATGCACCCAATACGGGCCCCCCACATTCATTAAGAAAACCCTACAGCTAAAGCAAGAAATCAACCCCCAAACGATAATTCTTGGGGACTTCAACACCGCTCCTCAACATGGGATAGATCAACAGGTCAAAAGCTTAACAGAGACACTTTGGAACTTAATCAAACCCTTAAAGAAATGGACCTTACAGATCTCTATCGAACTTTTCACCCACGCACCAAAGAATACACATTTTTCTCAGCAGCACACGGAAATTTTTCCAAAATAGATCACATATTGGGCCACAAAAAGAATCTACACATATACAAAAAAGTTGAAATTCTACCTGTGCCCTATCAGACACCACAGGCCTAAAGCTGGAACATCCACAACACAACAAACAAGAGAAAATACACTAACTCCTGGAAACTTAACAATATGATGCTGAATGAGAACTGATTCAGGAAGAAATTAAAAAGGAAATTCAAGATTTCCTGAAAGTGAACGATAATGAAAATACAACTTACCAAAATCTCTGGGACACAATGAAGAGCTGTTCTAAGAGGTAAGTGTCATAGCTCTTAATGCCTACATCAAAAAATGGAAACATCAGAAATAAACAACTTAACAAGGCAGCTTAAAGCTTTAGAGAACTAGAGCCAATCTGATTCCCAAAAGGCAGTAGAAGAGAAAGAGATTAGCAAAATAAGGGGAGAAATATCTGAAATCGAGACTAAGAAAACGATAGAAAAAATCAACCAATCAAAAGCTGGTTCTTTGAAAAATCAACAAGATTGATACACCACTAGCTAAACTAACCAAAAGCAAGAGAGAGAAAACCCAAATTAACAAAATTAGAAATGAACATGGAGTTATCACTACGGATACCCAAGAAATCCAGAGAATTATAACATCATATTTCAAAAAACTTATACTCTGTGAAGTTTGAACAACACAAAAGAGATGGATGAATTTCTAAGTAAACACAACTTACTTAAATTGAATCAGGAAGTTGTGAATTATTTAAATAGTCCTATAGCATATGAGGAAATTGAGGAAGTAATCTCGAATCTTCCCACCAAAAAATGTCCTGGACCAGATGGATTCAACACAGAGTTCTACCAGACATTTAAGGAGTTAATAACACCAATACTCCTTAACTGTTCCAACAAATAGCAAAGGAAGGAACACTACCAAATTCCTTCTATGAAGATAATATCATTTTAATCCCAAAACCTAATAAAGATACACTTAAGAAAGAAAACTACAAGCCAATCTCTCTGATGAACACAGATGCAAAGATTCTCAACAAAGTCTTAGCAAAATCGGATTCAAAAACATATTAAAAAGATCATTCATGGGGACCAAGTAGGCTTCATCCCCGGCACACAAGGTTGGTTCAACATACGCAAATCAATAAATGTAATTCATCATGTAAACCAGTCCAAAGTCCAAGACCACATGATACTCTCGATAGATGCAGAAAAAGCTTTTGACAAGATCCAACAGCCTTTTATGATCAAAACGCTAGAGACAGTAGGAATGGAAGGAACCTTTATCATATAATAAAAGCTGTATACAACAAGCCCACAGCAAGGATTATGCTCAATGGGGAACAATTGGAAGCACTCCACTTCGATCAGGAACAAGACAAGGCTGTCCACTCTCACCACTTCTATTCAATATTGTACTTGAAGTCTTAGCCGAAGCCATAAGACAAGAAAGGGACATAAGAGGGATTCAAATTGGCAAGGAAGAAGTCAAGTTATCTCTATTTGCAGATGACATGATCTTATACCTGAGTGATCCCAAAAACTCCACCAGGAAGCTCCTGGAACTAATTGAGAAGTTCAGCAGGGTGGCAGGATACAAAATAAATGTGCAAAAATCAGAGGCCTTCCTATATGCCCAGAATGAAAGAAGTGAAAAAGCCTTGAGAGAAACCATGCCATTTACTATAACCCCTAAAAAAATGAAATACCTTGGTATAACCTAACTAAGGAGGTAAAAGACCTTTACAATGAAACTTTAAAACCCTAAAGAAAGAAATTGCAGAAGACACCAGAAGGTGGAAAGACCTCCCTTGTTCCTGGATTGGCAGAATCAACATTGTAAAAATGACCATCCTACCAAAGGCAATATACAGATTCAATGCTATACCAATCAAAATCCCAAAGCAATTCTTCAAAGAAGTTGACCAAACAATCTCAAAGTTCATATGGAGGCACAAAAGACCCAGGATAGCAAAAACAATCCTGAGTAACAAAACACAGCTGGAGGTATTACCATACCAAACCTAAGTCTATACTACAAATCCATAGTTATAAAGACAGCCTGGTACTGGCTCCAAAATAGACACACAGATCAATGGATAAGGATTGAAGACCCAGATATAAGCCCACAAAGTTACAGCCATTTGGTCTTTGACAAAGGGGCCCAAAGAATCCAATGGAAAAAGAACAGCATCTTCAACAAATGGTGCTGGCAAAACTGGATCTCCACATGCAGAAGATTAAAGCTGGACCCGTACTTGTCACCATGTACAAGACTTAATTCCAAATGGATCAAGGACCTTGATTTAAGGCCAGAGACTTTAAAAGCCATAGTTGAAAGGATAGGGAACTCCCTCGAGCTGATTGGGCTAGGCCAACACTTCCTAAACAGACATCCAATGGCACAGTCACTGCTACCAACTCTCAACAGTTGGGATCTTGTGAAATTAAAGAGCTTCTGTTCAGATAAAGAGATTGTCACACGAGCTCAAAGGCAACCCACAGAATGGGAGAAAATCTTCACTAACCACATATCTGACAGAGCTCTACTGTCCAGAGTGCACAAAGAACTTAGAAAATTAAACTCCAAGGAAAACACTGGCCCAATTAAAAAATGGGCCCTGGAACTTCAAAGAAACTTTACCAGGGATGAAATTAAAATGTCTAACAATTATCTTAAAAAATGCTCCACTTCCTTCGCCATCAGGGAAATGCAAATCAAAACTTCCCTGAGATATCATCTCACCCCGGTCAGGATGGCAAAAATCCACAGTACAAACAACGACAAATGCTGGAGAGGATGTGGGGAGAGGGGAACTCTCCTACATTGTTGGTGGGAATGCAGGCTCATACAGCCACTCTGGCGAGCTGTCTGGAGATTCTTAAAGAAATTAAAGATTGAAATGCCATATGACCCTGCTATCCCACTTTTGGGAATAACCCCCCAAGCAGCAGAGGTTCGCCTCGATAGCACAAGCTCGACCATGTTCATAGCAGCACTGTTTACAATAGCAAAGTCATGGAATCAACCTAAATGTCCAACAGTTGACGAGTGGATAAGGAAACTGTGGTACATCTATACAATGGAGTACTACTCAGCCATCAAAAATGATGAATTACTGGAATTTGCTGGGAAATGGATGTCATTAGAAAGAATTATATTAAGTGAAGTATCCCAAACCCAGAAAATTAAGCGCCGTATGTACTCCCTAATAGGTGGCTCCTAGTACCAAACTCGCCCAGCCCACATTGGGACACTCAAAAGTAAACCTATGTAACACAGTAATTGCAAGGATTATGAACAAGAGAGATGGTTAGGAGGGCCACACCAGAAACAAGGAGAGAGGAGACCATGTTACAGCAGAGAAAATAGGCCTCCATCAAGGTCTGCAAGTAAGTAATGAGAAACCTGGTTAAGTTCACAGACGTTCTTTCCTGATCTCACCAGAAGGGGAGGGCATATAGTCTAGCAGATAAAAAGTAAACATTTTGAAAATGGGTGATGGACCCCTCCCTCAGTGAGGTTTCCTACTCTTATTGCATCTACCCTTGAATGTGCTATTACAACAAGACTCCAGTTTAACAGCTTTTTGTCTCTGGCCAGGGGGTGACATACAGTGCCCAGCAGAATGGAGTGAAGGGAATTGCAGGAGCAGCAAAACTGCAAAAGAAAATCAACAAACCACAATCCAGAACTTCAGAGACTCTATATCAATCACATAGAACTAGGACAGCCTAATCTCTCCCCATCCTGGAGCTCAGGGACATTTGCGGAAGAGGGGGCAGTAAGATTGTAGGAGCAAAAGGATGGGAGGAGCAACGATTTGCAAGATTCTCAACAATAGTTGGGGCCAAAGCAATCATAATGGAACTTTGCATGCCCTGCGCAATGTCCAGCGCACTGTTGCCCTCATAAAGTCTAGCATCTGTTAAGGGCAACCGAGACCCCTGGAGGCAAGGGATTGACAGCCATAGTAGTGATCTATGCTTAAGGGGAACAAGAGAAAGGGCTTATGGACATGCCACTGGGTCCTTATATGTCATCGGAGAGGAGGACCCAGTGGAGAGTTAGGCGCACACAATAAAGGACTCTCTGGGAATTGGGGGGGAGACACTGGGGGAAGGGGAGGGGGGAGGAAGGGAACTGGTAAAAAATTTTAAAATGTATAATTAAATTTTTAATAAAAAAAAAAAAAAAGAAATGAACATGGAGTAATCACTACTGATACCCAAGAAATCCAGAGAATTATAACATCATATTTCAAAAAACATACTCAGTGAAGTTTGACAACACACAAGAGATGGATGAATTTCTAAGTAAACACATCTTACCTAAATTGGATCAGGAAGTTGTGAATTACTTAAATGGCCCTATAACATATAAGGAAATTGAAGAAGTAATCTCGAATCTTCCCACCAAAAAATGTCCTGGACCAGATGGATTCAGCACAGAATTCTACCAGACATTTAAGAAGTCAATAACACCAATACTCCTTAAACTGTTCCATCAAATAGCAAAGGAAGGAACACTACCAAATTCCTTCTATGAAGCTAATATCGTCTTAATTCCAAAACCTAATAAAGATTCACTTAAAAAAGAAAACTATAGGCCGATCTCCCTGAAGAACACAGACGCAGAGATTCTCAACAAAGTCTTAGCAAATCGGATTCAAAAACATATCAAAAAGATCATTCACAGGGACCAAGTAGGCTTCATCCCCGGGACACAAGGTTGGTTCAACATACGCAAATCAATAAATGTAATTCATCATGTAAACCAGTCCAAAGTCCAAGACCACATAATACTCTCCATAGACGCAGAAAAGCCTTTGACAAGATCCAACATCCCTTTATGATCAAAACGCTAGAGACAGTAGGAATGGAAGGAATCTTTATCAATATAATAAAAGCTGTATACAACAAGCCCACAGCAAGGATTATGCTCAATGGGGAACAATTGGAAGCATTCCCACTTCGATCAGGAACTAGACAAGGCTGTCTACTCTCACCACTTCTATTCAATATTGTACTTGAAGTCTTAGCTGAAGCCACAAGACAAGAAAGTGACATAAAAGGGATTCAAATCGGCAAGGAAAAAGTCAAGCTATCCCTATTTGCAGATGACATGATCTTATACCTGAGGGATCCCAAAAACTCCACCAGGAAGCTCCTGGAACTAATTGAGAAGTTCAGCAGGGTGGCAGAATACAAAATAAATGTGCAAAAATCAGAGGCCTTCCTATATGCCCAGAATAAAAGAAGTGAAAAAGCCCTGAGAGAAACAATCCCATTTACTGTAGCCCCTAAAAAAATGAAATACCTTGGTATAAACCTAACCAAGGAGGTAAAAGACCTTTACAATGAAAACTTTAAAACCCTAAAGAAAGAAATTGCAGAAGACACCAGAAGGTGGAAAGACTCCCATGTTCCTGGATTGGCAGAATCAACATCATAAAAATGACCATCCTACCAAAGGCAATATACAGATTCAATGCTATACCAATCAAAATCCCAAAGCAATTCTTCAAAGAAGTTGACCAAACAATCTCAAAGTTCATATGGAGGCACAAAAGACCCAGGATAGCAAAAACAATCCTGAGTAACAAAAACACAGCTGGAGGTATTACCATACCAAACCTAAGTCTATACTACAAATCCATAGTTATAAAGACAGCCTGGTACTGGCTCCAAAATAGACACACAGATCAATGGATAAGGATTGAAGACCCAGATATAAGCCCACAAAGTTACAGCCATTTGGTCTTTGACAAAGGGGCCCAAAGAATCCAATGGAAAAAGAACAGCATCTTCAACAAATGGTGCTGGCAAAACTGGATCTCCACATGCAGAAGATTAAAGCTGGACCCGTACTTGTCACCATGTACAAGACTTAATTCCAAATGGATCAAGGACCTTGATTTAAGGCCAGAGACTTTAAAAGCCATAGTTGAAAGGATAGGGAACTCCCTCGAGCTGATTGGGCTAGGCCAACACTTCCTAAACAGACATCCAATGGCACAGTCACTGCTACCAACTCTCAACAGTTGGGATCTTGTGAAATTAAAGAGCTTCTGTTCAGATAAAGAGATTGTCACACGAGCTCAAAGGCAACCCACAGAATGGGAGAAAATCTTCACTAACCACATATCTGACAGAGCTCTACTGTCCAGAGTGCACAAAGAACTTAGAAAATTAAACTCCAAGGAAAACACTGGCCCAATTAAAAAATGGGCCCTGGAACTTCAAAGAAACTTTACCAGGGATGAAATTAAAATGTCTAACAATTATCTTAAAAAATGCTCCACTTCCTTCGCCATCAGGGAAATGCAAATCAAAACTTCCCTGAGATATCATCTCACCCCGGTCAGGATGGCAAAAATCCACAGTACAAACAACGACAAATGCTGGAGAGGATGTGGGGAGAGAGGAACTCTCCTACATTGTTGGTGGGAATGCAGGCTCATACAGCCACTCTGGCGAGCTGTCTGGAGATTCTTAAAGAAATTAAAGATTGAAATGCCATATGACCCTGCTATCCCACTTTTGGGAATAACCCCCCAAGCAGCAGAGGTTCGCCTCGATAGCACAAGCTCGACCATGTTCATAGCAGCACTGTTTACAATAGCAAAGTCATGGAATCAACCTAAATGTCCAACAGTTGACGAGTGGATAAGGAAACTGTGGTACATCTATACAATGGAGTACTACTCAGCCATCAAAAATGATGAATTACTGGAATTTGCTGGGAAATGGATGTCATTAGAAAGAATTATATTAAGTGAAGTATCCCAAACCCAGAAAATTAAGCGCCGTATGTACTCCCTAATAGGTGGCTCCTAGTACCAAACTCGCCCAGCCCACATTGGGACACTCAAAAGTAAACCTATGTAACACAGTAATTGCAAGGATTATGAACAAGAGAGATGGTTAGGAGGGCCACACCAGAAACAAGGAGAGAGGAGACCATGTTACAGCAGAGAAAATAGGCCTCCATCAAGGTCTGCAAGTAAGTAATGAGAAACCTGGTTAAGTTCACAGACGTTCTTTCCTGATCTCACCAGAAGGGGAGGGCATATAGTCTAGCAGATAAAAAGTAAACATTTTGAAAATGGGTGATGGACCCCTCCCTCAGTGAGGTTTCCTACTCTTATTGCATCTACCCTTGAATGTGCTATTACAACAAGACTCCAGTTTAACAGCTTTTTGTCTCTGGCCAGGGGGTGACATACAGTGCCCAGCAGAATGGAGTGAAGGGAATTGCAGGAGCAGCAAAACTGCAAAAGAAAATCAACAAACCACAATCCAGAACTTCAGAGACTCTATATCAATCACATAGAACTAGGACAGCCTAATCTCTCCCCATCCTGGAGCTCAGGGACATTTGCGGAAGAGGGGGCAGTAAGATTGTAGGAGCAAAAGGATGGGAGGAGCAACGATTTGCAAGATTCTCAACAATAGTTGGGGCCAAAGCAATCATAATGGAACTTTGCATGCCCTGCGCAATGTCCAGCGCACTGTTGCCCTCATAAAGTCTAGCATCTGTTAAGGGCACCGAGACCCCTGGAGGCAAGGGATTGACAGCCATAGTAGTGATCTTATGCTTAAGGGGAACAAGAGAAAGGGCTTATGGACATGCCACTGGGTCCTTATATGTCATCGGAGAGGAGGACCCAGTGGAGAGTTAGGCGCACACAATAAAGGACTCTCTGGGAATTGGGGGGGAGACACTGGGGGAAGGGGAGGGGGGGAGGAAGGGAACTGGTAAAAAATTTTAAAATGTATAATTAAATTTTTAATAAAAAAAAAAAAAGAAATGAACATGGAGTAATCACTACTGATACCCAAGAAATCCAGAGAATTATAACATCATATTTCAAAAAACATACTCAGTGAAGTTTGACAACACACAAGAGATGGATGAATTTCTAAGTAAACACATCTTACCTAAATTGGATCAGGAAGTTGTGAATTACTTAAATGGCCCTATAACATATAAGGAAATTGAAGAAGTAATCTCGAATCTTCCCACCAAAAAATGTCCTGGACCAGATGGATTCAGCACAGAATTCTACCAGACATTTAAGAAGTCAATAACACCAATACTCCTTAAACTGTTCCATCAAATAGCAAAGGAAGGAACACTACCAAATTCCTTCTATGAAGCTAATATCGTCTTAATTCCAAAACCTAATAAAGATTCACTTAAAAAAGAAAACTATAGGCCGATCTCCCTGATGAACACAGACGCAGAGATTCTCAACAAAGTCTTAGCAAATCGGATTCAAAAACATATCAAAAAGATCATTCACAGGGACCAAGTAGGCTTCATCCCCGGGACACAAGGTTGGTTCAACATACGCAAATCAATAAATGTAATTCATCATGTAAACCAGTCCAAAGTCCAAGACCACATAATACTCTCCATAGACGCAGAAAAAGCCTTTGACAAGATCCAACATCCCTTTATGATCAAAACGCTAGAGACAGTAGGAATGGAAGGAATCTTTATCAATATAATAAAAGCTGTATACAACAAGCCCACAGCAAGGATTATGCTCAATGGGGAACAATTGGAAGCATTCCCACTTCGATCAGGAACTAGACAAGGCTGTCTACTCTCACCACTTCTATTCAATATTGTACTTGAAGTCTTAGCTGAAGCCACAAGACAAGAAAGTGACATAAAAGGGATTCAAATCGGCAAGGAAAAAGTCAAGCTATCCCTATTTGCAGATGACATGATCTTATACCTGAGGGATCCCAAAAACTCCACCAGGAAGCTCCTGGAACTAATTGAGAAGTTCAGCAGGGTGGCAGAATACAAAATAAATGTGCAAAAATCAGAGGCCTTCCTATATGCCCAGAATAAAAAAGTGAAAAAGCCCTGAGAGAAACAATCCCATTTACTGTAGCCCCTAAAAAAATGAAATACCTTGGTATAAACCTAACCAAGGAGGTAAAAGACCTTTACAATGAAAACTTTAAAACCCTAAAGAAAGAAATTTTGCTGAAGACATCAGAAGGTGGAAAGACCTCCCTTGTTCCTGGATTGGCAGAATCAACATCGTAAAAATGACCATCCTACCAAAGGCAATATACAAATTCAATGCTATACCAATTAAAATCCCAAAGCAATTCTTTAAAGAAGTTGACCAAATAATCTCAAAATTCATATGGAGGCACAAAAGACCCAGGATAGCAAAGACAATCCTGAGTAACAAAAACACTGCTGGAGGTATTACCATACCAAACCTTAGTCTATACTACAAATCCATAGTTATAAAAACAGCCTGTTACTGGCTCCAAAATAGACACACAGATCAATGGATAAGGGTTGAGGACCCAGATATAAGCCCACAAAAATACAGCCATTTGATCTTCGACAAAGGGGCCCAAAGAATCCAATGGAAAAAGAACAACATCTTCAACAAATGGTGCTGGCAAAACTGGATCTCCACATGCAGAAGATTAAAGCTGGACCCGTACTTGTCACCATGTACAAGACTTAATTCCAAATGGATCAAGGACCTTGATAAAGGCCAGAGGCTATAAAAACCATAGTTGAAAGGATAGGGAACTCCCTCGAGCTGATTGGGCTAGGCCAACATTTCCTAAACAGATATCCAATGGCACAGTCCCTTCTACCAACTCTCAACAGTTGGGATCTGGTGAAATTAAAGAGCTTCTGTTCAGATAAAGAGATTGTCACATGAGCTCAAAGGCAACCCACAGAATGGGAGAAAATCTTCACTAACCACATGTCTGATAGAGCTCTACTGCCCACAGTGCACAAAGAACTTAGAAAATTAAACACCAAGGAAACCAATGGCCCAATTAAAAAATGGGCCCTGGAACTTAAAAGCAATTTTACCAGAGATGAAATTACAATGTCTAACAAATATCTTAAAAATGCTCCACTTCTTTAGCCATCAGGGAAATGCAAATCAAAACCTCCCTGAGATATCATCTCATCGCGGTCAGGATGGCAAAAATCACAATACAAACAACAACAAGTGCTGGAGAGGATGTGGAGAGAGGGGAAGTCTGCTACATTGCTGGTGGGAATGCAGGCTCATACAGCCACTCTTGCGGACCGTCTGGAGATTCTTAAAGAAATTAAAGATTGAAATGCCATATGACCCTGCTATTCCAGTTTTGGGAATAACCCCCCATGCAGCAGAGGTTCGCCTCTATAGCACAAGCACGACTATGTTCATAGCAGTACTGTTTACAATAGCAAAGTCATGGAATCAACCCAAATGTCCAACAGTTGACGAGTGGATAAGGAAAAGGTGGTACATCTATACAATGGAGTACTACTCAGCCATCAAAAATGATGAATTACTGGAATTTGCTGGGAAATGGATGTCATTAGAAACAATTATATTAAGTGAAGTATCCCAATCCCAGAAAGTTAAGCGCCGTATGTACTCCCTAATAGGTGGCTCCTAGTACCAAACTCACCCAGCCCACACTCTAGGTAAACCTAAGTAATACGGTAATTGCAAGGATTGTGAACAAGAGGGATAGGGTTGGAGGGCCACACCAGACACAAGGAGAGAGGGAACCATGTTACAGCAGAGAAAATCGGCCTCCAAGGAATGGAAGTTAGTAATGTGACACCTGGTTAAGTTCACAGACGTTTGTTCCTGATCATGTACAAACTGAGGGGGTATGATCTCACCAGAAGGGGAGGGCATATAGTCTGGCAGATGAAAAGAGATCATTTTGCAAATGGGTGACTGATCCCTCCCTCACCGAGGTTTCCTGCTTTTGTTACATCTACCCTTGAATGTGCTATTATAACAAGACTCCAGTTTAACAGTTTTTTTGTCTCTGACCAGGGGGTGACATACAGTGCCCATCAGGATGGAGTGAAGGGCATTGCAGGAGCAGCAAAAACTGCAAAAGAAAATCAACAAACCACAATCCAGAACTTCAGAGACTCTATATCATCCACATAGAACTAAGCCAGCCTAATCTCCCCCCATCCTGAAGCTCAGGGACATTTACGGAAGAGGGGGCGGTAAGAGTGTAAGAGCAAAAGGATGGGGGGAGCAATGATTTGAAGAGTCTCCACACTAGATAGGGCTGAAGCAATCATAATAGGACTTTGCATGCCCTGCACCATGTCCGTCACACTATTGACCTCACAAGTCTAACATCGGCTAAAGGCACCAAGATCCTTGGAGGCAAGGGATTGATGGCCACAGTAGTGTTCCTATGCTTAAGGGGAACACGAGAAAGGGTTCAGGGAAATGCCACTGGGTCCTTTTACGTCATCGGAAAGGAGGACCAAGAGGAGAGTTAGGCATACACAATAAAGGACTCTCTGGGAATTGGGGGGGAGGCACTGGGAGATGGGGAGGGAGGGAGGGGGAGCAGGGGGTTTGGGGGGAAGAGGAGGGGGGAGGGAACTGGTCTACCTATTAAGTTTGTATGAGCAGAAATAATAATAAAAAATGTTAAAAAATAGAATAATTCCCCCCATTCATGAGGAATGCATTTCAAGACATTCATAGATGGTGCCTGAAATACTTGGATAAAATCAAACCCAATTCCTATAAATACTGTCTTTTTCTCCTATGTATGCATGCCTGTGGTAAATTTAACCAATTTGTCACTTTTATCTATTTCTTTATTGTGGGGGTATGCATGCACATACTTGCAGGTCAACCTCAGGTGTTAGTCCCCAGGAGCTGTCTGTCTTGTTTATAGATGACAATTCTGAGTCCTGAAACTCAAGACTTATGCTGGGCTGGCTGGCCTGCAAGCCACAAGGACCCTTCTGTCTCTCCCTCCCCAGTACTGGGATTAAAAGTGTGCTCACAATCTAGCTTAGGTGGTTGCTTGCTGGACATGAAATTCAGGTCCTCATGCTTGCATGGAAATTACTTTACTCACTGAGCTTTCTCCTCAGATTCAAAGTTCAATTTAAATGAAATTCAGTAAGAGCTGAGCAATAACTAGGAAAGAAGCATTACAGCAATATACTGTAGTAATTTACATGCATGTGATCTTTCTCTCAGATATAATCACTGTATGTACAATGCCAAGTGAAGCAGTAAGGTGGATGACTAGACCTTGCGACTGTGTTTGTGGCATTCAATAGGCACCTGACAGGCAGTGTGTCAGAAGGATCGTGGAACTGTGGTGGGGCAGGGCGACGGTCAGCACCTGGCGCTGTGGAAAGTGGACATGCCGATGAAGTGGAAGGACTACTATGGTTGATGTACCATGGTGTTCCCTTGTGCAGCGTTAGCACTAATTAGTAAAACTCAATCTAGTTTCATCTAGAATTCCTCACTGGTTCTTCATGAGTTCCTTTGAATTCTTTATAGTAATCCATTTTTGGTGTACAATCCAATATTTTGTAGCAAGTTTATGATGTTGCACAACCATTACTGTATTTTTCTTTTTCTTTATTCCAAAAACTTCTCATGCCTGTTTCCTTTTATTTACAAAGTGCTGTTAAGGCTCATTCATTATCTCACAAATATTAGTGGTTTGTCATCTTTATTTTTGAGTAGTACCACATAGTGTGTTTATGTACGTTCTGCGTAGTTATAACTTAAGCATTTGGATTATGACCAGTTTTTAACTTGAATGTATGATACGCCCATGAATCTTTATGCACACACCTTTTTATAGATGTGTGTTATTATTTTCTCTTGGGTAGATATGTATTGAATTTCTAAGTAAGTTTGTGTAATTACTAAAGTAACTGCCAAACTTTTCCCAAAGTGGCTTTGCCATTTTAGATATCCATCCGACAACAGTTTGTGAAGTTGCTGTTCTCTCATTGTCAGTTGTTATCTGGATTTTAAAGTCAAAGCCACTCTGTTCTGTTCCTAGTGGCATCACATTGTGGTTTTGTTGTGTGTTTGGTTTGGTTTTTGAGACAGGATCTTAACTTTGAAGTCTACACTGGTATCAACTCACTAACCTCTTCTCTGAGCTTCCTTTGTGCTGGGATTCCAGGCAAAAGTCACTGTTAACAGCCACTCTGTGTTTGCGAATTGCACTTCCCTAAAGACTAGTGATGTTAAACACTATACACATGCTTTCTAGCCCCCATAATGTTTCTTTTTAGATCTTTGTTCATTTTCAGTTTGGGTTGCTTGTGATATTATCCAGTTTTAAGTGTTCCTTATGTATTTTGAATACAAGATCTTTTGAACTGTATTGTTTGTGGACCTTCTTATGTCAGTCCTGGTTGGTCATTTTATTTTCGTAGCGGTTTCGAAGGTTTTTCATTTTGCTGAAACGTAGGAGGTCAAAATTTCCTTCTTATGGATTATGCTTTGGCAGTAGAGCTAAGAATACTTTGCCTAAACCAGGATTAAAAAGATTTTTAGTACTTTATAGAAGTTGTAAAATTTCATTTCTTACATTGTGAGATAATATTTTGGTATAGTGTAAGGATATAACTTACTGATTTTCAAATAGGGGTAATTTTGTTCCTAGAGACACTTCACAATAGCAGACGATAGTGTGGGTCGTCACACATGGGAAGGGTTATTATTAGCTTTTTCGTGGGTCTAGTCCAGGGACATTACTAAATATCCTATTGTGGTGCACAAAACAGCCCTTTGCCACAGGAATTACTGGCTATACATCAGTAATGCAATGCTTAAGACATCAGGGGTTAGTAAGACAGTTGGCAGCATTAGTACCCGGCACAGGCATCACCCAGACACCGGCCTTCTGGCAAGAAAGAGCTGGGATTTTGCAGCTTTTCCTGGGTTAGTGTCTGTCACCAAGCATGGTGCAAATATGCAGTGGCGGACGTGGGAACAGTTCCAACAACACCAGAAATATAAGCTGCGCTTACCTGAAGTTTAGCAGTCTTTCCATTGATGGTCGTGTGATTCTGTACCTTTTAGTATATTCACAGGGCTATGCATCCACACCGATTTTCACTGCTTGAGAATATTTTCTTCTCCAAGGGAGGGATCTTCCATCTTTTAACAGGCATCTCTAACAGACTGAGTGCTCTTCAGCATTAGACAACTACAAATGTATTTTATGGCTTTGTGGGTTTTCCTACTCTAAATACCTTCCATCAGTAGCATATTGCAGTATTTGATCTCTGTGACAGTTTGAAGTTTTCAAATGTGACCTCTTTATATCTGTACCAATGATTCTTTCCTTTTACCAATGAGTAAATTCCACTACCAGGGAGTATCACATTTTGCTTATTCATATATCATTGGTGGACATTTGAATTATTTCATCAGTTATTACTAATATTGCTGATGCAAATATTTGTGTGTACATTGTTTGCTTTTATTTTATTCTTTGTGGGTGGTGTATGGGCATGGGCGTGCTCAAGTTTCACATGACTGCCAGTGCATATGAGTATTCATGTTTCTGGAGACCACAAGCCAATGTTGGGTGTCTTTCTCAATTGTTCACTACCTTATTTTTTCCTACAGGGTCTCTCACTGAATCTGGAGATCATAAATTTGTTTATTCAGCTAACTGATGGGCATCTATCTATCTATCTATCTATCTATCTATCTATCTATCTTCTATCTACCTATCTATCCATCCATCCATCATCTATTTATCTACCTATTTAATCTATCTAATCTGTCTATATTCCTTCAAGCATGTAAATACACAGTAGCAAATTGTTGGGTCACATGCTAATTCTTCATCTAAACGTTTGGGAAACTGCCAGATTATTTTCCCACCAATAATGTAGGATTTCAACTTCTCCACATACTTGATAATATTTGTGATCTCTGTACCCATTCTAGATAGTATAACATATTTTCTTGTCTGTGTGTGGTGTGTGTGTTTGTGAGTGTGTGTAATTGTTTGATCCTATTATAAGAAAATTTCTAGAGTAGAAGAGTCTGTAGGAAGGAAAGGTAAAATGGTGGCTTCACTATGAGGAAGTTGGCAAGAAATATAGAGTTACTGGTAACATAGTATTTCTTTTTTGGGGGGCAACAATAATATTCTAAAATGGCCTTGACATCTGTGAACATATTGAATATCATTGAATAAAGTATCTTAAAAGGATAACCTGCATGCCATGTGAATTATATCTTAGTAAAGGTGGTAACATATCAGTTGCTTTTATTTATGTGATCTATTTCTGGATTCATTTTGTTTCATTGATTTCTGTGCACAGTGCTGTCAGTAAATGGTCTCCTGATTTCTGTAGCTTGATGGTAAGCCATAAAATTGGTTATAGGTATCTTCTTTCAAAAACTGGATGCTTTAGTTCCTTGACTTTTCATAGAAGTTTTAGAATCAGCTTGTCAATATCTACCAAATTTCTTACATCGATTTTTTTGGTGCTAATTTTCAATATTACTTCTGGAAAAAGTTTTTTTTTTAAATTATTTATTCAATTGTGTGTGTATGCGTGTGTGCGTGCATATGTGTGTGTGCGTGTGTAGAACCACAGGTGAATTCAGGAACCACCATGGACGCCTTCACCTCCTCCTTGTTTACTCTGCCCTGGGACTCACAGGCTCCGCCTTACCAGGACCAGAAACGCAGGCCGCCAGCGCTTCCGCCTGGCGTCTATACGTGGGTCTAGATCCGAACTCAGGACTTTCTGCCTGGAAGGCAGAGGCTTAACCCCTGAGCCACCTCTCCAGCCCCAGATTTTTTTTTTTATATAAGTGCATAACACAAACATTTCAGAATCAGTTATTTCATGGGATCAATTACTAGCTGTTTAACTAATTACTCTTCATTATTTCAATGTTCAATATCTTTCCTTGGGAAAGCACACATTCTAGACTCTTGAAACTTAGCAGCATCCTTTTATTTGGAAAGATCATGGGTTATTAGCAACACCCTCCAATGCTTCTTCAAAGCACAAGTTCATAAAAATGGATGCTTCGCGCCTTCTGAGGGTCATGGTCTTCTCTGGGTATCATTGCCTTCTCTCCAGTTGGTAGATTGTGGCCTAAGAAATCTGTGGTTCGGGCGATCACGTGAGCAGTGGAAGCCGCTTGCGCATGCCTCTTCCTGTGGTCGCAGGCCACGAGGCAGCTGGATCGTGGAAAGCATTGGAGGAGTGAATTCATTGAAACTAAGTGCAGAATTCACTCTTCAGGTTTGGGTCTTCATGGATTTTGATTGGAATCTGAAGTAAATATCTAGGTCACTTAGTGAAAAGAATGATCTTTTAGCTATGCTGACTCTTCCATTTTATGAGTATGCTGTTCTTGTTTGGTTCAGAACTTTAATTTCTTTTATTGGTCTTCTACAGTGTAAAGATCCTGTGTGTGTTTGATCATATTTATATGTCTTGTTTTTTATATAAGCCTCTTTTATGTTTACATAAGTGTCTCATTTTTGGTAGAGAGAGGTTTCATAAGAAATATGTTTTTAAAATTCTTACTTTCAGCTTTCAATGATAGTTCATTGCAACTTTAGTCAATTAGTTCTTGGATTATTCTTTCTTTCTTTCTTTCTTTCTTTCTTTCTTTCTTTCTTTCTTTCTTTCTTTCTTTCTTTCTTTCTTTCTTTTTTTCTTCCTTCCTTCCTTCCTTCTTTCTTTCCTTCCTTCTTTCCTCTCTCTCTTTCTTTCTTTTGTGCATGCATGTGTGAGTGTGAGTGTGTGTGTGTGTGTGTGTGTGTGTGTGTGTGTGTGTATCAGAGGGCACTGTGTATCCCTATGGAGGACCAAGGGTGACTTCCTCAGGAATCATCCTAGATCGCTTCTACCTTTTTCTTGCTTTGCTCAGGGATTTCCTAGGCTCCACCCACCTGGACCAGAAGTGCAGGCTGCCACTGGTTCTGCCTGAAACCTAGAATCTGAACTCAGGACCTTCTGGTTGTAAGCCAGAGTCTTAACCCCTGAGCCATCTCTCCAACTAAGTTTTCTTTCTTTTTTATCCTAAATATCTTTTTTTTTAATTGTTTCAATGCATTGGCTGAAATTTTCACTATGAAGTTGGATAGGAGTGAACAAAGCTTACAGGTTTGCTTTCCGTTTCTAATTATTCTATTCTATATTCTATTAACTAGGTAGATCCTTGTTTCTGCAATGAAATTACCAAGGGAAGAGGCAGGAAGAAGCTCTTTTGGTTCATGGTTCTGGAGGCCTTGTCCCAGATCAGACAGCTCCATGACTTTGGGTTTCTGGAGAGAGCAGCGTATCAGGACACAGAACAGAATAACCACTTACGGCATGAGCCAGTACAGAGAGAATAAGGGAGGGCCATGCCACTGAGCACCAAAACATCTTTCATAAAGTCTCCATCTCTTAAAGTTCTAGCGCTTCCCAATAACATTTACCTGTGAACTCAACCTTTAACCCATGACCTCTGGGGACACTAATCTAAACCATTTTGCTTATATCTGAGCAAAGCATTCAGTCCTTTAATTAAGTGTGCTATCAGAAGCTGGAGAGATAGCTCAGCAGTTAAGACCATACCTTGCAAGCAGAAGGTCCTGAATTTGGGATCCCAGGTTCCACATAAAAATGCCAGGAAGAAAAGGCAGTGGCCAGCACTTCTGGACTTGTGGAGAGCCTGGGAAATCTCAAAAGGAAACGAAAAGGAGGTAGAGGCAATCCAGGATGATTCCTGAAGTCACCCTTGGCCCTCCATGGGGACTCACAGTGCCCCCCCCCTCTCTCTCACACACACACACACACACACACACACACATGTGCAAAGTAAATATTTTTTAAAAAGTGTGGTATAGCAGCAGGTTTGTCAGTGTGGTAGATGCCCCCTTTTAGAGTTAAATTTAGTAAATGGATTTCTGTTTCTATTTTTTTCTGAGTGCAGGTGTTATGAACATGTGTTAAAATCCGGTGAGTACTTTTTCCTTATCGTTAGCATTTCATATAATTGTTGTTATTTGGATCTGTTCATGAACCTCTAGCGGACAGGGTGTCTTGGGTAGTGATCTATAGACTGCTTCACTTGCTATCCCATCCTTGTCTTTGACATGTTCATTAGGTCAGATCCGTGGATGCACATCTTAGAGTTGCACACAGGTGGCAAGAACAACTTCTTTGCCCTGAAATTTGGAGAGTTGCTGTTTCTCCATAATAGTTCTGGTCCCTTGTGGTTCCTAGGCACTTCCTCTTTCGTGAGGAATTTACTTACCTTACACGATAGTCTTAATGGTAAACTTGATACAATACAATATTGTCTGAGAGAGAGGCTTGTAAGTATAATTGTAGGGAATTGTCTTAATTACCTTAATCAATGTAGGTAGATCCATTTTATTTATTTATTTAGATTAATGTCATTGCATGCATGTGGATGTCAGAGAGCAACTCTTAGAAATCTTTCCCTCTCTTTCCCTCCTTCCACCATGTGGGCTAATTCAAGTCACCAGGTTTGCATGCAGGCATCTATCTCTCCCTGCTGAGCCACCTGCTGGCCCGGAAGATGCAGTGTAGTTGTAGGCAAGACCATTCCCTAGGAAAAGAATCTGTAACCTTGGACCCAAAATCTGTGATGCCCATATTCCTGCATTCTCCCTGTGGATTTACCTTGGGTTAAGATGCTGGGGGATGGAAAAAGCAGAATCTGAATCTATTACATTCACTTTGAACAAGAGAGCCAATGCTTTTTGGAAAATATTTCCTGCTATGAAGAGAAAGGCTCTTTTCCCTGTGTTGTAGTTGTTTCTCATTCCTCCAACTGTCTTGGTGGTAGCCATTAGGCACTTACCAGGGGCGGTAGCCATTAGGCACTTACCAGGGCGGTAGCCATTAAGCACTTACTAGGGGTGGTAGCCATTAGGGACTTACCAGGGGCGTGTGGATAGAGGTCCATACAAGAACACACCATTATACTGGTGAGAAATGATGATGCTATTAAGAATGTGTCCTGCAACCTCATGTGCAATGGTAGTTTGAGCTCATATACTTTATACTCTTGTTGCTTTTTTCATCATATTTTGAATCTGCTTCTAGTCAGCTGCAGCTTAGCTTCAAGCCTGGAAAGTGTTTTCACTACACACTTTCTAACTGAGCTTGTGAGCACATTTGACTGTATTCTTCAGTGTGTTGTCTATGCTTCTGCTATAATGTGATTGTGCTGCACTTAGGGCCATGCCCCGACACTGTGGAACCTTCCAGATGGAATTCCATGCTATATGTAGGTCTTCTTCCTGGGCCTGGTCTCCCAAGCCCACTCCTAACACTAGTCACATGTGTCAGTCTTTCCAGTAGTAGAGAGCAACTTTGGAGTTGATACATTTCAACCCTGTACACATTTATATACACACACTTTGGGTTCTGTGGGTAAGTTAATTCTGTGCAGCAGACTGACTTACACTAAGTGGTCATGTCCTTTTCACGAGCAGTTTAAATTATCTGGATTTTCATTTGACTTTGATATTGACAGTGTTCAATAAGATTTTAATACATGTTTAATGAATGCATATTTCTGAAGTAATCAAAAATGATGGAAAAATGTGCATTTCAATTTGCTTAAAATCATGTATATTGACTTGAGTTAAATGGTAGCCTCATAGCAAAAATCCAAGAAGGTAATGGTCTTACTGATATAACATATGTACAAGGCAATCTAAACTACTGGAAAGAATGCACATGTTTATAGAGTTATAGAAAGCCGAGATTATTGCTGTGGCAATAAGAGCCTAGAGTGTTGGAGGGATTTAATGTTCAAACATATTCATGCCAAAGTTTTAGGTTGACTTTCTGTGAAGCAAACAGGTAGGCACTTGTAAGAGGAGGTTTGCTCTTTCCTTTTAAACTTGGAATCCCAGTTGCTCACTAATTACAGAGGTCAGTAGCATTGCTTTAGGAAAGAGAACGGAAACTTCTCATGGCTTCATAAGGTGAGGTCAGGTTCTCCTTGAAGGTTTTTGACAGACAAATTTTCTGATCAAGAACAGTTTTGATTATTACAAGGTTAGGATAATTTTTACCCAACCCAGTGCCTAGTCAATGAACTGGCTTGGTCACATGGAGGTAATATTTTTAAACGAATATAGACATTTGTTTGAATTCTCAAGACTGTACTGAAAGTTGACACTGGTTATGAGTGTGTAAACTAGCTACTAATTTTTTTCCTGCAAGCCCAGTAATAGCTTCTAATTTTTATGAAGAGAGAAACGCTTCATGTTCCTGCAAGACCACCTCTAGAGATTATCATGGCTGGTTCTTGGTTTTGACTTTGATCAAGGCCCGTGGCTCTTGGAATGCCTTCTGGGGTGAGTGCTGTCCAGGCTGGACTAGCTGATCTTTGCTTCCCTCTGCTTTTCTACATTTAAAAGAAAAAACCGATCTTTCAGGCTGGAGAAATGGCTTATGGGTTAAGACCATCTCACAAGCAGAAGGTCCTGAATTTGGATCCCAGGTCCCACATAAAAACATCTTTTGGGCAGAGCCTGGGAAATCCCAGAGCGAAACAAGGAGGAGATAGAAGCAATCCAGGATGATTCCCGAAGTCACTCTTGGTCCTCCACAGGAACATACAGTGCCCTCTGATACACACACACACACACACACACACACACACACACACACACACACACATACACAAGAACAAAAATAACAAAACCATCTTTTTAATGAGACAATCCACAAGTTTTTGGAAGGCTAATTCTTATCTGATTCTAGTTGGACAAGTGGCAATTGTGTTTTACTCCTTAACTTCATTCCTGGTCGTTGCAGAATTTATGCAATGGTTGCAAGCACATTGAGAGCTCC
This sequence comes from Typhlomys cinereus, assembly GCA_023101885.1. NCBI lineage: Eukaryota > Metazoa > Chordata > Mammalia > Rodentia > Platacanthomyidae > Typhlomys > Typhlomys cinereus. The sequence goes on along the minus strand of JALPQD010000411.1, from coordinate 630,454 downwards.
TTAGGAGCCCTGACTCAGCAGTCCTCTGCAGAGAGACAAGCTAAATGCTTTCTCATCTTCATTCTATGCAGGGCCACCGAAATTGTCTGTCCACAGGAACTATCCTGACTTCCTGGGAGCTTTAATGAGTGTGATGATCAACATTGCTTATACCAATATATCATGCTCTCGCTAAGGGAATTTAACAGTCGATTTTTTTCCTCTCTGATAATTCATCAGCAACATTTGCACAGGAATGCCAGAACACTGAGAGTGGGGTCCAGCAAGGGAAAAAAACATGAAGGCTGAGATGTCTTAAGGTCTATGCAGTTGGGATGCCAGTGATACAGAAGCACTAATGGTGTAAATTCCAGTTTTTAGACAGGAGAAGACCAATGATCCAGCTCAATACCCAGGTTGAAGGAATTCTTTCTCATCCAGGCATACTTGGTTCATGATTAATTGGGGTGTGTGTGTGTGTGTGTGTGTGTGTGTGTGTGTGTGTGTGTGTGCATATGTATCAGAGGGCACTAAATATTTTTAAAACATAGATTTCAAAGTGGCTTGAACTTGAATGCAAATAGTTATCCATGGCTGCAGAACTTTATTTTCCTTCCCTTAGCCATGTACCTCCGTGCTTGGGGAGGAAGCTTGAAGTCTTCTAGTTCAGCTTCATTCAGGATTTGTTTTAAACATTTGCATAGTCCAATACCTCTAGAGAAAGGAAGCTTACAATTTTCAGTTGAGATTAATTTGCTGTTGTATTGTTGACAATTAATACCTTTGACGATGCTAATGTCCTTGCTGTTGTTTTCAACCTGCTAAACTTAGAGAGATAATTTTTCAGTGGCTCCCATTGGGCATATTTTATGTGTGAATTTCAGAATCAGATTGCCTACATTCTGATGGCTTTCATTTTAATGCTCAACTCTGCTGTTTTTTTTATTAAAATTTAATTATACATTTTAAAATTTTTACCAGTTCCCTCCCTCCCCTCTCCCCCCCCTCCCCTTCCCCCAGTGCCTCCCCCCCAATTCCCAGAGAGTCCTTTATTGTATACGCCTAACTCTCCATTGGGTCAACTCTGCTTTTTTTTTTAAAAAAAAAATTTGTCTTCTTTGTGTGTGTGGGTGTGTGCGCGCGTGCACGTGTGTCTAACAGAGGACACTGTGTGTGCCTGCAGAGGCCCAAGGTGACTTTGGAAATCACTCTGAATTGCTTCTATCTCTTATTTGTTTATGTTCTGGAGTTTCCCAGGCTCCGCCTTTCAGGACCAAAATTACAGCCCTTAGCCATTCCTGCCAGGCAGTTTTTTCAATGTGGGATTTGAGATCCAAACTCAGGAACTTCCGCTTGCTAGAGAGAGGCTTAGTTCCCCTGAGTCATCTACCTTGCTTTTTTTTTTTTTTTAATCTGTGCTTTATTTCCATTTCAAAGTGACAGATCACTTAAGAAAATAAGTGTCCACGGAGGACAGGCCTGGTGGCTTTTCTGTTCAGCTATTTCTGAGGGACCACTGGTCCTAAAGGGACATGGCTCTGGTTGTGATGTTTTCCCTAACCCCCTATTCTCTGAAATTGAGCACAAAGATGCAAAAGTAAAAGAAAACCTCTCTTTCCTCTACCCTGGCCCAAATAACTCATTTGTAAGATTAGCCTTATCACAAAGAATGCAAACCCACTTTAGATGTCCTTTGAGAAGTGATCCTGTTTGGAAAATGACTGTTATGTTGGTTACATTCTCATGCAAAATCACACTCAGTTTGAATTTGTTCGCACTCAGTTTGAATTTGTTCGGAGAAAAGTGCTCTAAAAATAAAAACAAGACACTTTATTCTGCAGATGTTTCCAAAGTTTCCATGTACTTTAGCTTTAATTAATGTCAGTAATGAATTTAAATTTGGGGGAAAAATCAAGGGAGATATGACAGGGAAAAATATGACTATGAAATATCATTCATTATAATTACCATGTAGTGATATTTTAATAAATTTATAAGAAATAAAATGCAAACCTTGTACATCATAGATCAGACACCAGGATAATTTTTACATTTCAGTAGGGAATTATTTTAGTTTTTATACTTTATCCTTTAAGCTAATGTTTAATGTTAATGGATTCCATAAGGGAATTTTTGTAATTTGTGTTATTTTAGTTTGTTCTAATTTATCTCTCCCACAATCTTACCCTGTGAACTCTGAACCTGCCATAGGGAATTAATTAATGATGAGTTCAAAGTGTATTCTCACAGGTACAAATTTATTACAAGTAGTAATGATCATATTTCAGAGTCCAGTAATATTGCTAAACTAACAAATTTAACATCGTTCTCTTCTGGAATGTAGAGCATTGTGATTTTAGAAATTATTTAAAAAAAACTATTTATTGAATTAATATTTATCCTAAAAGCCTTTTCCTCTTCCTTAGAGCACAGTATGAGGCTGAACATCGGCATTTGAGGTGAAACATGAGGCATCACTAACTGGACAGAGCAGTTGAGGAAGGCGCAGGCAACATTGCAAGCCAAGCCTCATGCCTGAGTGTTGGGCTTGCCCAGGAATAACGGTCTGGGAGGGAGTGAGCAGGGCATGGCTTAGCACATGGGACCAAAGATGGCGCTGGGAGCTAGTGTCCTAGGCATAACTCTGATCACATTACAGAGAGCCGTCGGGGCGGAGAAAGGCAAACATGCTGCAGGTCCTAATTGGTTTATAGGAGCCGACATGGACATATGTTTAGTCTGACCTATGCAGAGTGTGTGCTGTGCTGACCATTAAGGTAATTGGCTGCCTGTTTCGCGTTCTCTGGTTCTTTGTGTATATAAGCTGATTTGTTACTCCCAATAAACCGAGACTTTGCTCTGACAAACTCCCCGTCCGTGGCCGAGTCTCTGGATGGCTGAGGCGGAGGTGCGGGCGGTCAGGCTTTATTTATCTTCGTCATTGCAGCCAGCAGCTGTGTAATTGAGTGAGTGAATGAGTGAGTGAGTGAGTCTTGCCCTGACAAACTCCCTGCTGTCTGGAGTCCCCTGGATTTGGGTGAGGGGGTGAAGGACCTACAGCATGTTCGCCTTTCTCTGCCCCGACGGCCTGGAGTCATCACAGTGTGTGCCTGGGAAAATCAGCCCCGCACCTGAGCCCAGGACTTGTGCTTCCTTTCCTAAGAGACAATGAAGCAACATTGTTCACCCTAAAAGGAGAAGGGACCTGGGTGGTATATAGTAGGATGTTTGTGGGCATATTTGTGTGTGTGTGTGTGTGTGTGTGTGTGTGTGTGTGTGTGTGTGTAAGAGAGAGAGAGAGAGAGAGAGAGACAGATAGAGGGACAGAGACAGAGACAGACAGACAGATAAACACAGATACACACACCAGCTACTTTGAAGATCAATATGGAGACTCCTCAAAAAGTTAAAAATGGAACTTCCATATGATCCAGCCATACCACTTCTAGGAATATGCCCCAATGATTCTATATTTTGTTACAAAGATATTGTTCATCTATGTCATTACAACTGTATTCAAAATAGTGAGAAAATGGAATCAATAAATATGCCCATCAACAGAGGAATAGATAATGAAAATTTGGTACCTATACAGAATGGAATACTATCTAGCTATAAGGAACATTGAGATTACGGAATTTGCTGGCAAATGGATGGAACTGTAAAAGCACAACATTAAATGAACTATCTCAGGCACAGAAGACAAATGCCACATGATTTCTTTATATGCAGATGCTAGCTAGTATTTGCTTGGAAGTATGGTAAGAGTCAGAAAATTAGGGAAGAGTGGGAAGGGATGGTTAGGATGAAACCTTGTAGAGGAAGATATAGGATATTATGGCAGGTAGTGTGAGGGAGGGAACAATGGGAAAAAAATATGGAAAGGTATGAGAAGATGGGATATAGGAGGAGCAAGGGGACTTAAAGGAAAGCCCTAAGATTAGGAGATTGAACTTCCTATGTTATTAATATGTCAAAAACATTTCTTTTAAAAAAAAGGAATAAGAATAGATAGTCTCTAAGCAGAGGAGTACAGAGAGAAAGAAAACAGGGCAAAACGAACAAACAAACAAACATAATGCCCTGAGATGGTCTACTTAGAACCCAGTGACAATTAAAATTATTCTAGAAGTAGCAGGAATGGGACACTTCCTGCTGTTGGTCAGAGAGGTCTCAAAGCCCCCCCCCAACATTATAGGATTTTGCCATTGCTCTTGGTTACCCTCTAAAAACCTGACAGAAAGACCCTGTGACTGAAGATGCAAAACATGTATTACAGGATATGGGCAAAATACACTGGACATGGTTCTAGAGCTTCCTCCTTGGACAACTTACACAGTACTAAAGAATACTACAGAAACTACTTGGGGAGAAAAACAATCAAAGGTCTGAAATAATCAAAGGTCTCATGAGCCTGTGAGATCTGCAAGTTACAATAAAAATCACCATGACAACAGATAATGTGTAATAGTGACATAAGTATCAAAGAGATAACAATAGCTTTCTGATTGGATTTAAGGCCTGATTTTTCAGAATGGAGCACATTCTTGTTACTGTTAACTAGAACAAGAACCTATAAAAGGGAATGGCATTGATCAGTAGGGAAGAACAGATTGCGAACCTTTAAGTAGGAAGGTAATACAACAAAGTGCATTGTAAATGCCTGTTATTATACCCATGGATTTGAAGAGCATCAACATTCAGTCTAGAAGCCGTACTTTACAACTGAAAGTGTTTATTACTGAAGAGCACAACTTGCCAAAATGTAGAAAATAAAAGTCTGTGGACTGTTTGTCCCTAACAGGACATATAAGCCTCACCTCTCCCTATCCCAAGGCCCAAAGAACATCACAGAAGAGGGGGCAGCAAGATTGCAAAAGCCTAAAGTGGGAAGGTGGCGGGCCATGCATTAACTCCTGGACATAACATAGTTGTGATGTAGAGATTTCATGGCTGATATGTATACTAACACAAGAACTGTACAGGAACTGTCTTATCAGCTTCTTACTTTAACATCAGAAAGATGTCAAGAAACCCCACAACTTTCTCTGAGAGACTGATGAAGACTAATACTGATAAGGATGCAAAGGAGGATGCTTTCCTATCCACTGCTCCAGGATGCTTGCTGGAGCATGAATCAGGTCAGTCATAAGCCATCACAGACTAGATGAAACACAGTAGGGCGCAAGAGTGAAGAGATTTGAAAATAAAGGGGAATCAAGCAGGGTAGATGAAGGGTTGTAAAGGGGAAAAGAAGGGGGAGATGGGATTTGGGACCAAGGGTTGAAAATATTATGAAGTCACTATATTTGTGTATACAACATTAAAAAGATAAAAAAGAGAGACAGGCAAATAGACATACAAAGAGTTAGAGAGAGACAGAGAGACAAAGAAACAGAGGGAGTGGCAAATGCACTCGCTTGAAGAACAAGTGTATCTAAGCATTAGTTCTGTCTTGTGGCTTCCTAAACTCTTAGTGTCAGGAAATACTTCTTCCTTGCGGTAAGACTTGGCAGTCAGTGACAGATACATTTGGAACCTGCTTAACACTGCTGGTTTATTTCTACCGCATGTGGAAATATCCCAAGTGCTTTCTAGCCCTCTGTGGGCCCAGTTGCCAGTTGCTTCTTGACTCGCCGCTTGTCACGAGCTCTCCTCCTTCTGCTTCTTCTCCGACTATCCTCAGCCCCCCATGCTATGCCTCCGAAATTTTACAGTTATAGCTGCATGATCATTTTTGCCTCAACTCATATGTATTTTCTCATACACACATTTTCCTTTTCATATATTCGTTTTTATTGTACATTATTTTTATTTTTTGACCTGTTCATGCAAAAATACAATTAATTTATATGTTTCAGCCTTGCTATCCAGTTCTATGCCTCTGCTGTTGCACTTCATACTCAGAAACACAATTTTCAAAGCTTTCATATAACAGGATTTTCCACTGTTACTATCTGGTTTTCTAAAGTTTTCTGGTTCTAATTCAAAATACGAAGCATAGCCCTGACTCCAGATTCAGAAGATGTTACTTAATTGTGTGCTCTCAATTTGATCTGGAGAGTTCTATGAGTTCTGGACTCTTTCTTCAGTGCGGTTCACTTCATCCTGTATGGATGGAAAGGCACATGACTAAAACAGGTGACATGTTACCACCCAGGCTTAGAACTAATCACTTTTTATTCTATTAAGATTCTTTCATAGGGGGGTCTTTGTGCCACTTATTCCAACAGAAAATTTATTATAATTACTTGCTTACTGGCTTGATGTTGGTTTGCCCATATGCATTTGCCCATATGCACAGGAGCAGGGACTCCTCTGTTGTGTTCACTATTGAACTTCAAGTATCTAAGGGCTGCCCAGCACACGTATGTTCCTCAAGTATTTGTATAATATGGTGTCATGATGCAGTACCATTATGAAGTGGCACAGACATAAGCGTGGACTTAGATTGTACATATACTCCTTGGATAGGGTTGAGTGCACAGCAGATAATTTACTGTCTAACTCCAGCACTCCTTTGTAGGAAGGCTTAGCAGATTCTTTACAGGTGCTACATGAACAGCA